>JALAZF010000362.1:6012500-6607587 GCA_022829125.1 Lathyrus tuberosus | reverse complement strand
CTCACCAATTTCAGTATAAAAACGATAACAAAAGTTTCTAGTTAAAACACTCACCAATTTCACTATAAAAACCGTAACAAAATTTCCAAGGTGAAAAACTCAACATCTTCACTATGAAAACCACAAAAAATGTTCCAAATTAAAAAAATCAACAATTTCACTATAAAAACCATAACAAAAGTATACGTTAAGAAAACTCGCCAATTTCAATTTTGAAACCATAACAAAATTTCCAAGTTAAAAAACTCACACATTTCACTACAATACCATAACAAAAGACTCAATTTAAAAAACACACACTTTTCACTATAAAGACCTTAAAAAAAGTTCCACGTCCAAAAAACACACCAATTTCACTAAAAGACCATAACAAAAGTTCCAAGTTAAAAAACTCAACATTTTCTCTATAAAAACAAAAAAAAAAGTTCATATTAAAAAAATCAACAATTTCACTTTAAAAACCCTAACAAAAGTTTCCAGCAAGAAAACTCACCAAATTCACTATAAAAACCATAACAAATGTTCCTAGTTAAAAAAACTCACCAATTTCACTATGAAGACTCTAACAAAATTTCCAAGTTAAATAATTCACCAATTTCACTATATAAACCATAACAAAAGTTCACGTATAAAACTCACCAATTTCACTTTAAAAACCATAACAAAAGTTTCCAGCAGGAAAACTCACCAATTTCAGTATAAACACCATAATAAAAGTTTCTAGTTAAAAACTCACCAATTTCACTATCAAAACCGTAACAAAATTTCCAAATTAAAAAACTCAATATTTTCACTATAAAGACCACAAAAAAAGTTCCAAATTAAAAAAATCAACAATTTCAGCAGATAAACCATAACAAAAGTTCGCGTTAAGAAAACTCGCCAATCTCAATTTTAAAACATAACAAAAGTTCGCGTTAAAAAAACTCACCAATTTCACTTTAAAAACCATAACAAAAGTTTCCAGCAAGAAAACTCACCAAATTCACTATAAAAACCATAACAAATGTTTCTAGTTAAAAAACTCACCAATTTCACTATGAAGACTAACGAAATTTCCAAGTTAAATAATTCACCAGTTTCACTATATAAACCATAACAAATGTTCGCGTTATAAAACTCACCAATTTCACTTTAAAAACCATAAAAAAAGTTTCCAGCAAGAAAACTCACCAATTTCAGTATAAAAACCATAACAAAAGTTTCTAGTTAAAAAACTCACCAATTTCACTATAAAAACCGTAACAAAATTTCCAAGGTGACAAACTCAACATTTTCACTATTAAACCAAAAAAATTTTCCAAATTAAAAAAAATGAACAATTTCACTATAAAAACCATAACAAAAGTCGTGCGTAAAGAAAACTCGCCAATCTCAATTTTAAAACCATAACAAAAGTTCGCGTTATAAAACTCACCAATTTCACTTTAAAAACTCTAACAAAAGTTTCCAGCAAGAAAACTCACCAAATTCACTATAAAAACCATAACAAATGTTCCTAGTTAAAAAAACTCACCAATTTCACTATGAAGACTCTAACAAAATTTCCAAGTTAAATAATTCACCAATTTCACTATATAAACCATAACAAAAGTTCACGATATAAAACTCACCAATTTCACTTTAAAAACCATAACAAAAGTTTCCAGCAGGAAAACTCACCAATTTCGGTATAAAAACCATAACAAAAGTTTCTAGTTAAAACACTCACCAATTTCACTATAAAAACCGTAACAAAATTTCCAAGGTGAAAAACTCAACATCTTCACTATGAAAACCACAAAAAATGTTCCAAATTAAAAAAATCAATAATTTCACTATAAAAACCATAACAAAAGTCTACGTTAAGAAAACTCGCCAATTTCAATTTTAAAACAATAACAAAATTTCCAAGTTAAAAAACTCACACATTTCACTAGAATACCATAACAAAAGACTCAATTTAAAAAACACACACTTTTCACAATAAAGACCTTAAAAAAAGTTCCACGTCCAAAAAACTCACCAATTTCACTAAAAGACCATAACAAAAGTTCCAAGATAAAAAACTCAACATTTTCTCTATAAAAACAAAAAAAAAGTTCATATTAAAAAAATCAACAATTTCACTTTAAAAACCATAAAAAAAGTTTCCAGCAAGAAAACTCACCAATTTCACTATAAAAACCATAACAAATATTTCTAGTTAAAAAACTCGCCAATTTCACTATAAAAACCGTAACAAAATTTCCAAGTTAAAAAACTCAACATTTTCACTATAAGAACCACAAGAAAAGTTCCAAATTAAAAAAATCACCAATTTCAGCAGAAAACCCATAACAAAAGTTCGCGTCAAAAAAATTCACCAATTTCAATTTTAAAACCATAACAAAAGTTCGCGTTAAAAAACTCACCAATTTCACTTTAAAAACCATAACAAAAGTTTCCAGCAAGAAAACTCACCAAATTCACTAAAAAACCATAACAAATGTTTCTAGTTAAAAAACTCACCAATTTCACTATGAAGACTTACAAAATTTCCAAGTTAAATAATTCACCAGTTTCACTATATAAACCATAACAAAAGTTCGCGTTATAAAACTCACCAATTTCATTTTAAAAACCATAACAAAAGTTTCCAGCAAGAAAACTCACCAATTTCAGTATAAAAACCATAACAAAAGTTTCTAGTTAAAAAACTCACCAATTTCACTATAAAAACCGTAACAAAATTTCCAATGTGAAAAACTCAACATTTTCACTATGAAAACCACAAAAAAAGGTCCAAATTAAAAAAATCAACAATTTCGCTATAAAAACCATAACAAAAGTCTGCGTTAAGAAAACTCGCCAATTTCAATTTTTAAACCATAAAAAAATTTCCAAGTTAAAAAATTCACACATTTCACATCAATACCATAACAAAAGACTCAATTTAAAAAACATAAACTTTTCACTATAAAGACCTTAAAAAAAGTTCCACGTCCAAAAACTCACCAATTTCACTATAAAGACCATAACAAAAGTTCCAAGTTAAAAAACACAACATTTTCACTAGGAAAAAAAAAAGTTCATATTAAAAAAATCAACAATTTCCCATTAGAAACCATAACAAAAGTTTCCAGCAAGAAAACTCACCAATTTCACTATAAAAACCATAACAAATGTTTCTAGTTAAAAAACTCACCAATTTCACTATAAAAACCGTAACAAAAGTTCCAAATTAAAAAACTCAACATTTTCACTATAAGAACCACAAAAAAAGTTCCAAATTAAAAAAATCAACAATTTCAGCAGAAAAACCATAACAAAAGTTCGCGTTAAAAAAACTCACCAATTTCAATTTTAAAACCATAACAAAAGTTCGCGTTAAAAACTCACCAATTTCACTTTAAAAACCATAACAAAAGTTTCCAGCAAGAAAACTCACCAAATTCACTATAAAAACCATAACAAATGTTTCTAGTTAAAAAACTCACCAATTTCACTATGAAGACTCAAACAAAATTTCCAAGTTAAATAATTCACCAATTTCACTATATAAACCATAACAAAAGTTTGTGTTATAAAACTCACCAATTTCACTTTAAAAACCATAACAAGAAAACTCACCAATTTCAGTATAAAAACCATAACAAAAGTTTCTAGTTAAAAAAACACACCAATTTCACTATAAAAACCGTAACAAAATTTCCAAGGTGACAAACTCAACATTTTCACTATTAAAACCAAAAAAATGTTCCAAATTAAAAAAAATCAACAATTTCACTATAAAAACCATAACAAAAGTCGTGCGTAAAGAAAACTCGCCAATTTCAATTTTAAAACCATAACAAAAGTTCGCGTTATAAAACTCACCAATTTCACTTTAAAAACCATAACAAAAGTTTCCAGCAAGAAAACTCACCAAATTCACTATAAAAACCATAACAAATGTTCCTAGTTAAAAAAAACTCACAAATTTCACTATGAAGACTCTAACAAAATTTCCAAGTTAAATAATTCACCAATTTCACTATATAAACCATAACAAAAGTTCACGATATAAAACTCACCAATTTCACTTTAAAAACCATAACAAAAGTTTCCAGCAGGAAAACTCACCAATTTCAGTATAAACACCATAACAAAAGTTTCTAGTTAAAAACTCACCAATTTCACTATAAAAACCGTAACAAAATTTCCAAATTAAAAAACTCAATATTTTCACTATAAAGACCACAAAAAAAGTTCCAAATTATAAAAATCCACAATTTCAGCAGAAAAACCATAACAAAAGTTCGCGTAAAGAAAACTCGCCAATCTCAATTTTAAAACCATAACAAAAGTTCGCGTTATAAAACTCACCAATTTCACTTTAAAAACTCTAACAAAAGTTTCCAGCAAGAAAACTCACCAAATTCACTATAAAAACCATAACAAATGTTCCTAGTTAAAAAAACTCACCAATTTCACTATGAAGACTCTAACAAAATTTCCAAGTTAAATAATTCACCAATTTCACTATATAAACCATAACAAAAGTTCACGATATAAAACTCACCAATTTCACTTTAAAAACCATAACAAAAGTTTCCAGCAGGAAAACTCACCAATTTCGGTATAAAAACCATAACAAAAGTTTCTAGTTAAAACACTCACCAATTTCACTATAAAAACCGTAACAAAATTTCCAAGGTGAAAAACTCAACATCTTCACTATGAAAACCACAAAAAATGTTCCAAATTAAAAAAATCAATAATTTCACTATAAAAACCATAACAAAAGTCTACGTTAAGAAAACTCGCCAATTTCAATTTTAAAACAATAACAAAATTTCCAAGTTAAAAAACTCACACATTTCACTACAATACCATAACAAAAGACTCAATTTAAAAAACACACACTTTTCACTATAAAGACCTTAAAAAAAGTTCCACGTCCAAAAAACTCACCAATTTCACTAAAAGACCATAACAAAAGTTCCAAGATAAAAAACTCAACATTTTCTCTATAAAAACAAAAAAAAAAGTTCATATTAAAAAAATCAACAATTTCACTTTAAAAACCATAACAAAAGTTTCCAGCAAGAAAACTCACCAATTTCACTATAAAAACCATAACAAATATTTCTAGTTAAAAAACTCGCCAATTTCACTATAAAAACCGTAACAAAATTTCCAAGTTAAAAAACTCAACATTTTCACTATAAGAACCACAAGAAAAGTTCCAAATTAAAAAAATCACCAATTTCAGCAGAAAACCCATAACAAAAGTTCGCGTCAAAAAAACTCACCAATTTCAATTTTAAAACCATAACAAAAGTTCGCGTTAAAAAACTCACCAATTTCACTTTAAAAACCATAACAAAAGTTTCCAGCAAGAAAACTCACCAAATTCACTAAAAAACCATAACAAATGTTTCTAGTTAAAAAACTCACCAATTTCACTATGAAGACTTACAAAATTTCCAAGTTAAATAATTCACCAGTTTCACTATATAAACCATAACAAAAGTTCGCGTTATAAAACTCACCAATTTCATTTTAAAAACCATAACAAAAGTTTCCAGCAAGAAAACTCACCAATTTCAGTATAAAAACCATAACAAAAGTTTCTAGTTAAAAAACTCACCAATTTCACTATAAAAACCGTAACAAAATTTCCAATGTGAAAAACTCAACATTTTCACTATGAAAACCACAAAAAAAGGTCCAAATTAAAAAAATCAACAATTTCGCTATAAAAACCATAACAAAAGTCTGCGTTAAGAAAACTCGCCAATTTCAATTTTTAAACCATAAAAAAATTTCCAAGTTAAAAAATTCACACATTTCACATCAATACCATAACAAAAGACTCAATTTAAAAAACATAAACTTTTCACTATAAAGACCTTAAAAAAAGTTCCACGTCCAAAAACTCACCAATTTCACTGTAAAGACCATAACAAAAGTTCCAAGTTAAAAAACACAACATTTTCACTAGGAAAAAAAAAAGTTCATATTAAAAAAATCAACAATTTCCCATTAGAAACCATAACAAAAGTTTCCAGCAAGAAAACTCACCAATTTCACTATAAAAACCATAACAAATGTTTCTAGTTAAAAAACTCACCAATTTCACTATAAAAAACCGTAACAAAAGTTCCAAATTAAAAAACTCAACATTTTCACTATAAGAACCACAAAAAAAGTTCCAAATTAAAAAAATCAACAATTTCAGCAGAAAAACCATAACAAAAGTTCGCGTTAAAAAAACTCACCAATTTCAATTTTAAAACCATAACAAAAGTTCGCGTTAAAAACTCACCAATTTCACTTTAAAAACCATAACAAAAGTTTCCAGCAAGAAAACTCACCAAATTCACTATAAAAACCATAACAAATGTTTCTAGTTAAAAAACTCACCAATTTCACTATGAAGACTCAAACAAAATTTCCAAGTTAAATAATTCACCAATTTCACTATATAAACCATAACAAAAGTTTGTGTTATAAAACTCACCAATTTCACTTTAAAAACCATAACAAGAAAACTCACCAATTTCAGTATAAAAACCATAACAAAAGTTTCTAGTTAAAAAACACACCAATTTCACTATAAAAACCGTAACAAAATTTCCAAGGTGACAAACTCAACATTTTCACTATTAAAACCAAAAAAATGTTCCAAATTAAAAAAAATCAACAATTTCACTATAAAAACCATAACAAAAGTCGTGCGTAAAGAAAACTCGCCAATTTCAATTTTAAAACCATAACAAAAGTTCGCGTTATAAAACTCACCAATTTCACTTTAAAAACCATAACAAAAGTTTCCAGCAAGAAAACTCACCAAATTCACTATAAAAACCATAACAAATGTTCCTAGTTAAAAAAAACTCACAAATTTCACTATGAAGACTCTAACAAAATTTCCAAGTTAAATAATTCACCAATTTCACTATATAAACCATAACAAAAGTTCACGATATAAAACTCACCAATTTCACTTTAAAAACCATAACAAAAGTTTCCAGCAGGAAAACTCACCAATTTCAGTATAAACACCATAACAAAAGTTTCTAGTTAAAAACTCACCAATTTCACTATAAAAACCGTAACAAAATTTCCAAATTAAAAAACTCAATATTTTCACTATAAAGACCACAAAAAAAGTTCCAAATTATAAAAATCCACAATTTCAGCAGAAAAACCATAACAAAAGTTCGCGTAAAGAAAACTCGCCAATCTCAATTTTAAAACCATAACAAAAGTTCGCGTTATAAAACTCACCAATTTCACTTTAAAAACTCTAACAAAAGTTTCCAGCAAGAAAACTCACCAAATTCACTATAAAAACCATAACAAATGTTCCTAGTTAAAAAAACTCACCAATTTCACTATGAAGACTCTAACAAAATTTCCAAGTTAAATAATTCACCAATTTCACTATATAAACCATAACAAAAGTTCACGATATAAAACTCACCAATTTCACTTTAAAAACCATAACAAAAGTTTCCAGCAGGAAAACTCACCAATTTCGGTATAAAAACCATAACAAAAGTTTCTAGTTAAAACACTCACCAATTTCACTATAAAAACCGTAACAAAATTTCCAAGGTGAAAAACTCAACATCTTCACTATGAAAACCACAAAAAATGTTCCAAATTAAAAAAATCAATAATTTCACTATAAAAACCATAACAAAAGTCTACGTTAAGAAAACTCGCCAATTTCAATTTTAAAACAATAACAAAATTTCCAAGTTAAAAAACTCACACATTTCACTAGAATACCATAACAAAAGACTCAATTTAAAAAACACACACTTTTCACTATAAAGACCTTAAAAAAAGTTCCACGTCCAAAAAACTCACCAATTTCACTAAAAGACCATAACAAAAGTTCCAAGATAAAAAACTCAACATTTTCTCTATAAAAACAAAAAAAAAAGTTCATATTAAAAAAATCAACAATTTCACTTTAAAAACCATAACAAAAGTTTCCAGCAAGAAAACTCACCAATTTCACTATAAAAACCATAACAAATATTTCTAGTTAAAAAACTCGCCAATTTCACTATAAAAACCGTAACAAAATTTCCAAGTTAAAAAACTCAACATTTTCACTATAAGAACCACAAGAAAAGTTCCAAATTAAAAAAATCACCAATTTCAGCAGAAAACCCATAACAAAAGTTCGCGTCAAAAAAACTCACCAATTTCAATTTTAAAACCATAACAAAAGTTCGCGTTAAAAAACTCACCAATTTCACTTTAAAAACCATAACAAAAGTTTCCAGCAAGAAAACTCACCAAATTCACTAAAAAACCATAACAAATGTTTCTAGTTAAAAAACTCACCAATTTCACTATGAAGACTTACAAAATTTCCAAGTTAAATAATTCACCAGTTTCACTATATAAACCATAACAAAAGTTCGCGTTATAAAACTCACCAATTTCATTTTAAAAACCATAACAAAAGTTTCCAGCAAGAAAACTCACCAATTTCAGTATAAAAACCATAACAAAAGTTTCTAGTTAAAAAACTCACCAATTTCACTATAAAAACCGTAACAAAATTTCCAATGTGAAAAACTCAACATTTTCACTATGAAAACCACAAAAAAAGGTCCAAATTAAAAAAATCAACAATTTCGCTATAAAAACCATAACAAAAGTCTGCGTTAAGAAAACTCGCCAATTTCAATTTTTAAACCATAAAAAAATTTCCAAGTTAAAAAATTCACACATTTCACATCAATACCATAACAAAAGACTCAATTTAAAAAACATAAACTTTTCACTATAAAGACCTTAAAAAAAGTTCCACGTCCAAAAACTCACCAATTTCACTATAAAGACCATAACAAAAGTTCCAAGTTAAAAAACACAACATTTTCACTAGGAAAAAAAAAAGTTCATATTAAAAAAATCAACAATTTCCCATTAGAAACCATAACAAAAGTTTCCAGCAAGAAAACTCACCAATTTCACTATAAAAACCATAACAAATGTTTCTAGTTAAAAAACTCACCAATTTCACTATAAAAACCGTAACAAAAGTTCCAAATTAAAAAACTCAACATTTTCACTATAAGAACCACAAAAAAAGTTCCAAATTAAAAAAATCAACAATTTCAGAAGAAAAACCATAACAAAAGTTCGCGTTAAAAAAACTCACCAATTTCAATTTTAAAACCATAACAAAAGTTCGCGTTAAAAACTCACCAATTTCACTTTAAAAACCATAACAAAAGTTTCCAGCAAGAAAACTCACCAAATTCACTATAAAAACCATAACAAATGTTTCTAGTTAAAAAACTCACCAATTTCACTATGAAGACTCAAACAAAATTTCCAAGTTAAATAATTCACCAATTTCACTATATAAACCATAACAAAAGTTTGTGTTATAAAACTCACCAATTTCACTTTAAAAACCATAACAAGAAAACTCACCAATTTCAGTATAAAAACCATAACAAAAGTTTCTAGTTAAAAAACACACCAATTTCACTATAAAAACCGTAACAAAATTTCCAAGGTGACAAACTCAACATTTTCACTATTAAAACCAAAAAAAATGTTCCAAATTAAAAAAAAATCAACAATTTCACTATAAATACCATAACAAAAGTCGTGCGTAAAGAAAACTCGCCAATTTCAATTTTAAAACCATAACAAAAGTTCGCGTTATAAAACTCACCAATTTCACTTTAGAAACCATAACAAAAGTTTCCAGCAAGAAAACTCACCAAATTCACTATAAAAACCATAACAAATGTTCCTAGTTAAAAAAAACTCACAAATTTCGCTATGAAGACTCTAACAAAATTT
This sequence comes from Lathyrus tuberosus, assembly GCA_022829125.1. Taxonomy (NCBI): domain Eukaryota; kingdom Viridiplantae; phylum Streptophyta; class Magnoliopsida; order Fabales; family Fabaceae; genus Lathyrus; species Lathyrus tuberosus. The sequence continues at coordinate 6,597,798 of JALAZF010000362.1, read as the reverse complement.
CCAAGTTAAATAATTCACCAATTTCACTATATAAACCATAACAAAAGTTCACGATATAAAACTCACCAATTTCACTTTAAAAACCATAACAAAAGTTTCCAGCAGGAAAACTCACCAATTTCAGTATAAACACCATAACAAAAGTTTCTAGTTAAAAACTCACCAATTTCACTATAAAAACCGTAACAAAATTTCCAAATTAAAAAACTCAATATTTTCACTATAAAGACCACAAAAAAAGTTCCAAATTATAAAAATCCACAATTTCAGCAGAAAAACCATAACAAAAGTTCGCGTAAAGAAAACTCGCCAATCTCAATTTTAAAACCATAACAAAAGTTCGCGTTATAAAACTCACCAATTTCACTTTAAAAACTCTAACAAAAGTTTCCAGCAAGAAAACTCACCAAATTCACTATAAAAACCATAACAAATGTTTCTAGTTAAAAAACTCACCAATTTCACTATGAAGACTAACGAAATTTCCAAGTTAAATAATTCACCAGTATCACTATATAAACCATAACAAATGTTCGCGTTATAAAACTCACCAATTTCACTTTAAAAACCATAAAAAAAGTTTCCAGCAAGAAAACTCACCAATTTCAGTATAAAAACCATAACAAAAGTTTCTAGTTAAAAAACTCACCAATTTCACTATAAAAACCGTAACAAAATTTCCAAGGTGACAAACTCAACATTTTCACTATTAAACCAAAAAAATTTTCCAAATTAAAAAAAATGAACAATTTCACTATAAAAACCATAACAAAAGTCGTGCGTAAAGAAAACTCGCCAATTTCAATTTTAAAACCATAACAAAAGTTCGCGTTATAAAACTCACCAATTTCACTTTAAAAACCCTAACAAAAGTTTCCAGCAAGAAAACTCACCAAATTCACTATAAAAACCATAACAAATGTTCCTAGTTAAAAAAACTCACCAATTTCACTATGAAGACTCTAACAAAATTTCCAAGTTAAATAATTCACCAATTTCACTATATAAACCATAACAAAAGTTCACGATATAAAACTCACCAATTTCACTTTAAAAACCATAACAAAAGTTTCCAGCAGGAAAACTCACCAATTTCAGTATAAACACCATGACAAAAGTTTCTAGTTAAAAACTCACCAATTTCACTATCAAAACCGTAACAAAATTTCCAAATTAAAAAACTCAATATTTTCACTATAAAGACCACAAAAAAAGTTCCAAATTAAAAAAATCAACAATTTCAGCAGAAAAACCATAACAAAAGTTCGCGTTAAGAAAACTCGCCAATCTCAATTTTAAAACCATAACAAAAGTTCGCGTTAAAAAAACTCACCAATTTCACTTTAAAAACCATAACAAAAGTTTCCAGCAGGAAAACTCACCAATTTCAGTATAAACACCATAACAAAAGTTTCTAGTTAAAAACTCACCAATTTCACTATCAAAACCGTAACAAAATTTCCAAATTAAAAAACTCAATATTTTCACTATAAAGACCACAAAAAAAGTTCCAAATTAAAAAAATCAACAATTTCAGCAGAAAAACCATAACAAAAGTTCGCGTTAAGAAAACTCGCCAATCTCAATTTTAAAACCATAACAAAAGTTCGCGTTAAAAAAACTCACCAATTTCACATTAAAAACCATAACAAAAGTTTCCAGCAGGAAAACTCACCAATTTCAGTATAAACACCATAACAAAAGTTTCTAGTTAAAAACACCGTAACAAAATTTCCAAATTAAAAAACTCAATATTTTCACTATAAAGACCACAAAAAAAGTTCCAAATTAAAAAAATCCACAATTTCAGCAGAAAAACCATAACAAAAGTTCGCGTTAAAAAACTCACCAATTTCACTTTAAAAACCATAACAAAAGTTTCCAGCAAGAAAACTCACCAAATTCACTAAAAAACCATAACAAATGTTTCTAGTTAAAAAACTCACCAATTTCACTATGAAGACTTACAAAATTTCCAAGTTAAATAATTCACCAGTTTCACTATATAAACCATAACAAAAGTTCGCGTTATAAAACTCACCAATTTCATTTTAAAAACCATAACAAAAGTTTCCAGCAAGAAAACTCACCAATTTCAGTATAAAAACCATAACAAAAGTTTCTAGTTAAAAAACTCACCAATTTCACTATAAAAACCGTAACAAAATTTCCAATGTGAAAAACTCAACATTTTCACTATGAAAACCACAAAAAAAGGTCCAAATTAAAAAAATCAACAATTTCGCTATAAAAACCATAACAAAAGTCTGCGTTAAGAAAACTCGCCAATTTCAATTTTTAAACCATAAAAAAATTTCCAAGTTAAAAAATTCACACATTTCACATCAATACCATAACAAAAGACTCAATTTAAAAAACATAAACTTTTCACTATAAAGACCTTAAAAAAAGTTCCACGTCCAAAAACTCACCAATTTCACTATAAAGACCATAACAAAAGTTCCAAGTTAAAAAACACAACATTTTCACTAGGAAAAAAAAAAGTTCATATTAAAAAAATCAACAATTTCCCATTAGAAACCATAACAAAAGTTTCCAGCAAGAAAACTCACCAATTTCACTATAAAAACCATAACAAATGTTTCTAGTTAAAAAACTCACCAATTTCACTATAAAAACCGTAACAAAAGTTCCAAATTAAAAAACTCAACATTTTCACTATAAGAACCACAAAAAAAGTTCCAAATTAAAAAAATCAACAATTTCAGAAGAAAAACCATAACAAAAGTTCGCGTTAAAAAAACTCACCAATTTCAATTTTAAAACCATAACAAAAGTTCGCGTTAAAAACTCACCAATTTCACTTTAAAAACCATAACAAAAGTTTCCAGCAAGAAAACTCACCAAATTCACTATAAAAACCATAACAAATGTTTCTAGTTAAAAAACTCACCAATTTCACTATGAAGACTCAAACAAAATTTCCAAGTTAAATAATTCACCAATTTCACTATATAAACCATAACAAAAGTTTGTGTTATAAAACTCACCAATTTCACTTTAAAAACCATAACAAGAAAACTCACCAATTTCAGTATAAAAACCATAACAAAAGTTTCTAGTTAAAAAACACACCAATTTCACTATAAAAACCGTAACAAAATTTCCAAGGTGACAAACTCAACATTTTCACTATTAAAACCAAAAAAATGTTCCAAATTAAAAAAAAATCAACAATTTCACTATAAATACCATAACAAAAGTCGTGCGTAAAGAAAACTCGCCAATTTCAATTTTAAAACCATAACAAAAGTTCGCGTTATAAAACTCACCAATTTCACTTTAGAAACCATAACAAAAGTTTCCAGCAAGAAAACTCACCAAATTCACTATAAAAACCATAACAAATGTTCCTAGTTAAAAAAAACTCACAAATTTCGCTATGAAGACTCTAACAAAATTTCCAAGTTAAATAATTCACCAATTTCACTATATAAACCATAACAAAAGTTCACGATATAAAACTCACCAATTTCACTTTAAAAACCATAACAAAAGTTTCCAGCAGGAAAACTCACCAATTTCAGTATAAACACCATAACAAAAGTTTCTAGTTAAAAACTCACCAATTTCACTATAAAAACCGTAACAAAATTTCCAAATTAAAAAACTCAATATTTTCACTATAAAGACCACAAAAAAAGTTCCAAATTATAAAAATCCACAATTTCAGCAGAAAAACCATAACAAAAGTTCGCGTAAAGAAAACTCGCCAATCTCAATTTTAAAACCATAACAAAAGTTCGCGTTATAAAACTCACCAATTTCACTTTAAAAACTCTAACAAAAGTTTCCAGCAAGAAAACTCACCAAATTCACTATAAAAACCATAACAAATGTTTCTAGTTAAAAAACTCACCAATTTCACTATGAAGACTAACGAAATTTCCAAGTTAAATAATTCACCAGTATCACTATATAAACCATAACAAATGTTCGCGTTATAAAACTCACCAATTTCACTTTAAAAACCATAAAAAAAGTTTCCAGCAAGAAAACTCACCAATTTCAGTATAAAAACCATAACAAAAGTTTCTAGTTAAAAAACTCACCAATTTCACTATAAAAACCGTAACAAAATTTCCAAGGTGACAAACTCAACATTTTCACTATTAAACCAAAAAAATTTTCCAAATTAAAAAAAATGAACAATTTCACTATAAAAACCATAACAAAAGTCGTGCGTAAAGAAAACTCGCCAATTTCAATTTTAAAACCATAACAAAAGTTCGCGTTATAAAACTCACCAATTTCACTTTAAAAACCCTAACAAAAGTTTCCAGCAAGAAAACTCACCAAATTCACTATAAAAACCATAACAAATGTTCCTAGTTAAAAAAACTCACCAATTTCACTATGAAGACTCTAACAAAATTTCCAAGTTAAATAATTCACCAATTTCACTATATAAACCATAACAAAAGTTCACGATATAAAACTCACCAATTTCACTTTAAAAACCATAACAAAAGTTTCCAGCAGGAAAACTCACCAATTTCAGTATAAACACCATGACAAAAGTTTCTAGTTAAAAACTCACCAATTTCACTATCAAAACCGTAACAAAATTTCCAAATTAAAAAACTCAATATTTTCACTATAAAGACCACAAAAAAAGTTCCAAATTAAAAAAATCAACAATTTCAGCAGAAAAACCATAACAAAAGTTCGCGTTAAGAAAACTCGCCAATCTCAATTTTAAAACCATAACAAAAGTTCGCGTTAAAAAAACTCACCAATTTCACTTTAAAAACCATAACAAAAGTTTCCAGCAGGAAAACTCACCAATTTCAGTATAAACACCATAACAAAAGTTTCTAGTTAAAAACTCACCAATTTCACTATCAAAACCGTAACAAAATTTCCAAATTAAAAAACTCAATATTTTCACTATAAAGACCACAAAAAAAGTTCCAAATTAAAAAAATCAACAATTTCAGCAGAAAAACCATAACAAAAGTTCGCGTTAAGAAAACTCGCCAATCTCAATTTTAAAACCATAACAAAAGTTCGCGTTAAAAAAACTCACCAATTTCACATTAAAAACCATAACAAAAGTTTCCAGCAGGAAAACTCACCAATTTCAGTATAAACACCATAACAAAAGTTTCTAGTTAAAAACACCGTAACAAAATTTCCAAATTAAAAAACTCAATATTTTCACTATAAAGACCACAAAAAAAGTTCCAAATTAAAAAAATCCACAATTTCAGCAGAAAAACCATAACAAAAGTTCGCGTTAAGAAAACTCGCCAATCTCAATTTTAAAACCATAACAAAAGTTCGCGTTAAAAAAACTCACCAATTTCACTCTAAAAACCATAACAAAAGTTTCCAGCAAGAAAACTCACCAAATTCACTATAAAAACCATAACAAATGTTTCTAGTTAAAAAACTCACCAATTTCACTATGAAGACTAACGAAATTTCCATGTTAAATAATTCACCAGTTTCACTATATAAACCATAACAAATGTTCGCGTTATAAAACTCACCAATTTCACTTTAAAAACCATAAAAAAAGTTTCCAGCAAGAAAACTCACCAATTTCAGTATAAAAACCATAACAAAAGTTTCTAGTTAAAAAACTCACCAATTTCACTATAAAAACCGTAACAAAATTTCCAAGGTGACAAACTCAACATTTTCACTATTAAACCAAAAAAAATTTCCAAATTAAAAAAAATGAACAATTTCACTATAAAAACCATAACAAAAGTCGTGCGTAAAGAAAACTCGCCAATTTCAATTTTAAAACCATAACAAAAGTTCGCGTTATAAAACTCACCAATTTCACTTTAAAAACCTAACAAAAGTTTCCAGCAAGAAAACTCACCAAATTCACTATAAAAACCATAACAAATGTTCCTAGTTAAAAAAACTCACCAATTTCACTATGAAGACTCTAACAAAATTTCCAAGTTAAATAATTCACCAATTTCACTATATAAACCATAACAAAAGTTCACGATATAAAACTCACCAATTTCACTTTAAAAACCATAACAAAAGTTTCCAGCAGGAAAACTCACCAATTTCAGTATAAACACCATAACAAAAGTTTCTAGTTAAAAACTCACCAATTTCACTATCAAAACCGTAACAAAATTTCCAAATTAAAAAACTCAATATTTTCACTATAAAGACCACAAAAAAAGTTCCAAATTAAAAAAATCAACAATTTCAGCAGAAAAACCATAACAAAAGTTCGCGTTAAGAAAACTCGCCAATCTCAATTTTAAAACCATAACAAAAGTTCGCGTTAAAAAAACTCACCAATTTCACTTTAAAAACCATAACAAAAGTTTCCAGCAGGAAAACTCACCAATTTCAGTATAAACACCATAACAAAAGTTTCTAGTTAAAAACTCACCAATTTCACTATCAAAACCGTAACAAAATTTCCAAATTAAAAAACTCAATATTTTCACTATAAAGACCACAAAAAAAGTTCCAAATTAAAAAAATCAACAATTTCAGCAGAAAAACCATAACAAAAGTTCGCGTTAAGAAAACTCGCCAATCTCAATTTTAAAACCATAACAAAAGTTCGCGTTAAAAAAACTCACCAATTTCACTTTAAAAACCATAACAAAAGTTTCCAGCAAGAAAACTCACCAAATTCACTATAAAAACCATAACAAATGTTTCTAGTTAAAAAACTCACCAATTTCACTATGAAGACTAACGAAATTTCCAAGTTAAATAATTCACCAGTTTCACTATATAAACCATAACAAATGTTCGCGTTATAAAACTCACCAATTTCACTTTAAAAACCATAAAAAAAGTTTCCAGCAAGAAAACTCACCAATTTCAGTATAAAAACCATAACAAAAGTTTCTAGTTAAAACACTCACCAATTTCACTATAAAAACCGTAACAAAATTTCCAAGGTGAAAAACTCAACATCTTCACTATGAAAACCACAAAAAATGTTCCAAATTAAAAAAATCAACAATTTCACTATAAAAACCATAACAAAAGTATACGTTAAGAAAACTCGCCAATTTCAATTTTGAAACCATAACAAAATTTCCAAGTTAAAAAACTCACACATTTCACTACAATACCATAACAAAAGACTCAATTTAAAAAACACACACTTTTCACTATAAAGACCTTAAAAAAAGTTCCACGTCCAAAAAACACACCAATTTCACTAAAAGACCATAACAAAAGTTCCAAGTTAAAAAACTCAACATTTTCTCTATAAAATCAAAAAAAAAAGTTCATATTAAAAAAATCAACAATTTCACTTTAAAAACCATAACAAAAGTTTCCAGCAAGAAAACTCACCAATTTCACCACAAAAACCATAACAAATGTTTCTAGTTAAAAAACTCACCAATTTCACTATGAAGACTCTAACAAAATTTCCAAGTAAAAAAACTCAACATTTTCACTATAAGAACCACAAGAAAAGTTCCAAATTAAAAAAATACCCAATTTCAGCAGAAAAACCATAACAAAAGTTCGTGTTAAAAAAACTCACCAATTTCAATTTTAAAACCATAACAAAAGTTCGCGTTAAAAAACTCACCAATTTCACTTTAAAAACCATAACAAAAGTTTCCAGCAAGAAAACTCACCAAATTCACTATAAAAACCATAACAAATGTTCCTAGTTAAAAAAACTCACCAATTTCACTATGAAGACTCTAACAAAATTTCCAAGTTAAATAATTCACCAATTTCACTATATAAACCATAACAAAAGTTCACGTTATAAAACTCACAAATTTCACTTTAAAAACCTTAACAAAAGTTTCCAGCAGGAAAACTCACCAATTTCAGTATAAACACCACAACAAAAGTTTCTAGTTAAAAAATTCACCAATTTCACTATAAAAACCGTAACAAAATTTCCAAATTAAAAAACGCAATATTTTCACTATAAGAACCACAAAAAAAGTTCCAAATTAAAAAAATCAACAATTTCAGCAGAAAAACCATAACAAAAGTTCGCGTTAAGAAAACTCGCCAATCTCAATTTTAAAACCATAACAAAAGTTCGCGTTAAAAAAACTCACCAATTTCACTTTAAAAACCATAACAAAAGTTTCCAGCAGGAAAACTCACCAATTTCAGTATAAACACCATAACAAAAGTTTCTAGTTAAAAACTCACCAATTTCACTATCAAAACCGTAACAAAATTTCCAAATTAAAAAACTCAATATTTTCACTATAAAGACCACAAAAAAAGTTCCAAATTAAAAAAATCAACAATTTCAGCAGAAAAACCATAACAAAAGTTCGCGTTAAGAAAACTCGCCAATCTCAATTTTAAAACCATAACAAAAGTTCGCGTTAAAAAAACTCACCAATTTCACTTTAAAAACCATAACAAAAGTTTCCAGCAAGAAAACTCACCAAATTCACTATAAAAACCATAACAAATGTTTCTAGTTAAAAAACTCACCAATTTCACTATGAAGACTAACGAAATTTCCAAGTTAAATAATTCACCAGTTTCACTATATAAACCATAACAAATGTTCGCGTTATAAAACTCACCAATTTCACTTTAAAAACCATAAAAAAAGTTTCCAGCAAGAAAACTCACCAATTTCAGTATAAAAACCATAACAAAAGTTTCTAGTTAAAACACTCACCAATTTCACTATAAAAACCGTAACAAAATTTCCAAGGTGAAAAACTCAACATCTTCACTATGAAAACCACAAAAAATGTTCCAAATTAAAAAAATCAACAATTTCACTATAAAAACCATAACAAAAGTATACGTTAAGAAAACTCGCCAATTTCAATTTTGAAACCATAACAAAATTTCCAAGTTAAAAAACTCACACATTTCACTACAATACCATAACAAAAGACTCAATTTAAAAAACACACACTTTTCACTATAAAGACCTTAAAAAAAGTTCCACGTCCAAAAAACACACCAATTTCACTAAAAGACCATAACAAAAGTTCCAAGTTAAAAAACTCAACATTTTCTCTATAAAATCAAAAAAAAAAGTTCATATTAAAAAAATCAACAATTTCACTTTAAAAACCATAACAAAAGTTTCCAGCAAGAAAACTCACCAATTTCACCACAAAAACCATAACAAATGTTTCTAGTTAAAAAACTCACCAATTTCACTATGAAGACTCTAACAAAATTTCCAAGTAAAAAAACTCAACATTTTCACTATAAGAACCACAAGAAAAGTTCCAAATTAAAAAAATACCCAATTTCAGCAGAAAAACCATAACAAAAGTTCGTGTTAAAAAAACTCACCAATTTCAATTTTAAAACCATAACAAAAGTTCGCGTTAAAAAACTCACCAATTTCACTTTAAAAACCATAACAAAAGTTTCCAGCAAGAAAACTCACCAAATTCACTATAAAAACCATAACAAATGTTCCTAGTTAAAAAAACTCACCAATTTCACTATGAAGACTCTAACAAAATTTCCAAGTTAAATAATTCACCAATTTCACTATATAAACCATAACAAAAGTTCACGTTATAAAACTCACAAATTTCACTTTAAAAACCTTAACAAAAGTTTCCAGCAGGAAAACTCACCAATTTCAGTATAAACACCACAACAAAAGTTTCTAGTTAAAAAATTCACCAATTTCACTATAAAAACCGTAACAAAATTTCCAAATTAAAAAACGCAATATTTTCACTATAAGAACCACAAAAAAAGTTCCAAATTAAAAAAATCAACAATTTCAGCAGAAAAACCATAACAAAAGTTCGCGTTAAGAAAACTCGCCAATCTCAATTTTAAAACCATAACAAAAGTTCGCGTTAAACAAACTCACCAATTTCACTTTAAAAACTATAACAAAAGTTTCCAGCAAGAAAACTCACCAAATTCACTATAAAAACCATAACAAATGTTTCTAGTTAAAAAACTCACCAATTTCACTATGAAGACTAACAAAATTTCCAAGTTAAATAATTCACCAGTTTCACTATATAAACCATAACAAAAGTTCGCGTTATAAAACTCACCAATTTCATTTTAAAAACCATAACAAAAGTTTCCAGCAAGAAAACTCACCAATTTCAGTATAAAAACCATAACAAAAGTTTCTAGTTAAAAAACTCACCAATTTCACTATAAAAACCGTAACAAAATTTCCAATGTGAAAAACTCAACATTTTCACTATGAAAACCACAAAAAAAGTTCCAAATTAAAAAAATCAACAATTTCGCTATGAAAACCATAACAAAAGTCTGCGTTAAGAAAACTCGCCAATTTCAATTTGTAAACCATAACAAAATTTCCAAGTTAAAAAATTCACACATTTCACATCAATACCATAACAAAAGACTCAATTTAAAAAACATAAACTTTTCACTATAAAGACCTTAAAAAAAGTTCCACGTCCAAAAACTCACCAATTTCACTATAAAGACCATAACAAAAGTTCCAAGTTAAAAAACTCAACATTTTCACTAGAAAAAAAAAAGTTCATATTAAAAAAATCAACAATTTCACTTTAGAAACCATAACAAAAGTTTCCAGCAAGAAAACTCACCAATTTCACTATAAACACCATAACAAATGTTTCTAGTTAAAAAACTCACCAATTTCACTATAAAAACCGTAACAAAAGTTCCAAATTAAAAAACTCAACATTTTCACTATAAGAACCACAAAAACAGTTCCAAATTAAAAAAATCAACAATTTCAGCAGAAAAACCATAACAAAAATCCGTGTTAAAAAAACTCACCAATTTCAATTTTAAAACCATAACAAAAGTTCGCGTTAAAAAACTCACCAATTTCACTTTAAAAACCATAACAAAAGTTTCCAGCAAGAAAACTCACCAAATTCACTATAAAAACCATAAAAAATGTTCTAGTTAAAAAACTCACCAATTTCACTATGAAGACTCTAACAAAATTTCTAAGTTAAATAATTCACCAATTTCACTATATAAACCATAACAAAAGTTCGCGTTATAAAACTCACCAATTTCACTTTAAAAACCATAACAACAGTTTCCATCAAGAAAACTCACCAATTTCAGTATAAAAACCATAACAAAAGTTTCTAGTTAAAAAACTCACCAATTTCACTATAAAAACCGTAACAAAATTTCCAAGTTGAAAAACTCAACATTTTCACTATGAAAACCACAAAAAATGTTCCAAATTAAAAAAATCAACAATTTCACTATAAACACCATAACAAAAGTCTGCGTTAAGAAAACTCGCCAATTTCAATTTTAAAACCATAAAAATATTTCCAAGTTAAAAAACTCACACATTTCACTACAATACCATAACAAAAGACTCAATTTAAAAAACACACACTTTTCACTATAAAGACCGCACAACTTTGATGCTAAAAGGTTGATGGACTCAACTGGGCTTTTCTTTATACAAAGCCTAAGAGGAGGCGGGAAGTTTGACTTTTCCGGGGAAAATGTTCTTTCTGCTTGTACAACGCCCAAGACTGAGGCTAAAAGGGTGACTGACTCAACAAGAGAGTCTTTTATACTCAACAAGAGAGTAATTGGGTGTGTCGTATGAAGCCCGGGACGGAGGCTAAGTGGGGATTGACTCAACAAGAGAGCCTTTTATACTCAACAAGAGAGTGTTTATGTGTCTTGTACAAAGCCCAAGACGGGGGCGATAAGGGTTGACTTAACAAGAGGATCATTTGTACAAAGCCCAAGAGGAGGCTAACTGTGCTGGTGACTGTTTCAGTTGAGTGACAGGCCCAGTGTGTTGGATAAAAGAGAAAATCACCAATTTCACTTTAAAAACCATAACAAAAGTTTCCAGCAAGAAAACTCACCAATTTCAGTATAAAAACCATAACAAAAGTTTCTAGTTAAAAAACTCACCAATTTCACTATAAAAACCGTAACAAAATTTCCAAGGTGAAAAACTCAACATTTTCACTATGAAAACCACAAAAAATGTTCCAAATTAAAAAAATAAACAATTTCACTATAAAAACCATAACAAAAGTCTGCGTTAAGAAAACTCGCCAATTTAAATTTTAAAACCGTAACAAAATTTCCAAGTTAAAAAACTCACACATTTCACTACAATACCATAACAAAAGACTCAATTTAAAAAACACACACTTTTCACTATAAAGACCTTAAAAAAAGTTCCACGTCCAAAAAACTCACCAATTTCACTATAAAGACCATAACAAAAGTTCCAAGTTAAAAAACTCAACATTTTCACTATAAAAACAAAAAAAAAAGTTCATATTAAAAAAATCAACAATTTCACTTTAAAAACCATAACAAAAGTTTCCAGCAAGAAAACTCACCAATTTCACTATAAAAACCATAACAAATGTTTCTAGTTAAAAAACTCACCAATTTCACTATAAAAACCGTAACAAAATTTTCAAGTTAAAAAACTCAACATTTTCACTATAAGAACCACAAGAAAAGTTCCAAATTAAAAAAATCAACAATTTCAGCAGAAAAACCATAACAAAAGTTCGCGTTAAAAAAACTCACCACTTTCAATTTTAAAACCATAACAAAAGTTCGCGTTAAAAAACTCACCAATTTCACTTTAAAAACCATAACAAAAGTTTCCAGCAAGAAAACTCACCAAATTCACTATAAAAGCCATAACAAATGTTTCTAGTTAAAAAACTCACCAACTTCACTATGAAGACTCTAACAAAATTTCCAAGTTAAATAATTCACCAATTTCACTATATAAACCATAACAAAAGTTCGCGTTATAAAACTCACCAATTTCACTTTAAAAACCATAACAAAAGTTTCCATCAAGAAAACTCACCAATTTCAGTATAAAAACCATAACAAAAGTTTCTAGTTAAAAAACTCACGAATTTCACTATAAAAACCGTAACAAAATTTCCAAGTTGAAAAACTCAACATTTTCACTATGAAAACCACAAAAAATGTTCCAAATTAAAAAAATCAACAATTTCACTATAAACACCATAACAAAAGTCTGCGTTAAGAAAACTCGCCAATTTCAATTTTAAAACCATAAAAATATTTCCAAGTTAAAAAACTCACACATTTCACTACAATACCATAACAAAAGACTCAATTTAAAAAACACACACTTTTCACTATAAAGACCGCACAACTTTGATGCTAAAAGGTTGATTGACTCAACTGGGGTTTTCTTTATACAAAGCCTAAGAGGAGGCGGGAAGTTTGACTTTTCCGGGGAAAATGTTCTTTCTGCTTGTACAACGCCCAAGACTGAGGCTAAAAGGGTGACTGACTCAACAAGAGAGTCATTTATACTCAACAAGAGAGTAATTGGGTGTGTCGTATGAAGCCCGGGACGGAGGCTAAGTGGGGATTGACTCAACAAGAGAGCCTTTTATACTCAACAAGAGAGTGTTTATGTGTCTTGTACAAAGCTCAAGACGGGGGCGATAAGGGTTGACTTAACAAGAGGATCATTTGTACAAAGCCCAAGAGGAGGCTAACTGTGCTGGTGACTGTTTCAGTTGAGTGACAGGCCCAGTGTGTTGGATAAAAGAGAAAATCACCAATTTCACTTTAAAAACCATAACAAAAGTTTCCAGCAAGAAAACTCACCAATTTCAGTATAAAAACCATAACAAAAGTTTCTAGTTAAAAAACTCACCAATTTCACTATAAAAACCGTAACAAAATTTCCAAGGTGAAAAACTCAACATTTTCACTATGAAAACCACAAAAAATGTTCCAAATTAAAAAAATAAACAATTTCACTATAAAAACCATAACAAAAGTCTGCGTTAAGAAAACTCGCCAATTTAAATTTTAAAACCGTAACAAAATTTCCAAGTTAAAAAACTCACACATTTCACTACAATACCATAACAAAAGACTCAATTTAAAAAACACACACTTTTCACTATAAAGACCTTAAAAAAAGTTCCACGTCCAAAAAACTCACCAATTTCACTATAAAGACCATAACAAAAGTTCCAAGTTAAAAAACTCAACATTTTCACTATAAAAACAAAAAAAAAAGTTCATATTAAAAAAATCAACAATTTCACTTTAAAAACCATAACAAAAGTTTCCAGCAAGAAAACTCACCAATTTCACTATAAAAACCATAACAAATGTTTCTAGTTAAAAAACTCACCAATTTCACTATAAAAACCGTAACAAAATTTCCAAGTTAAAAAACTCAACATTTTCACTATAAGAACCACAAGAAAAGTTCCAAATTAAAAAAATCAACAATTTCAGCAGAAAAACCATAACAAAAGTTCGCGTTAAAAAAACTCACCAATTTCAATTTTAAAACCATAACAAAAGTTCGCGTTAAAAAACTCACCAATTTCACTTTAAAAACCATAACAAAAGTTTCCAGCAAGAAAACTCACCAAATTCACTATAAAAACCATAACAAATGTTTCTAGTTAAAAAACTCACCAATTTCACTATGAAGACTCTAGCAAAATTTCCAAGTTAAATAATTCACCAATTTCACTATATAAACCATAACAAAAGTTCGCGTTATAAAACTCACCAATTTCACTTTAAAAACCATAACAAAAGTTTCCAGCAAGAAAACTCACCAATTTCAGTATAAACACCATAACAAAAGTTTCTAGTTAAAAAACTCACCAACTTCACTATAAAAACCGTAACAAAATTTCCAAGTTGAAAAACTCAACATTTTCACTATTAAAACCACAAAAAATGTTCCAAATTAAAAAAAAATCAACAATATCACTATAAAAACCATAACAAAAGTCTACGTTAAGAAAACTCGCCAATTTCAATTTTAAAACCATAACAAAATTTCCAAGTGAAAAAACTCACACATTTCACTACAATACCATAACAAAAGACTCAATTTAAAAAACACACACTTTTCACTATAAAAACCTTAAAAAAAGTTCCACGTCCAAAAAACTCACCAATTTCACTATAAAGACCATAACAAAAGTTCCAAGTTAAAAAACTCAACATTTTCAATATAAAAACAAAAAAAAAAGTTCATATTAAAAAAATCAACAATTTCACTTTAAAAACCATAACAAAAGTTTCCAGCAAGAAAACTCACCAATTTCACTATAAAAACCATAGCAAATGTTTCTAGTTAAAAAAACTCACCAATTTCACTATAAAAACCGTAACAAAATTTCCAAGTTAAAAAACTCAACATTTTCACTATAAGAACCACAAGAAAAGTTCCAAATTAAAAAAATCAACAATTTCAGCAGAAAAACCATAACAAAAGTCCGCGTTAAAAAAACTCACCAATTTCAATTTTAAAACCATAAAAAAAGTTCGCGTTAAAAAACTCACCAATTTCACTTTAAAAACCATAACAAAAGTTTCCCGCAAGAAAACTCACCAAATTCACTTTAAAAACCATAACAAATGTTCCTAGTTAAACAAACTCACCAGTGTGTTGGATAAAAGAGAAAATCAGTTGTTATAAAGAACCATATGTTTGTGCTTGATCAGAGGATCAGGGTTATTTCCTGTTCTTTAAGGAAATGGGAAATCCAAAGGGTATTGAGACTGTCCAAGTCTACTGGTGTTTTGAGAAATCGATTCTCGGATAAGTGAATGATCTTTGTATAATGCCCAAGAGAAGGCTGGTATGTTAAGGGATGAAGGTCAACCCGTTAACTGGTCCGACAATTGACTTAGAAAGACAGCTCTAGCAAATTGATGACTAGGTTCTGTTACTATACCTGTAGAGGTCTCTGGATCCTTGTACTAAGCCCAAGAGAAGGCATGAGAACTTCTAAGAAACCGACGGGTCCTTGTACAATGCCCAAGAGGAGGCGGGATGCTTTTAGGAAGCCTGTGGGTCCCCAAACCCTGAGAAGTTCAAGACATGCTATTCACCGAGAATAGATCAAGCCAGGAAAGTTCGAGAATTTGGAAGAAACTCAAGAGATGCCATTCATGGAGAAAAGATCATCTCTGGGGAGTTAGAGTTCTTTGACAATTTCTAAGAGTGACAGTCTGAGAAAGGGTTCACGAGGAATGCTGCCTTTCACGTCTCCATATTGTTTAACCCCAAGAGGAGGGAAGAATGTGTCTGGTAATCCTATGGGGATCTAGTTTTGTCTGTATTTAAGAGTGACCAACAGGGCTTTACCTAGTTCTAGACGTAGTTGCCGGGGAAAACTCTAAATAACTATACTAGTATTACACAGTGGATATATGACAAGTATATAAAAGTTTGTGAAAGAAGACTTACAGTGGGCAGCCCCACAATACAGTTTTATATATATATATATATATATATATATATATATATATATATATATATATATATATGAAAGCGGATAAAGAAAGCGGGTAAACACTTACTCGATTGTAGAGCTTCCATGCTGTTTTATTAGTTTGTTCAACAAAGAAAGCTTTGATAACAATATTATATATAAAATCAAAGGAGAAAGTGCTTTGAAGAGATTATTGGGGCTTACAGCTCAAAGAGAGGCCCAAAGTTATCAGTGATTGTACTGTTGAAATTGTACAGTGGGACTTATACAAGTGACTGAGGCCCAAAAGGTTTTCTGTATAAAGGGATGGGTCTTACACTCTCTCAAGAGGCCCAAAGAGTTTTAAAGAAAAGAAATGGGGCTTATAACACGAGGGTAGGCCCAGATGATTTTTGAAACTGGCGATTGCGCCGAGATTTTCTTTTAACGCAAAGAGACTTATACAATATATGAGGCCCAAAAGGTTTTGGTTAAAAGGGGGTTGGGTCTTACACTCTATTAGAGGCCCAAAGGTTTATTTTTATACAGTGGTGGGGCTTACAGCTCAAGGAGAGGCCCAGGGTTTTGTTAAAAAGGCGACGATCACGCCGTTGTTATTGAAAATACAGTGGGACTTATACAATGACTAAGGCCCAAAAAGTGGTGTGTTTACAAAGGGGATGGGTCTTACACTCTAATAGAGGCCCAAAAGTGTTTGAAAAAGTTTGATGAGAGTTGAATTAATCAAAACCCTAATTTGTTTTCAAAATGTATTTTAATTGAATAAAAATTCAATAAAAATGAACAAAATTGTTAAGCATGTGAAAAACAAATTGTGATCTTGGATTAATGTTTCAAAAATCAAGTTTTGACCTACAAATTAATTTGAAATCATTAAAATTGCAAAATCAAGAAGGAAAAAATATTTTAAATGTCAAAAACAATTAAAATATTAATTCTTTGCAAAAATATCAATTGTATGAAATAAATAATATTTTTGGGATTTTTTGGTAAAATAAAAAATTTTAACATTTTTGTGAATTATTAAAAAAAGAATCAACTCAAAATCATTAAAACTCAGAGAGAAATTAATTTTTGAATCAATTAAATAAAATCACAAAATTTAAATATTTGAATTTTTTTAAAAAGGGCGCCAAGAACATGGCAAGAACACGCGCCCTCCCTCTGTTTCTGCAGATTTGCATTTTCTATCCAATCTCACTGAATACTTAATGATATCATGCAATCTACATACCAATCTACTCGTTTTCACCTTACGATCATGTCTATGGTCTTTAATTTCATTTATTTTAAGCATGGAATAAGAAATCAAAGAGAAACCTCAAGAACCCTAAATTTTGCATGAAGGTTCAAAAATTCCATACACGATTTATACAAAGCAATTGATTAAGGGTAAACACTCTATGCATGATTATGAACATATGGCCAAATTATTGTGCAGCAAAAATGCATGGATCATAGAGTTAGAAGAGCTTATGCTTACCTCTTGCAGCTGGTGATCATTGTCATACCCCAAATTTTGACCACTAAGATTCCCATCATTGTGCAAATCATCATCACAATATAGGGGAGCCATCATACCTCAATAGTTTCCCCAAAGATGGGTGAGCATCCACTACAATCAAAATTAGGGTTTCAAGCCCTCTCAGAGCTCTTAGACAAAGGATCAATCAAGGAATGACATGATCTTCAACTTGTCTAAACCTCTCAAACACCCACAATGGGTCAAGAGTACTCCCACTTCAAGGATTAAGCACAAGGCTGCTCCCTTCTAGGTGGGTTAAGCCTCAAAATCAACAGTGTCACCAATTAGGGTTTTGGTCGACCAGGGCCTCTAGAGGGAAATTTTCCTCTGGGCATGAGCCAATGCTTCAAAGCATAACCTAAGATGCTCCAAGGGACATCATGAACCCAATCATCAAGTCAATTTTGCCTCAGGGGGTGCATTCATAAAAAATCAGGAATTAGGGTTTCTTGACCTAATTCACCCCCTAAGTTGACTTTTGGGACAAAACATGAGCCAAGACCTCAAGAGAGGGTTTGAGGGTCTCTAACACACTACATTGATCTATTTGCAACAATGGATTAATCCCAAAAGCTTGATTAACAAGTTTCAAGTTCATCTGAACCACATTTAGGGTTTCGCGGAAAAAGTCAATTGTATCTTTGACTTTTGACCCAGGCATGCTCCCAAACCTTGGGACATGATTCAATACACTCTATAACACCCATGGAACATGTCCATCAAGTTTGATTTAGGTCAAGAACATGATTTCATAAAGTATTGCACAGTTTGGAATTCATCTGACAAAAAGTCAACTGTGCACAAAAGTCAACTTTGACTTTTTGAGATTTTTCACAATTATGGTTCTTTGACCCTAAAATGATGTTAATGTATGATTGGAATAATCATTCATCAAGAAAAATCAAGAAAAGGTTGGATAACTTGTAAAACGGGTAACCATGAAAAACTTAGAAAATTTTCTAAGTTATGAAACAAAGTGGTTAGGGTACCAACTTTGGAGGATCATAACTCCTAAACCACAAGGCCATTTTTCCCCCATCCAAAGCTAGATTTGTAGCTCTCATTTCCCTCTACAAAAGCTTCAAACTGAACTCATTCCAATTCCTCATGGATTTTAAGTTATGGAATGATCAAAATCACAAAAAGTGAAAATGTCACTTTTTTCCAACACTTGTGAAATTTTCACTAAGTCAGAATCTGCCTTCACTTTTTTCCAAATGTAGGGGCATTTTTCACTTGGATCCAAAAAGTATCAAAACCAATTATGATCAAACAGTTATTGTATCATATGAGGGCTTTCCAAAATGGCCAAGAACTCCATCAAATTCCACTTGAGCCATGAGATATGACAATGGCAATATGTCTTGCTGAAAACTGCCAAAGCTAGGCAGATTTGTGCATTTTGCTCGATTTGCCAAATTTGTGCAAATGACAAGGAACTCTATCCATTTGAACACCTCAAGGGGGGACCAAGGAGAAACCAACTCTGTTCCCAAGCCTCCCAAGTCTTTGGAACCAAAAATAGCATGCCAAACCTAGAAATCCCTAAAAGAGGGACAAGACTCCAATTTTGGATTGAAGCATTTAATGGATGCACCAAGGTGGCATGGACTGAGCTATTTACAACTGAATTCGGTCAAGACTTATCCAAGACCAAGGGAACCAGCAGCCTGTGCCCTAACCTCTAGTCAATGGCTAGAGGAGACTTGGATTCTCATTGCTCAACATTGGCCAAACCTATGCAGCAGTTGCCATTCACTATTCCTTGCAAAACAAACTTGCTCTACTATAAATAGAGCTCAATTGTGATAGTTTGAGTACACCAAAACCATCAAACAGATGCTTTCCTCAAAATCTCCTTCTCACTTCCAATTTTGCCTTCTAAGGCAAGTCACTATCGGGTTTTGAGTTTGAGGGCTATTCCAATCAAACCAATCACACACACACACACACACACACCTCATAAACATCATATAGAAGTGATCCAAAGACTCACATAACATTTGGAACACCAAAATCACAAAATCACTAGCCAATTGCTCAAGTTCTTAACAGATTTGCAGTTGGGGTACCATCTCAAGTTCCAGATCATTTCAATCCACTCCAAGCATCCAGACACAATCCATGGCACCTAGGGAAGCTATCCACATCATTGGAACCTAGCTGTAACACCTCTAACACAAAACACGATCACCAGCTGCAAGAGGTAAGCATGAGCTCTTCTAACTCTATGATCCATGCATTTTTTGCTGCACAATAATTTGGCCATATGTTCATAATCATGCATGGAGTGTTTTCCCTCAATTAATTGCTTTGTTTGAATCGTGTATGGAATTTCTGAGCCTTCATGCAAATTTTAGGGTTCTTGAGGTTTCTCTTTGATTTCTTATTCCATGCTTAAAATAAATGAAATTAAAGACCATAGACATGATCGTGAGGTGAAAACGAGTAGATTGATATGTGGATTGTGTGATTTCATCAAGTATTCAGTGAGATTGATGAGAAAATGCAAATCTGGGCAAAACAGAGCACGCGGGCAAGGCCAAGATGTTCTTGGCGCTCTTTTTCAAATATTTAAATTTTTGAATTTTTTTGATTTTATTTAATTGATTCAAAAATTAATTTCTCTCTGAGTTTTAATGATTTTGAGTCGATTCTTTTTTTAATAATTCACAAAAATGTTAAATATTTTATTTTACCAAAAATCCCAAAAATTTTATTTATTTCATATAATTGATATTTTTGCAAAGAATTAATATTTTAATTGTTTTTGACATTTAAAATATTTTTTCCTTCTTGATTTTGCAATTTTTAATGATTTCTAATCATTTTGTAGGTCAAAACTTGATTTTTGAAACATTAATCCAAGATCACAATTTGTTTTCACATGCTTAACAATTTTGTTCATTTTTATTTGAATTTTTATTCAATTGAAATACATTTGGAAAACAAATTAGGGTTTTGATTAATTCAACCTTCATCAAACTTTTTCAAAACCTTTGGGCCTCTAATAGAGTGTAAGACCCAACCCCTTTGTATAGGAAACCATTTTGGGCCTCAGTCATTGTATAAGTCCCGATGCGATTTTAAAAATCTCGGCGCGATCGTCGCCTTTTGAACAAAAAACATCTGGGCCTCCCCTTGTGCTGTAAGTCCCATCTTTCTTTTTTAAAATACCCTTTGGGCCTCTAATAGAGTGTAAGACCCAACCCCTCTTTGAAACCAAAATAATTTGGGCCTCAGATATTGGTTAAGACCCACTGTGTTTTCAAAAAACCTCGGGCGATCGCCAGTACAAAAAAATAACCCTGGGCCTCTCCTTGAGCTGTAAGCCCCACCACTTGTACAAAAATAAATTATTGGGCCTCTAATAGAGTGTAAGACCCAATCCATTTTTAACCAAAAATAATTTGGGCCTCAGACATTGTATAAGTCCCCCTGCGTTAAAAGAAAAATCTCGGTGCGATCGCCAGTTCAAAAAACAAACCCTGGGCCTACCCTCGTGTTATAAGCCCCATTTCTTTTCTTTAAAACTCTTTGGGCCTCTTGAGAGAGTGTAAGACCCATCCCTTTGTACAAAAAACCTTTTTGGCCTCAGTCACTTGTATAAGTCCCTCTGTACAAATTCATACCACAGTGCAATCACTGATAAAACCTGGGCCTTTCCTTGAGCTGTAAGCCCCGACAATCTTTTCAAAGCACTTTCACATTTGATTTTGAATACACTGTTGTTTTTCAATTTCTCTTTGTTGAACAACTAACCAAACAGCATGGAAGCTCTACAACCGAGTAAGTGTTTACCCGCTTTCTTTATCTGCTTTCATATAACTGTATTGTGGGGCTGCTCACTGTAAGTCTTCTTTCACATACTTTATATACCGTGTAATACTAGTATAGATATTTAGAGTTTTCCCCGACAACTACGTCTAGTACTAGGTAAATCCCCGTTGATCACTCTTAAAAATAGGCAAAAGTAGATCCCCTATAGGAGCACCAGATACAGTCTTCTCTTCGGCTGTCACTCCTAGAAATTGTCAAAGAAACTCTAACTCCCAAGAGATGATCTTTTCTCTGTGAATGGCATCTCTTGAGTTTCTTCCAAATTCTCAAACTTTCCTGGCTTGATCTATTCTCTGTGAATAGCCTGTCTTGAATTTCTCGGGGTTTGGGGACCCACAAGCTTCTTAAAAGCATCCCCGCCTCCTCTTGGGCGTTGTACAAGGACCCGTCGGCTTCTTAGAAGTTTTCACAGTCTCCTCTTATGCTTTGTATAATGATTCTTCCTCAGCGAAGAGAGCCTCCTCTTGGGCTTCGTACAAATTATCCCTTTCGGCTTCTTAAAAGTTTCCAGCCTCCTCTTGGGCTTTGTACAAATTATCTCGACGACCTCTTAAAGGTATAGGAACAGAAATTAGTCATCTTAATAGATCAGTCTTTCAAAAGAGTCTAGACCTTTATCCCTTAACATTCCAGCCTTCACTCAGGCATCATACAACATGCCTTCGCTATCTGAGAATATACTTCTCAAACGCCAGTAGACTTGAACAGTCTCAATACCCTAGGGATTTCCCATTTCCTTAAAGAACAGGAAATAACCCTGATCCTCCGATCACAACCTTACTCATAATCTTTCTTTTCATAAGAACTGATTTTCTCTTTTATCCAACACACTGGACCTGTCACTCAACTGAAACAGTTAATAGCATATTTAGCCTCCTCTTGGGCTTTGTACAAATGATTCTCCCCAGCGGAGCTAAACCTTTTAGTCTCCATCTCAGGCTTTGTACGAGATACAAATCACTCTCTTGTTGAGTATAAAAGACTCTCTTGTTGAGTCAATCCCTTTTTTTAACCTCCGTCTTGGGCTTCATACAAGACACATATAAATTACTCTCTTGCTGAGTATAAAAGACTCTCTTGATGAGTCGATCCCCTTTTAGCCTCTATCTCGGGCTTCGTACGAGACAGCAAAATACTCTCTTGTTGAGTATAAAAAGACTCTCTTGCTGAGTCAATCACCTTCAGACTCTCTTGTTGAGTCAACCACTTTTAGCCTCCGTCTTGGGCTTTATACAGGATAGATAAAAGCACTCTCTTGTTGAGTCAGTCACTTGTTAGTACTCTCTTGTTGAGTCAACCCTTTTAGCCTCTCTCTCGGGCTTCGTACGAGACACATAAAAATACCCTCTTGATGGGTCAATAGCCTCCTCTTAGGCTTTGTATAAGGAAACCCTGGGTTAAGTCAATCAACCTTTTAGCATCAAAATTTGTGCCTTGCTCACAGTATACAAACATCAACAACTCCTCTTTAGAGATGACAAATTCTCTCTAAGTTAAGACCTTTTAGCTTCACATCTTGGGCTTTGAACAAGATACAAATAGACCCTTTAGCTTCACATCTTGGGCTTTGAACAAGATACATATACTCCCTTTAGCTTCACGTCTTGGGCTTTGAACAAGACACCAAAATGACTTTTTCCTCCCATAGAATAGGAGCAACTACGATCGCTCTGATTTCCCTATCCCGGGAACACGTAGGCATAAGATTGAAAAATCTTAGCGAGCATACTAATCAAAGACCCAAAATCCCATATATCAATCGAAAAGCACCCGATCCCTATGTCTTACCAAAAACCTCATAGATAATCCCGACATTCTATTCTTAACAAAATAACCAAAGATTGGGCCCCACATCCACATAGCATTTGTAACCTAATAGACCGCTGTTTAAACTCAGTATGTAAGCAGGGTTAATTGGAGACATCTATTTCCCTTCCTTCATCAGCTCAATAGGATTAAAAATGAATCGACCTGTAGTACCCCAGAGCGACAGTGCTTAATAACCACGTCCAAAATCGCTCGCTACAGAAAAATGGCGCCCACCTTGGGGCTTACTTCCTTTTCTTCTCAATCTTCGATAGAAACGTTAAGTTTAGAAGCGCCATAGAAAGGGCGACTTCACTAGGGACGATCATTCTTTCTTCTATCTCTTGGATTGAAATTCAGTTCACAGAAATGACGACTCTACTGGGGAGGCATTTTCTGTTAGGATCATAAGATTAGAGGTCTAGGATGATTAAGACAAATATATATATACTGCTTTTCCTAATTGATATCTGTGTTTATTTTTCTACTAATGGGAGTGCGTGTAATGCCGCATGTGGAAAGATTGATTATACACCTAAGATAGGTGATGGCAATGCGGGTAATCTTACTGGGAGTGAATTCCAGTTAAGAGCCCCCGATCGACCATCAAACTCAGTGGAGACTCTCTTTGCAGATACATTGCCTATACGACTTCGGTTGTTGAAAGTAGTGTGGTCGACTGGGTTATCTGAGAAGCTGAGGTTTTTAGCAGACTTAAGCCATTTTGTAGTGCGGAAGCTATCGGAAATAGTTGTTACACGATACTACCCTCATCTGAGATCACTCCAGGATACATCAGCTCGCTGGCGATCCGCTTGCTATTGTTATCCTAGAGGGGTCAATGATTTTGCGGACAGGTACAAAAAATCACCAGTATAAACCTTTGGGGGGAGGGGGGGGGGGGGGTAGAGCCTTGACTTCATGACACCGACCCTTTGACTCCATGTTTTTTCTATGTTTTTGTGTGCTGCATTCATACATTCATCTAAAAAAACATTAAAACAGAAAAAATCTTCTCTTCTAGTCTCTATTTTTCAAACTAAATTAAGACAATGATTGCAAATGTCAGATAAAAGGATTGCGCTAATGGATTTCGGTTAGAGGAAAACTCATAAGTACACCTTCAAGGTTCCAAAACTAGAGGATTTAAGAGGTTTGGCTAGGATGATAACCAACCACGAGGCTTTCAGAGCCAAGTACGGAGGACTGCTGTCCTTGTTAAGGGTCCATGTCATTGAAGGGATCATGTCCACACTAATCCAGTTCTACGATCCGGTTTATCAATGTTTCACATTCCCGGATTATCAGCTAGCACCAACGCTTGAGGAATACTCTAACCTAACTGATTTGCATATTACTGATTAAGCTCCATTTTCTGGACTAGAAGAAATTCCAAAGGATCAAACCATTGCAAGAGCAATTTATTTAGACGAGTCAGAAGTCAGGACTCACATGACCACTAAGGGTGGCATCCAAGGCTTGCCAGCCCAGTTCTTGATAAAGAAAGCTCTATACTTTTCTAGTATAGGGAACGTGGCCGCTTTCAAGAGCATATTTGTTTTGCTCACCTACGGGTTATTTTTGTTTCCCAACATTGATAACTTCGTAGATATCAACTCCATTAAGATTTTTATGATTGGAAACCCTGTACCAACTCTGCTCGCAGATGCGTATCATTAGGTACATTTAAGGAATTTGTACAGTGGAGGAATGATCACATGTTGTGTACCCCTGCTGTACAAATGGTTCACTTCCCACTTGCCCAAGTCTGCCGCATTTTGGGATCAAAAGAATACTTTACGTTGGTCGCAGAGGATCATGTCTCTTACCAACTCTGACATCGATTGGTACAATTGAATCTATGATGGGATCCGAATCATTGACCTTTGTGGAAATTTCCCTAATGTACCCCTTATAGGAACTAAGGGAGGAATCAACTACAATCCAATTCTCGTTCGTCGTCAATTTGAATACCCGATGAGGCATATCCTGCGTAATGCTCATCTGGAAGGTCTTTTCTTCAAGGAATGAGAAAGTGACAGGGCAATAAAGACGGAAATAGTGCATGCTTGGAAACACGTTCATAGAAAAGGACGTGAGTCTCTGGGAAAACCAGACTGCATCTCAGTGGAACCTTATCTCCACTGGGTACAAACCAGAGCTCTCAAGCTGAGGATGCCTTACCCTCGCCAGGAAGTTCTTCCATTAAGGGACTCTGCCCTTTATTTTATGTCTGAGACGGAAAAACTTCAGGTTACTCTCAGCAAAGTTCAGCAGGAGAAAAGGTCTTGAAGGAACAAGTACCATATTCTCAATGTGGAATGCAAGAAACTACAGCAGCTATTAAAGGAAAAGGACGCTCTGATTGAGATTTTAGAGCAACATGCTGTGGAGAATCACGAAGACCAAAGGAACTTGCTCGCTCCTTTCACTTGGCACTTTGTAAGCTTAGATTTTCTTTTCCAGCACTTTGTAATCTACTGTAGTTCCATTTCCGTAATCCTTTGAATTCAATAAAAAGGGGTTTCCCTACTGTTTGATATTTGCAATCTAATTGTCGAAGTTTACTTTAAATAAACAAAAAATGTACAGTTAATATAATCATTGCATTCATCATTCTCGCGTAAACGCATTCTTCTTACCTACGAATCTTACGTTTGTGTCTCGATTCTAGAGTCAAACTATCTCATTCGTACAATACTCGGGCCAATCGTCAGAAAAAGATGGATAATCTCGAGGAAGAGAACAGAGAGTTGAGAGAAGAGATCGCCACTCTGAAAGAGGATCTGAGAAAGCTTCATAACGACATGCAAGCTCTAGTAGAAGCTCAGATGCAGCAGCAAAGGACTGTGATCTCAGAGATCACATCGACGCCCATAGTGGAGAAGTATGATCCTAGGTACAGAATGCCGAAAGATCATCCCTGGGGCATGCCACTTAACTATATCCCGGAAGGATATATTCCGCCGATCACTGGAGATCCAGAAACTTCAGCAGGAGCCGCTGGGCCTGAAGGTTACAAACTTCAGGAAAGCGAAGATGCCAGGGGCATACCAACAACTCCTGAAGGTTACAAACTTCGGGAGGCACCAAGATTCACTGTCATAGTAACGGTACCACCCCCTGTGGTGCACACTGTCCCGGAAGGACAAGTTCCACCGATACCTTCTGGAAGGAGGGAAAGTATGTTCGACATAATGGATGAGTTCCAGGAACAGTTCTTGGAAATGCAGAAAGAACTGCAGACCCTTCACAGTCAGGATTTATTTGGAAAGGACGTCGCAGACCTGTGTTTGGTCCCCGATGTGAAGGTCCCGCACAAATTCCAGGTGCCCGATTTTGAAAAATACAAGGGTAACTCTTGCCCTCAAAGCCACTTGGTGATGTACGCTCGGCGGATGTCAGCTCAAACAAAAAACCAAGAGCTACTGATCCACTATTTCCAAGATAGTTTAACCGGTGCCGCACTCAAATGGTACATGGGTTTAAACCACACTGAGGTCAGCACATTCAGGGATCTTGGTGCTGCCTTCGTTCAACAATATAAATACAATTTAGACATGGCACCAGATAGAGATCAACTCCGATCAATGTCACAAAAGGCAAAGAGACTTTTAAAGAGTACGCTCAGAGATGGCGTGAAATTACCGCTCAGATTTCTCCACCTCTTGAGGAAAAAGAGATGACAAAGATCTTCTTAAAAACCTTGAGCTCATTTTACTACGACAGAATGGTTGCCAGTACGCCCAGTGACTTTACCGAAATGGTCGGTATGGGGGTGCGTCTTGAGGAAGTCGTCCGAGAAGGACGTTTAGTTAAAGACGCTGGATCATCAAGTAGTACAAAACGATACAGTAGTGCTCTCCCTAAGAAAAAAAAGCAAGATATCAGGAATATCTCTTTCGGAAAGCAAAGGCGGTGGTATCAACCAGTAGCAGCTGTAACTCCTGCTGTTAACCCTGCGCCTGTTCCTACGTATCAACCTCAGGTTGCGTAGAGCCAACCTAATCAACAACAGTTTCAGCAAAGGACACAACATCCTCTTCAGCAGGCTCGTCCTCCATACAACAACAACCGTACAACTCGACCACCAGGATTCGATCCTATATCGGTGTTGTACACCGAATTGTTTCCTTTATTACTGGTCAAGGGGCATGTCCAAACCAGGGCTCCTCTTACGATACCGAAAAATCCGCCTTTTTGGTTTAAAGCGGATCAGACTTGTCCTTATCATCAAGGAGGACCAGGGCATAACATAGAAAACTGTCTTTGTTTCAAATCCGACGTGCAAAAGCTTGTTAGGAGCAGGGTCTTATCTTTCAAAGATACGAATCCTAATGTTCTCACGAACCCGCTGCCTCAACATGAGAAAGCTGCAGTTAATTTGATAGAAGGAGAGTTTAGCGACAGCTATCAAATTCATGATGTACTCTTATTAAGGGCCAACTTGGTCAAGATGCATTGTAGACAGAGCGGATACGACCATGTGCCACCTCATAACTATCACCAGTGAGATATCTGCTCTAAAGACAATCAAGGATGTTCTGTAGTGCAATCTGCTCTGCAGGAATAATCGGGTCTCGGATGGATCCAACAACACCGAATTCGTGGGGTCAACATGGTTTATACGAATTCCAACATTGTTCAGAATCACAATATTCTAGCAATGAATGCCAACTTGGTGGCAATGCACTCTAGGAAAAGTCAGTATCATGACCTGCCACGGCACGATTACAATTCCTGTCTGACTTGCTCGGTAAACAAACATGGATGCTCTTTCATACAAGAGGCCCTCCAGCGTCAGATGGATCTTGGATGGATCCAGGACTACCATGATAGAAATCCTTATCAGATTAACATGGTTCAAATCTTATATATTCGTTTGATGAATACCAGCTTGGTGGAGTTACACGCCAGGCAAGTCCAGCTCGGTTTTCTCACATCGCATGATTATCTGAGCTGTAAAGCATGTTATGAGAGTAACCAAGGGTGCGCTCTCGTTTAAAGAACGTTGCAACACTTGTTGAACCACTGATGGCTTCCAATCTATATGGATGAAGACACGCAGCAAATCAGTGTGGTTGACGGGAACCCTACTCGGCATCAAAGTCAGGATAGCCGATCAACAGAAACAGACCTAGTAAGGTTACACTACATTCAGAGCGGACGTGGCCATGTGCCACCGCATAACTACGAACGTTGTAGGGTCTGCTCGGAAAATAATCAAGGATGCTACCTCGTGCGAGCAGCCCTTCAGGGTCAGTTGGAACGCAAAGAGATTCAACAATACTCAGTTTCGGGGTCTATCAACTGGACGCCAGACTACTTCGCTGATCAGATCAAAGATGTTATTGTGATCTCCGATCATCAAAGGAACGAGGATGTTTGTGCCATCATCCCTCTACTTGACGAATCAAAGGTTCCTAACCGGGAATTGATTAAAGTTACTTACGACAGTCAGAGAAAATCAGAAGGCTCCTGTAGTTATCTATCTGCCATGACCATTACCGTATGAATCAACTAAGGCTATCCCTTACAAATACGGTGCAACAACAGTTGAAAATGGAAAGGAAATTCCATTACCCTCCGTCGTGAATATTGCAGACATCAGTTGAGTAACACGAAGCGGTAGAATCTTCAACAGAGGAGTTGGATAACCCAGTAGAGAAAAGGAACCTCAAACAGAAGTTCCCAATCTGCCAGTCGATCAATCTAGTGACCCCGACCTTTCCAAGAACGATGATGAGATGTTGAAGCTCATCCAAAAGATTGAATACAACATTGTGGATCAACTGTTACAAACGCCTTCAAAGATCTCAATGCTATCACTTATACTCAGTTCCGAAGCCCACAGAGAGGCTCTACAGAAAGTTTTAGAGCAGGCCTTTATGGAACAGGATGTGTCAATACGACAGTTCGATAGCATCATCTCTAACATCACTTCCTGCAACAACTTGGGGTTTAGTGATGAGGAATTGCCAGAAGAGGGCAAAAGCCACAACATGGCACTCAATATCACAGTTAACTGCCAGGACGATGCTTTAGCCAGCGTACTAGTAGACACCGGATCGGCTCTCAACGTTATGCCGAAGTCCACTCTAATGCAACTATCATTCAAAGGACCTCCGATGAGAGGCAGTGAGGTCGTCGTCAAAGCATTTGACGGGTCCAGAAAAACAGTTATTGGCAAAGTCGACCTTCCCATAACCATCGGTCCTCACACTTTCCTAATCACTTTCCAGGTCATAGACATCCGGGCGACATACAGTTGCTTATTAGGAAGACCTTGGATACACCAGGCTGGGGCAGTCACTTCGACACTTCACCAGAAGCTGAAGTTTGTCAAGAACGACCAACTCATCACGATCTGCGGAGAACATGCCCTGATTGTGAGTAACCTTTCATTATCCACTATTGTAGAACCCGAGGAGGTTGTTGGGACTCAGTTCCAAGCGCTTTCGGTGAGTAATGAGGGTCAACTAGAGAAAGGAACATCGATTTCCTCATACAAAGATGCTCTCAAAGTAATCGAGAGCAACAGCACAAAGGGATGGGGACAGCTTGTCATTCCTACCGATAATAAAACAAAGAAGGGTCTTGGTTTTTCTACAACCTATACCCAAACAGCTGTTAACGATGAAAGTCTTTATCCCATTCAGGATTTCTTCCATAGTGGAGGTTTCCTTCACCCAGTGTCTCAAGAAGTACATACCCTCAACGAGGGAGATTCCTCCAACATGGATGAAGAATGGGAGTCCTATCTTAATAAGGACGGTTATATGTCTCAGGAAGAGGTGCCTACGCCATTTTTCTATCCCGCACAGAGTCCGAGATTTATACCAAGGTCAGATGTCGAAATGATGTACGGAGATTGTGATCGAGAAGGATGTCGTGCTTCGCCAAATTCATTAGAGGAAGACACTCCGATGAAATACAACTTTAACCACGACTATTACGGCCCGATGGATGGCCTGCCTATCTGGCAGTCGTACCCAGGAAACTTGGGGCAAGAAAATCAGCCGAACATTGAAAATCAGCTGAGCATCATTGAACAAAATACCTGCGTCCCCACCATGTCATGGGATCATTACTCAGGTCATTTAGAAAATATCCAGCATGACGATGAATTGGCAAAGCTTGCCGGACTAGAATTCATCAACTATGCTTTTCCCGAGGTCAACGTCATCGAAAGGGATGACTCCTCCAGTTCCAAAGAAGTGTGGGACACCTTGGGATAACCAAGTGGAAAATACGACTTCTTGGTCAAATACACTGCTCCCGAAAGCTCTCGTATCAGGCTCGAAGACATCCAGCCAACTGGATGGGGAGATTTACCTGAGAGCACAAATACTATGCAAAATACAACTGAGTAATCCTCCTACGACAACTCTGCCTGGGAGACAGATTCCAATGATCCTGCTCCACCACAAATCAGCGTTATTTCTGAAGACAAATCAAGGAAAGTACCAGACTTTATGATTCACCGAGGAGTTTGCCGCCAATGGGTTGCAGTCGATGTTCCGAAGATTGTTCATAAGTCAAAGTAATTGCCATCTTTACACTAACCTTTCACCCTGCCCAGGTGAAACAGATGTTTTGATAGGGCTCACTTTCTGTAAATATCCCTCTTTGCTTCGCCTAAAGCGATAGAGTTTTGTTTTATAGGGCTGTAGTTTCAAGAATCGACTTGTTCATAAATAAAATAACGCCGTTCTGTAATTTCCACATTAATTGTTGTTTTCTCTTTTCGCTTTTCAAAAAATGGTAATCCTAAAAAACAACAAATAATAAAAAAAACAAGCAGTAAAAATAAAATACACTACACACACTCTTGCATTCTCTCTATCTCTTCTAAACACAAATCATCACGTCATGCAGTTGCTTGTTTTAAACCCCATTGAAACATACGATCCAATGCCTTTTCCCAACTTTGAATTCCCGGTATTTGAGGCTGAAGAAGAAGATGACGACGAAATTCCAGAAGAGATCTCCCGATTACTCATACAAGAGGAAAGGTCCATTAAACCTCACAAAGAGCCGTTGGAAACGGTCAACTTGGGTTCAGAGGAAGAGAGAAAGGAAATCAGGATTGGGGCACTACTCAGATCGACTGTCAAAGAAAGTTTAATAAAGCTTCTCAAAGAGTTTCCTGATGTATTTGCTTGGTCCTATCAGGATATGCCAGGGTTGAGTACCAGCATCGTGGAGCATTATTTATCGTTAAGATCAGAATGTCCGCCAGTAAAACAGAGGTTGAGACGGACTCTCCCGGACATAGCTATCAAGATTAAAGAGGAGGTCCAGAAAAAGATTGACGCAGGCTTCCTCGCCACATCAGAATATCCTCAATGGTTAGCCAACATCGTACCCGTTCCGAAAAAGGACGGAAAGGTCAGAATGTGTGTCGACTATAGAGATCTGAACAAGTCTAGTCCAAAGGACGACTTTCCCTTACCACACATTGACATTCTGGTAGACAGTACAGTAAAGTTCAAAGTTTTCTCCTTCATGGATGGATTCTCGGGCTATAATCAAATTAAAATGACGCCGAAAGACATGGAGAAAACTTCATTCATTACCCCATGGGGTACCTTTTGTTACAAGGTAATGTCGTTCGGTTTAAAGAACGCCGGGGCAACCTATCAAAGGGCCATGGCTACTCTTTTTCATGACATGATACACAAAGAAATCGTGGTATATGTCGATGACATGATTGCCAAATCTAAAACAGAAGAGGAGCATGTGATCCACCTGTCGAAATTATTCGAGCATCTGAGAAAGTATAAACTCCGCTTGAATCCCAATAAATACACCTTCGGTGTCCATTCAGGGAAACGTTTAGGGTTCATCGTCAGCCAGAAAGGAATTGAGGTTGATCCTAACAAAGTCAAGGCCATTCGAGAAATGCCTTCTCCGAAAACTAAAAAACAAGTAAGAGGATTCCTAGGACGTTTGAACTACATCTCCAAATTCATATTCCTCAATGTCGCGATGTGCGCGCCGATTTTCAAATTACTCAAAAAGAATCAGGATTGCGTTTGGACAGAAGACTGCCAAACCGCCTTCGACAGTATCAAGGAATATCTGTTAAACCCACCGATTCTATCACCTCCAGTGGAAGGAAGACCACTGATCATTTACCTGACAGTCTTGGAAGACTCAATGGGTTGTGTACTTGGCCAACAGGACGAAACCAAAAGGAAAGAGTCTGCCATCTACTATTTGAACAAGAAATTCACCGACTGCGAGACTCGGTACACTATGCTTGAGAAAACTTGCTGTGCTCTGGCTTGGGCAGCTAAACGTCTTCGCCAGTACATGATTCGTCACACTACTTGGTTAATCTCTGAAATGGATCCAATCAAGTATGTCTTTGAAAAACACGCTCTCACGGGAAGGTTTGCTCGTTGGCAGATGCTGTTATCAGAGTATGACATAGAGTACCGCGCTCAGAAAGCTATTAAAGGGAGTATTTTAGCCGACCATTTGGCTCATCAACCGATTGACGATCAAGAATCAATCGGGTTTGACTTCCCAGACGAAGATGTCATGTATCTAAAAATGAAAGACTGCGATGAACCGCTACCCAGTGAAGGGCCAGAACCAGGTTCCCAATGGGGACTTATCTTTAACGGAGCTGTCAATCATTATGTAAACGGAATTGGGGTAATCATTGTTACCCCTCAGGGTACCCACATTCCTTGCACTGCCAGACTTACATTCAAGTGCACAAACAACGAGGCCAAATACGAAGCTTGTATCACGGGTCTCGAAGAAGCGATCGACTTAAGGATCAAGAACTTGGATGTATACGATGACTCAGCCTTAGTTATCAATCAGATCAAAGGAGATTAAAACACATACCAATCAGGATTGATTCCTTACAAAGACTATGCGAGAAGGTTGTTACCCTTCTTCAGCAGAATTGAGTTTCATCATATCCCTCGTGAAGAGAATCACATGGCTGATGCCTTAGCCACTCTCTCTTCCATGATTAGTGTAGGTCAAGGGAACGACTTACCTAAGATCGACATAATGCGCCTTGAACGGCCCGTTTATATCTTCACGATTGAAGCAGTTATAGATGATAAACCTTGGTACCATGATATCAAATGCTTCCTTCAGAAACAAGAATACCCACCTGGGGCATCCAGGAAAGACAGAAAGACCCTCAGGAGATTGGCAGGCAGTTTCTTCCTGGGCGGTGATACACTCTATAAGAGG
Organism: Lathyrus tuberosus; assembly: GCA_022829125.1. NCBI lineage: Eukaryota > Viridiplantae > Streptophyta > Magnoliopsida > Fabales > Fabaceae > Lathyrus > Lathyrus tuberosus. Next base: position 6,564,192 of record JALAZF010000362.1, on the reverse strand, counting down.
AATTTCGACATGGTCTTGCTCCGATGTTTAGACAGACCCGAAGCAAACATGCTGATAAAAGAAATTCATGAAGGATCCTTTGGCACACATGCCAACGGACACACAATGGCGAGGAAAATTTTGAGAGCAGGGTACTACTGGTTGACCATGGAATCCGAATGCTACAAGTACATGAGGAGGTGTCATAAGTGTCAGATATACTCCGACAAAATCCATGTACCGCCAATACATATCAAAGTTCTTTCTTCCCCGTGGCCTTTTTTCCATATGGGGAATCGACATGATCGGCATGATCGAACCTAAAGCTTCACACGGACATCGGTTCATCCTGGTGGCCATTGATTACTTCACCAAGTGGGTCAAAGCAGCATCATACGCCAATGTAACCTGACAAGTGGTGGTCCGATTTATCAAAAACAATATCATTTGCAGTTATGGTGTTCCAAGCCAGATCATTACTGATAATGGATCCAACTTGAACAATAAGATGATGAAAGAGTTGTGTGCTGAGTTTAAGATCAAACACCATAACTCATCTCCCTACCGACCCAAGATGAACGTAGCGGTAGAAGCGGCTAACAAAAATATCAAGAAGATCGTTTAAAAGATGGTTATAACCTACAAAGACTGGCACGAGATGCTACCCTTTGCTCTTTACGGTTATCGCACATCTGTCCGCACTTCAACAGGGGCAACCCCTTTCTCTATAGTATATGGCATGGAAGCAGTGCTCCCCATAGAAGTAGAAATCCCATCAATCCGAGTATTGATGGAAGCCAAGTTAACAGAGGTTGAATGGTGTCAAAGCAGACACGACGAACTAAATCTGATCAAAGAAAAATGAATAACGACACTATACCATGGTCAGCTGTATCAGCAAAGAATGAAGAAGGCGTTTGACAAAAAGGTCTGACCTCGCGTCTTCAGGAAAGGAGACCTCATACTCAAAAAGATACAATCATTCCTCACTGATTCTCGGGGAAAATGGACTCCGAATTATGACGGCCCCTATATGGTCAAGAAAGCTTTCTCAGGCGGAGCCTTGAGACTCGCAACGATGGATGGAGAAGAATTTGCCTACCCCACGAATGTTGACGTAGTTAAGAAATACTTCGCCTAAACTAAAATAATCATCTCGGTGGATTAAAAACCCGAAAGGGCGGTCCAGGCAAAAATTAGAAACAAAATAAAAAAAATCATCATCCCGGTGGATTGGAAACATCACAGTACAATCCAGGCAAAAATTAGGGATAATGGCAAGTAACTATGTTCAACAGGGGAAAATCCTTAACAGCAGTTACACCATCAGGAAAAACTCCAGTCAAGGTCATCTTCGACAGAAGCTCAGGATGTCCCGAATTCAAAGTTGGTAGAAGGATAGCGGACGTTATGTTTCAATGTAGCCCTTTTCCCTGTAAATTACCATTTTCTAACTTTGTAAATACTCTATGGAATCACGCGTTTGGCTGATTTCCATCCTATCAATAAAATTTGAGCCCTAGTGCTTTTGTTTGCAATTCTTATTTGTTTTAGCTTTATAGAACGACATTTTAACATGATCAACGATTATTGAAATAAAACAAACACGAATTTACTTGCTAAACTTTTTCTGCTTTTAAAATAAAGATGGCAATTTCTTTTAACTGTTGAACATCGAAAGAACATCGATCGCTTCTCCAGAAGTAATCGAACTTCAAAGTGCAGAATCATAGTACTCCTTCTAAACCAGTGCGTCTGAGTGAAGGATCAGCCGTGTCAGAGATCGTGTTTCATTCGACACCCCCGGAAGAGTTCTTACCTCCTAAGCCCGACCAACATAGCTCCCAACAGGGACTATCTCTCCTAAGCAAGGCATAATTGCTACCTTTGGACCAGTGATACTTTTCATCTCCCGCTGTGGCCGAGTATCCAGCCGCGTTCATTCATCAGTCTATGTGTCACGTCAGTTTTGTCCGCATATACACACATAAGTCATGCATTACTACTTTGCATTCATATTCATGTTGCATCACTATCACTCTAATAGGTCTTATCCCTAGTGATAAAAGTCCTGTCAATCGAGTTGCCAGTTTTTTCCTTGTCAGGAAACGGCTCATCTAAACGACCTCGCCTCCAGCGTATTTCTGGTGTGAAGCCGGCCACGGACCACTTTGATAACTTGAACCTCTGAAAAACCAGAGAACTTTCAGCCAACGTCACTCTTCGCCATTGAAGATGATATCTTCGCTTTCCCGGATTAAGGAAAATCCCCAGAGAAAGCCTTAGAGATTCGGCAATGCAACAGTTTTTCTTTGACAAAAATTTCGCTGACGAAAAAGTCATTAGCACCTCAAAACTGGATCACATCATATGGCGTTTCTCCAAGAAGATTCCGAGAAAAGTATGATGTGGTATCCCCAAGAGAAAATGGTCTTTCAAGAGACTCGTTTGCCCCCAGTAGAGTCAACAAATGGCGTCTCCAATAGAGAAGTTTGTGCACCTCTACAACTCATACGAATGGGTTCCCCAGCAACTCTGACATTAAATCTTTTTCCATCAAATGGCATCTCTCCAGGAAAATTCGGCAAGAAGTTTGAGGAAAACCGCTACGAACAGCGTCCCTTGTCAAGAAAGTTTATTGACAAAAGAAACTGAGACCAGTTCCTTGGTAGGAAACCAGGATCGGGGGGAAGTTTATTTCAGAAACTTAGACCAGTTCCTTGGTAGGAAACCAAGATCGAGGGGAAGTTTACATCAGAAACTAAGACCAGTTCCTTGGTAGGAAACCAGGATCGAGGGGAAGTTTACCTTTCCTAAGCATCATTGCTTAGCTAAAGAAGATGAATGTGTGAACTGCCATTCTTAACCACCATCAAAATTTTGGGTATTCCGATATTTAATCCTCTTGCACCCCGAATGCCCGAATACCTTCGCCATTCACACCTTCGGGTCCAAGAAGATTAAATAAGGGCATCTATCATACCCCAAATTTTGACCACTAAGATTTCCATCATTGTGCAAATCATCATCACAATATGGGGGAGCCATCATACCTCAATAGTCTCCCCAAAGATGGGTGAGCATTCACTACAATCAAAATTAGGGTTTCAAGCCCTCTCAAAGCTCTTAGACAAAGGATCAATCAAGGAATGACATGATCTTCAACTTGTCTAAACCTCTCAAACACCCACAATGGGTCAAGAGGACTCCCACTTCAAGGATTAAGCACAAGGCTGCTCCCTTCTAGGTGGGTTAAGCCTCAAAATAACAGTGTCACCAAATTAGGGTTTTGGTCGACCGGGGCTTCCAGAGGGAAATTTTCCTCTAGGCATGAGCCAATGCTTCAAAGCATAACCTAAGATGATCCAAGGGACATCATGAACCTAATCATCAAGTCAATTTTGCCTCAGGGGGTGCATTCATAAAAAATTAGGAATTAGGGTTTCTTGACCTAATTCACCCCCTAAGTTGACTTTTGGGACAAAACATGAGCCAAGACCTCAAGAGAGGGTTTGAGGGTCTCTAACACACTAAATTGATCCATTTTCAACAATGGATTAATCCCATAAGCTTGATCATCAAGTTTCAAGTTCATCTGAACCACAATTAGGGTTTCGCGAAAAAAGTCAACTGTATCTTTGACTTTTGACCCAGGCATGCTCCCAAACCTTGGGACATGATTCAATAATCCCTATAACACCCACGGAACATGTCCATCAAGTTTTATTTAGGTCACGGACATGATTTCATAAAGGATTGCACAGTTTGGAATTCATTTGACAAAAAGTCAACTGTGCACAAAAGTCAACTTTGACTTTTTGAGATTTTTCACAATTATGGTTCTTTGACCCTAAAATGATGTTAATGTATGATTGGAATCATCATTCATCAAGAAAAATCAAGAAAAGTTGGACAACCTGTAAAAGGGGTAACCATGAAAAACTTAGAAAATTTTCTAAGTTATGAAACAAAGTGGCTAGGGTACCAACTTTGGAGGATCATAACTCCTAAAGCACAAGGCCATTTTCCCCCATCCAAAGCTGGATTTGTAGCTCTCATTGCCTTCTACAAAAGCTTGAAACTGAACTCATTCCAATTCCTCATGGATTTTAAGTTATGGAATGATCAAAATCACAAAAAGTGAAAATGTCACTTTTTTCCAACACTTAGTGAAATTTTCACTAAGTCAGAATCTGCCTTCACTTTTTTCCAAATGTAGGGGCATTTTTCACTTGGATCCAAAAAGTATCAAAACCAATTATGATCAAACAGTTATTGTATCATATGAGGGCTTTCCAAAATGGCCAAGAACTCCATCAAATTCCACTTGAGCCATGAGATATGACAATGGCAATATGCCTTGCTGAAAACTGCCAAAGCTAGGCAGATTTGTGCATTTTGCTTGATTTTCCAAATTTGTGCAAATGACAAGCAACTTTATCCATCTGAACACCTTAAGGGGGGACCAAGGAGGAACCAACTCTGATCCCAAGCCTCCCAAGTCTTTGGAACCAAAAATAGCATGCCAAACCTAGAAATCCCTAAAAGAGGGACAAGACTCCAATTTTGGATTGAAGCATTTAATGGATGCACCAAGGTGGCATGGACTGAGCTATTTGCAACTGAATTCATCAAGACTTATCCAAGACCAAGGGAACCAGCAGCCTGTGCCCTAACCTCTAGTCAATGGCTAGAGGAGACTTGGATTCTCATTGTTCAACATTGGCCAAACCTATGCAGCAGTTGCCATTCACTATTCCTTGCAAAACAAACTTGCTCTACTATAAATAGAGCTCAATTGTGATCAGTTTGAGTACACCAAAGCCATCAAACAGATGCTTTCCTCAAAATCTCCTTCTCACTTCCAATTTTGTCTTCTAAGGCAAGTCACTATCGAGTTTTGATTTTGAGGGCTATTCCAATCAAACCAATCACACACACCTCATATACATCATATAGAAGTGATCCAAACACTCACATAACATCTGGAACACCAAAATCACAAAATCACTAGCCAATTGCTCAAGTTCTTGACAGATTTGCAGTTGGGGTACCATCTCAAGTTCCAGATCATTTCAATCCACTCCAAGCATCCAGACACACTCCATGGCACCTAGGGAAGCTATCCACATCATTGGAACCTAGTTGTAACACCTCTAACACAAAACACGATCACCAGCTGCAAGAGGTAAGCATGAGCTCTTCTAACTCTATGATCCATGCATTTTTTGCTGCACAATAATTTGGCCATATGTTCATAATCATGCATGGAGTGTTTTCCCTCAATCAATTGATTTATTTAAATCGTGTATGGAATTTCTGAGCCTTCATGCAAATTTTAGGGTTCTTGAGGTTTCTCTTTGATTTCTTATTCCATGCTTAAAATAAATGAAATTAAAGACCATAGACATGATCGTGAGGTGAAAACGAGTAGATTGATATGTGGATTGTATGATTCCATCAAGTATTCAGTGAGATTGATGAGAAAACACAAATCTGGGCAAAACAGAGCACGCGGGCAAGGCCAAGATGTTCTTGGCGCCCTTTTTCAAATATTTGAATTTTTGAATTTTTGTGATTTTATTTAATTGATTCAAAAATTAATTTCTCTCTGAGTTTTAATGATTTTGAGTTGATTCTTTTTTTAATAATTCACAAAAATGTTAAATATTTTATTTTACCAAAAAATCCCAAAAATATTATTTATTTCATATAATTGATTTTGCAAATTTTAATGATTTCTAATCATTTTGTAGGTCAAAACTTGATTTCTGATTTCTACATTTGGAAAACAAATTAGGGTTTTGATTAATTCAACCCTTATCAAACTTTTTCAAAACCTTTGGGCCTCTAATAGAGTGTAAGACCCAACCCCTTTGTATAGGAAACCATTTTGGGCCTCAGTCATTGTATAAGTCCCGATGCGATTTTAAAAATCTCGGTGCGATCGTCGCCTTTTGAACAAAAAACATCTGGGCCTCCCCTTGTGTTGTAAGTCCCATCTTTCTTTTTTAAAATACCCTTTAGGCCTCTAATAGAGTGTAAGACCCAACCCCTCTTTGAAACCAAAATAATTTGGGCATCAGATATTGTATAAGACCCACTGTGTTTTCAAAAAACCTCGGCGCGATCACCAGTACAAAAAAATAACCCTGGGCCTCTCCTTGAGCTGTAAGCCCCACCACTTGTACAAAAATAAATTATTGGGCCTCTAATAGAGTGTAAGACCCAATCCCCTTTTAACCAAAAATAATTTGGGCCTCAGACATTGTATAAGTCCCCTGCGTTAAAAGAAAAATCTCGGTGCGATCGCCAGTTGAAAAAATAAACCCTAGGCCTACCCTCGTGTTATAAGCCCCATTTCTTTCCTTTAAAACTCTTTGGGCCTCTTGAGAGAGTGTAAGACCCATCCCTTTGTACAGAAAACCTTTTTGGCCTCAGTCACTTGTATAAGTCTCTCTGTACAAATTCATACCACAGTGCAATCACTGATAAAACCTGGGCATCTCGTTGAGCTGTAAGCCCCGACAATCTTTTCAAAGCACTTTCTACTTTGATTTTGAATACACTGTTGTTTTTCAATTTCTCTTTGTTGAACAACTAACCAAACAGCATGGAAGCTCTACAACCGAGTAAGTGTTTACCGGCTTTCTTTATCCGCTTTCATATAATTGTATTGTGGGGCTGCTCACTGTAAGTCTTCTTTCACATACTTTATATACCGTGTAATACTAGTATAGATATTTAGAGTTTTCCCTGGCAACTATGTCTAGTACTAGGTAAAGCCCCGTTGATCACTCTTAAAAATAGGCAAAACTAAATCCCCTATAGGAGCACAGATACAGTCTTCTCTTCGGCTGTCACTCCTAGAAATTGTCAAAGAAACTCTAACTCCACAGAGATGATCTTTTCTCTGTGAATGGCATCTCTTGAGTTTCTTCCAAATTCTCGAACATTCCTGGCTTGATCTATTCTCTGTGAATAGCCTGTCTTGAATTTCTCGGGGTTTGGGGACCCACAGGCTTCTTAAAAGCATCCCCGCCTCCTCTTGGGCATTGTACAAGGACCCGTCGGCTTCTTAGAAGTTTTCACAGCCTCCTCTTAGGCTTTGTATAATGATTCTTCCTCAGCGAAGAGAGCCTCATCTTGGGCTTCGTACAAATTGTCCCTTTCGGCTTCTTAAAAGTTTCCAGCCTCCTCTTGGGCTTTGTACAAATTGTCCCGACGGCCTCTTAGAGGTATAGGAACAGAAATTAGTCATATTAATATATCAGTCTTTCAAAAGAGTCTAGACCTTTATCCCTTAACATTCCAGCCTTCACTCAGGCATCATACAACATGCCTTCGCTATCTGAGAATATACTTCTCAAACTCCAGTAGACTTGAACCGTCTCAATACCCTAGGGATTTCCCATTTCCTTAAAGAACAGGAAATAACCCTGATCCTCCGATCACAACCTTACTCATAATCTTTCTTTTCATAAGAACTGATTTTCTCTTTTATCCAACACACTGGACCTGTCACTCAACTGAAACAGTCAACAATATATTTAGCCTCCTCTTGGGCTTTGCACAAATGATTCTCCCCAGCGGAGCTAAACCTTTTAGCCTCCATCTCGGGCTTCGTACGAGATACAAATCACTCTCTTGTTGAGTATAAAAGACTCTCTTGTTGAGTCAATCCCTTTTTTTAACCTCCGTCTTGGGCTTCATACAAGACACATATAAATCACTCTCTTGCTGAGTATAAAAGACTCTCTTGATGAGTCGATCCCCTTTTAGCCTCTATCTCGGGCTTCGTACGAGACAACAAAACACTCTCTTGTTGAGTATAAAAAGACTCTCTTGCTGAGTCAATCACCTTCAGACTCTCTTGTTGAGTCAACCACTTTTAGCCTCCGTCTTGGGCTTTATATAGGACAGATAAAAGCACTCTCTTGTTGAGTCAGTCACTTGTTAGTACTCTCTTGTTTATAGATGACAAATTCTCTATAAGTCAAGACCTTTTAGCTTCACATCTTGGGCTTTGAACAAGATACAAATAGACCCTTCAGCTTCACATCTTGGGCTTTGAACAAGATACATATACTCCCTTTAGCTTCACGTCTTGGGCTTTAAACAAGACACCAAAATGACTTTTTCCTACGATCACTCTGATTTCCCTATCCCGGGAATACGTAGGCATAAGATTGAAAAATCTTAGCGAGCATACTAATCAAAGACCCAAAATCCCATATATCAATAAAAAAGCACCCGATCCCTATGTCTTACCAAAAACCTCATAGATAATCCCGACATTCTATTCTTAACAAAATAACCAAAGATTGGGCCCCACATCCACATAGCATTTGTAACCTAACAGACCGATGTTTAAACTCAGTATGCAAGCAGGGTTAATTGGAGACATCTATTTCCCTTCCTTCATCAGCTCAATAGGATAAAAAATGAATCGACATGTAGTACCCCAGAGCGACAGTGCTTAAGAATCACATCCAAAATCGCTCGCTACAATCGTGTTTTGTGTTAGAGGTGTTACAGCTAGGTTTCAATGATGTGGATAGCTTCCCTACGTGCCATGGAGTGTGTCTGGATGCTTGGAGTGGATTGAAATGATCTGGAACTTGAGATGGTACCCCAACTGCAAATATGTCAAGAACTTGAGCAATTGGCTAGTGATTTTGTGATTTTGGTGTTCGAGATGTTATGTGAGTGTTTGGATCACTTCTATATGATGTTTATGAGGTGTGTGTATGTGTGTGATTGGTTTGATTGGAATAGCTCTAAAACTCAAAACCCAATAGTGACTTGCCTTAGAAGGCTAAATTGGAAGTGAGAAGGAGATTTTGAGGAAAGCATCTGTTTGATGGCTTTGGTGTACTCAAACTGAACACAATTAAGATTTATTTATAGTAGAGTAAGTTTGTTTTGTAAGGAATAGTGAATGGCAACTGCTGCATAGGTTTGGCCAATGTTGATCAATGAGAATCCAAGTCTCCTCTAGCCATTGACTAGAGGTTAGGGCACAGGCTGCTGGTTCCCTTGGTCTTGGATAAGTCTTGACTGAATTCAGTTGGAAATGGCTCAGTCCATGCCACCTTGGTGCATCCATTAAATGCTCCAATCCAAAATTGGAGTCTTGTCCCTCTTTTAGGGATTTTTAGGTTTGGCATGCTACTTTTGGTTCCAAGGACTTTGGAGGCTTGGGATCAGAGTTGGTTCCTCCTTGGTCTCCCCCTGAGTTGTTCAAATGGATAAGTGTGTTTGTCATTTGTACAAATTTGGCAAATCGAGCAAAATGCACAAATCTGCCTTGCTTTGACAGTTTTCAGCAAGGCATATTGCCATTGTCATATCTCATGGCTCAAGTGGTATTTGATGGAGTTCTTGGCCATTTTGGAAAGTCCTTATATGACACAACAACTGTTTAATCATAGTTGGTTTTTATACTTTTTGGATCCAAGTGAAAAATGCCCCTACATTTGGAAAAAAAGTGAAGGCAGATTCTGACTTAGTGAAAATTTCACAAAGTGTTGGAAAAGAGTGACATTTTCACTTTTTGTGATTTTGATCATTCCATAACTTAAAATCCATGAGGAATTGGAATGAGTTATGTTTGAAGCTTTTGTAGAGGGCCATGAGAGCTACAAATCCAGCTTTGAATGGGGAAAATGGCCTTGTGGTTTAGGAGTTATGATCCTCCAAAGTTGGTACCCTTGCCACTTTGTTCCGTAACTTAGAAAATATCTAAGTTTCTTATGGTTACCCCTTTTACAAGTTATCCCACCTTTCTTGATTTTTCTTGATGAATGATGATTCCAATCATACGTTAACATCATTTTAGGGTCAAAGAACCATAATTATGAAAAATCTCAAAAAGTCAAAGTTGACTTTTGTGCACAATTGACTTTTTGTCAGATGAACTCCAAACTGTGCAATCCTCTATGAAATCAAGTCCTTGACCTAAATCAAACCTGATGGACATGTTCCATGGGTGTTATAGGGTGTATTGAATCATGTCCCAAGGTTTGGGAGCATGCCTGGGTCAAAAGTCAAAGATACAGTTGACTTTTTCCTCAAAACCCTAATTGTGGTTCTGATGAACTTGAAACTTGTTGCTCAAGCTTCTTGGATCAATCCATTGTTGTAAATGGATCAATGTAGTGTGTTAGAGACCCTCAAATCATGTCTTGAGGTCTTGGCTCATGTTATGTCCCAAAAGTCAACTTAGGGGTGAATTAGGTCAGGAAACCCTAATTCCTGATTTTAGATTAATGCATCCCCTGAGGCTAAATTGACTTGATGATGGGGTCCATAAGGTCCCTTGAAGTATTTTAGGGTATGATTTGAAGCCTTGGCTCATGCCCAGAGGAAAATTTCCATCTGGAGGCCCCAGTCGACCAAAACCCTAATTTGGTGACACTGGCGATCTTGAGGCTTAATCCACGTGGACTGTTGCAGCCTTGTGCTTGATCCTTGAAGTGGGAGTCCTCTTGATCCATTGTATGTTTGAGAGGTTAGACAGGTTGAAGATCATGTCATTTCTTGATTGATTATTTGTCTAAGAGCTCTGAGAGGGCTTAAAACCCTAAGTTTGATTGTAGTGGATGCTCACCCATCTTTGGAGAGACTAATGAGGTATGATGGTTCATCCATATTGTGATGATGGTTTGCACAATGATGGGAAATCTTAGTGGTCAAAATTTGGGGTATGACATCGGCTAGCACCCTCCCCTCTTTTCGACTCGTCCGTCGAACTACGTTGACTCTGATTCTTTAATCGTCCACGAAGATACGTAGGCATTGGATTACGATAATCCTTGCGAGTCCGTTTCTATTTTTCCTTTTTTGTTTTTTCGTTTATGTTTAGCCGTAGACTTTAGGATAATTCACCCTTTGATTAGACAACAAGCGTGGATCCCATCGAGTACGATGGACGCGTGGGGGTGCTAATACCTTCCCCTCGGGTAACCGACTCCCGAACCCAGACTATGGTTGCGATGACCATGTCTTTCTCTTTTGAGGTTTTCTTCAAACGTTTCCTTTCCCTGCTTCGGGATAAATAACATTCGGTGGCGACTCTTCTGTTTTAGTTTCTCGATGGTTGTTTTTCGCAGTTGCGACAGCTGGCGACTCTGCTATGGACTCTGGTTCCCTATGCGAGTCAATCCTAGTGCTTGTTTGTTTATTTTCATTAGGTGTTTACTGTTGTGCTTTATTTGTTGTATATTACTATTTTTACCGCATTTATTGCATTTCATTATTGTCATATGCTGGACTGTACTGGTTTTTCTATTTGGCGGGATGGGTGTTCTGAGAGATAAGCCCACTACCCAGGCTTGAGTATGCACACAGGTTTTAGCATGGATAGTCGTGTCGCTTGCGTGGTGGTGACCACGTAGAGTGTTCGCGAGACCCACAGCCAGACGAGGTTCTTTTAGGAGATGTCTGATACTGCATGTTAATGCAGGTCATTGGATCTTCCCCTGATGAGCTGTCGACTCTGGTGACCATTCCCAAGGACTCAGTAGAGGCACTCCTCCCAAGAGGTAGTAATGGCAGACCAGAAATGGCAAACCCATTATACTTCTTGATTCGAGGACCCGAAGTTGGGAACTTGCTATAGGATGACCTTTTTTAGGGGAATAAGTAGAGGTTTTCCCGATTGATGATGATGCCAAACCAGAAATGGTGAACGTATCATCATTTCTCGACATGGGAGTCCGATACTGAGGATCCTCAGTCTTCTAGAACCCACATGTGAGAGGGGCGGGATGTTTACAGGTTTGCAGGTAACCTTGACCCTCAACATACCTGCTTTTCTAGTTTTCCTATTAGTGTGGATTCATCAGCCTGGTATTCTGGTATTCTAGTTATTCAGATATTCTGGTATTCTGGTGTTCTCTTCAGAGCAGACCTATAAACTTATTCAGTCAGTTCAGCGCAGCAGTTGTCCATTTTATGTGGCACCCTTGATCCCATGTGTGCATCTGCATCATCATTCTGCATTCTGACATACATGTTCTCGTATTTCCAAGGATCTTAACTTTGAGACTAGCTGTAGAGCATTTCCATCTATTTCTTGTGGTTCATAAAAAATAAAAAGAAATAAAAATAAAAAAACTTGAATCAAAGAATAATGGTTCCTTGGAAATATTCGAACATGGCATTTTGCATTTGCATTTTCTTACTAATATGCATAACAGGTGCTCTGAAGCTGATTTCTCATTCTGACTTGGTATTATCTTCAGAATTGCTGGCTTGACCTGCCACCACCACTCAACCTGTGATAATCAGAGGATAGCCATGGAGCAACTCCGTGTAGAAGTGAATGAAATGAAGATTCAGATGGGGGCAGTTTATGGGAGATATGCAAGTTTTGATTCAAGACCAGAAAGTGCTGAGAGAGGAGGTCAACTAGTTGAAGACTCAGATGAGCCTGGTTATGGAGGTCGTGAGAAATGTGCTAAGCAAAGATAATACCCCCATGCCTGAGGCTGCGGCTGGAATTGTTTCTCCTCCATTGTTTAAGGGATCCATCCCAAAGAGTGAGCAGATTGCCACTGTGACCATTCCGGCTATATCTCTGCAACAGGGTAACGCTCCTCGTCGGTATCAGGATAGACCAAAGATGAACTGACACTTCGAGGCTCCACCAGTTCCATATTCTCAGCTATTACAGCACCTCCTTCAGTTATGACTGGTACCGAAAAAGACTTTGCCTCCTCTTACTGGTACTCCCCCACCGGGTTATGATGTAAGACCTCACTGTGATTTCCACTCTGGTACGTCGGGGCATAACGTGGAAAAGTGTAGGGCTTTTCAGTATGTTGTCTAGGATCTGATTGATTCAAAGGCAATTGAATTTAAGCCGGGCGGCGTGAGCACACTAAGTGGTCCTACTCCAACTGCTGGAAAAGAAGTGGATATCCCTGTTGTCTCTCCAAAAGCTACATCGAGTCAGGGGCATTTCTTGCAGTCCTTAGTCTTAGAATCCCCACGTCCGCAACTGCTGCCTACTCCTCGATTAAGTCTGAGGGGGAAAGCGCCTGAGCCAGAGGAACACCCAAATCAGAATCAACAACAGAATAGTTCCCAAGGGGGTCGACGGAAGGCAGGAAAGAGACAGTTTGTTGTGCTACCAATGTTGTACGGTCAGATATTGCCAGATTTGATCAAAAGAGGATTGATTGTGCCAAAGAAACCAGATCTGATTATTCCTCCATATCCACCAGGGTTTAATGCCAATGCTCGATGTGGATACCATGCTGGGGCACGAGGACATTCAATTGAGGATTATAAGGCGCTCCCGCACAAGGTGCAAGATCTGATTGATGTAGAGGTTATTACTTTCACTGCATGGGGTATGCATTTCAACTGAAGCTTCCCAAATGAGCACTCAGACTGCAAGAACATCATCAGAAGCAATCGGTCCGGACGGAGTCAAGCTTCCTCAACAATGGCAATCTTCGGCTTCTTTACTGCATTTTCATGTGTAATTTTTCATTGTTTGTTAGTACAATGTTTGCATGAAAAAAACTTGTTTGTGTTTTGAATGATGATTTTAATGCAATGAATGTATTATTCTTGAAGTACTTTACTTTTATGCACTCATATCATGTTTATATGCACTACAATACCAACTTTCTTGCCTTAAACTCTCGAGGGAGGATGATGAAGTGAAAAACGCAAAATCTTTGGTTGTGTGCTTTTGGATAAAACCCTGTTGATGATGTACAGGCATTGCTTCAAATCCCCAAACACCGCAGATATAAGGGAGATAGACCCTTGTCAACCCTGTTGAGCCTTGAAGTAGGAGTTTCTTTTTATTTCGAAAAAACCCTCACATCTAACCCAGGGGAAGGGTAGTTATCAGTTGATTTGACCGAGCGTTCAACTTTCAAAAGGAGTGTGCATCTGAGGATCCATTACCTTTCTTTCCTCACATATCAGGAGATCAAGGGACGTGAGACCACAATGGTTATCCCTCACTGCAAGGAGTGAAGCAATCACAATCCTTTCAAAGAAGTTAAGACAACCAGTGTCACACGATTCGTTCAAAAAGAAAGAAAAAAATAGAGAAAGAAAGCCCGCTAAGTTGAAAACTTGAAAATAAGTGACTTAGGCAAAAATTAGGGCATCCCGCTGGACCTCAAAATCGAAAAAGGAGAGTTAAGAAGAATTTAGACCAGGCAAAATCAGGGAAATCAAAAAAACAAAAGAATGAAAAGCGAAAAGGATTGCAAAAGAGGAAAAATCCTCGAGCAAAGAACAAGTCGTGTGACCACAAACACCAAAGACAAAAAAGGGTGACTGCCACTCCGAAAACCGTGTGGGTTCCTTCTGTCCTCATACCATTCAATAGCTTTTTGAGAGGTGAGCACTCACGCCAGATTGACTGAACGTAGGACTGAAGGACATCATGGAGAATGGGTGGGTACAGACAAATTTCGAGCCATAAATCTTTTTTTCTCAAACCGTGAACCAGGCCACGTTACAACCCTTAAAAGTCCTAATTGAAGCAGGGATTATTCCAAAAGCGCTCTTCAGCGAGATAGCGTTCCTGACTCCGATGGGTTATGCTAATAAGATTTTTTGTTGGTATTGCATGTGTGTATTGTTTTCCATTCAAAAATCAATGTCGCATCCCAGCTAGTGATTCGTTCACAAGGCTTGGCGACGCATTTTCAATAAAACTTCAAGGTTAACATGCGTGTTGCATTAGATTTCTCATTCTCAGAATGAACATTTTCTGCTTGCATACATGTACTTAAGCATCAAGGAAGCTTACACAATGAACGTCAGTCGAGAAACTCGATCCTGCCTAGTTGAGATGCTTGAAAACTCCGAAGGACAGTCATGTCAAGGGGCATGTGGCCAAGAGACCGTGCGCAGCCTGGGCTTTCCCGCTGAATAGTGATAATATGCAGCCAATCTGGAGCAGTCACATTGAAAACTCTCCCCGAAGCACCCAAAAGGGGGTAATCACGTCGAGATTCAGAAAATCTCTCGAAGACCAGTCGGTCAGAGGCAAATTCACTTCAAGGCTCGTACTGGGGCAGGCCACCTCAAGAGCACGAGAATGTATCCTCTCCTAAAGACGGTCAATTGAAAGCACCTCTTTAAGGTTCAGAATACTGGGGCAGAGTATTTCAAGTCATTAGAAATCCTTTCGAGGCAAATTACTTCATAGATTATGCAGTCTAGGGCAGTTATGTCGAGATCTGATAAATCTCTAAGAGTTTGAAGACCCGGGGCATGTTGAAATCCATGTCTTCTATAAAAGCCTCTTGAGACATTTACTTTCGTTAGACCCTGTAGTCTGGGGCAAGTGGAGATCAAAGTGCCATTGGTCACATGTGAGAATCAGCACGCAGTCGATCAACAGAAGCATGAATCGCCAAAGTAGCTCCCAGTATGGAATTTCTCTTCCTCAGCAAGGCACCAAAAGGTATATTTTCCCAGTGAGGGAGGCGTTTGGATCGTCATTCGTCCTCAGCAAAGATAGGTGAAGTTTTATCTTCCAAGGAAGAGCATTATGAAAATTCTGATTATCCTCCCTAGCCAGAGTTCAGAAGTTTTCTCTTCCCCGGCCGGGTAGGTGAAGTTTGTTGCTTTTCAGCAAGAATTCATATTCCACCGTACAAGTCAAGAGTGTTGGGTCGGTGTTTCTCGAGTTTGTGGAAGGTGGTTTCTGTTTCCCCAACGGAGTAAGGGTAGAATGGCATCCCCTAGCATAGCAGATATCGTCAATAGTCATTCCCCAAACAGATTTGTGGGTGGTGGTTAGCTTTCCTCAACCGGTCAGAGGCCAATTGCCATTGGTACTTCTCTTCAGCAGAGCCCTGGGGAATTTTCAGCAAATGTTTATTACAGAATGGAGGTTTGGTTGGATTCTCGAGCCGAGTCTATGACCATAGAGACAGTGCAGTTTGTTGTATGTCTGTGGGGTAGTGAGTTTATTTCTCCCCGGTAGAGTTACTCTCCCCACCACTGAAAGGTCATCATCCTCAGCAGAGCTTATTCTCCCCAACAAGAGTGCAGTGGATGGTTTCCCCAGCCGAGTCAGGATTGGTCTATTATTTCCCAGCAAGTGGTCAGAGGTGGATTGCTCTAAGGTGGATGTTGTCATATCTCCAGCAGAAGATGTGTTGGATGTCTCTCGTAAAGACTTTATTTTCTCCACAGAGTCTGGTATTTACTTTCCTCGGCAGGTCAGGAAGTGCAATTTCGTCAGCAACAGCATGCTCTAATCCCCAGCAGGGTAAAATCTTTCCTCTAACGCAAGTTAAGCTCAATGATATCCCTCGGCAGGTTTGGTATTATTGACTTCTCTCCCCAAGCAGAGTTTGGTGGTAATCTTCGTAGCGAGTTGTTCAACGGTGGTTGATATCCCAGCAGGTTCTAAGTCCAATTGTTATTGGCACTTCTCAGATTCAGGTTTTGGGTTCTATTTTCGAAAAGAGTTATTTGTAGTCCCCGTCGAAGGGAAGTTCTCTTTGGGTTCCATCTTCAGCAGAGTTTGTGATCAGGAAAGTTGTTCAGTGTGTTTTCCTCAGCAGGGTTTTGTTCTTGGAGACAATTTAGGTTGTCGTCCCCGGTGGGATTGCCTTCGTCTTCAACATTTATTTTGTTGGAGCGCTTCTTTTTTGCATTGCATGAGCATTTTTGCATGGCATTCTCCTAAACGCGTAGCATTTCCATTTCGTATGGAGCATTACGCCATAGAAATTCAAACATATGCATTCGAAGCATAAGCCAGGTTTGAGTTCTCGTTTGCCAGGCGTCTCCCCAACAGGAAGAATGGTAATTCAGGAGATATCATCCAACTTTATTCCCCAAGCCGTGGATTTGGTCATTTGGAGAGACTATTTGGTATACCCCTGCAAAGTTTGTTTGTCAGGATTGTTGGTCAGTGGTTTTTCACCCCTTCATCCAGGTGTTCGTGTGGGTTATCTCCTCAAAGTTATTAGTGCTAGACACTTGTCTGTGTTCTTTTTCATTTCCTCAATACTTCCTCCGTATTGATTCTTCAACACTCGTCCGTGTTCTTTTTTATTTCCTCAATACATCGTCCATATTGATTTTAAACACTCGTCTGTGTTCTCTCGACACCCGTTCGTGTTCGATTCATCATTTCAATCCCCAGTGAAGTCGCCATGTTCTTTCAGCATCCGTCCGTGTTTGAACCTTTTATTTCAATACCCGTCCGTATTGACCTCTGACACCCGTATGTGTCCTTTCATCACCCGTCCGTGTTTGAACTTCTATTTCAATACCCGCCTGTATTAACCTTTGACACCCGTCTGTGTCCTTTCAGCACCCGTCCGTGTTTGAACTTTTATTTCAATACCCGTCCGTATTGACCTAAGACACCCGTCTGTGTCCTTTCAGCACCCGTCTGTGTTTGAACTTTATTTTCAATACCCGTCCGCATTGACCTTTGACACCCTTCCGTGTCCTTTCATCACCCGTCCGTGTTTGAACTTCTATTACAATACCCGTCTGTATTGACCTTTGACACACGTCTGTGTCCTTTCAGCAACCCTCCGTGTTTGAACTTTTGTTTCAATACCCGTCCGTATTGACCTTTAGACACCAGTCAGTGTCCTTTCAGCACCCGTCCATGTATGAACTTTTATTTCAATACCCGTCCGTATTGACCTTTAGACACCCGTCCGTGTCCTTTCAGCACCCATCCGTGTTTGAAATTTATTTTCAATACCCGTCCGTTTTGACCTCTGACACCCGTCTGTGTCCTTTCATCACCCGTCCGTGTTTGAACTTCTATTTCAATACCCGTCCGTATTGACCTTTGACACCCATTTGTGTCCTTTTAGCACCCGTCTGTGTTTGAACTTTTATTTCAATACCTGTCCATATCGACCTTTAGACACCCGTCTGTGTCCTTTCAGCACCCGTCCGTGTTTGAACTTTTATTTCAATACCCGTCCATATTGACCTTTGACACCCGTCCGTGTTTGAACTTCTATTTCAATACTCGTCTGTATTGACCTTTGACACCCGTCTGTGTCCTTTCAGTACCCGTTCGTGTTTGAACTTTTATTTCAACACTCGTCCGTATTGACCTTAGACACCCGTCCATGTCTTTTCAGCACCCGTCCGTGTTTGAACTTTATTTTCAATACCCGTTTGACCTATGACACCCGTCCGTGTCCTTTCATCACCCGTCCGTGTTTTAACTTCTATTTCAATACTCGTCCGTATTGACCTTTGACACCCGTCCGTGTCTTTTCAGCACCTGTCCGTGTTTGAACTTTTATTTCAATACACGTCCGTATTGACCTTTAGACATCCATCTGTGTCCTTTCAGCACCCGTCCGTGTTTGAACTTTTATTTCAATACCCGTCCGTATTGACCTTTAGACACCCGTCTATGTCCTTTCAGCACCTATCCGTGTTGTAACTATTATTTCAATACCCGTCCGCATTGACCTTTAGACACCCGTCCGTGTCCTTTCAGCACCCATCTGTGTTTGAACTTTTTAGCCAATACTCGTCCGTATTGACCTTTGACACCCGTCCGTGTCTTTTAAGCACCCGTCCATGTTTGAACTTTTTAGCCAATACTCGTCAGTGTTGACCTTTGACACCCGTCTGTGTCCATTCAGCACCCGTCCGTGTTTGAACCTTTTAGCCAATACTCGTCCGTATTGACCTTTGACACCCGTCCGTGTCCTTTCAGCACCCGTGCGTGTTTGAACCTTTTAGCCAATACTCGTCCATATTGACCTTTGACACCGGTCCGTGTCCTTTCAGCACCCGTCCGTGTTTGAAATTTTTAGCCAATACTCGCCCGTATTGACTTTTGACACCCGTCCGTGTCGTTTCAGCACCCGTCCGTGTTTGAACTTTTTAGCCAATACTCGTTCGTCTTGACCTTTAACACTCGTCCGTGTTCTTTCAGCGCCCGTCCGTGTTTGAACTTTTTAGCCAATACTCGTCCGTATTGACCTTTGACACCCGTCCGTGTCCTTTCAGCTCCTGTCCGTGTTTGAACTTTTTATCCAATACCTGTCCGTATTGACCTTTAACACTCGTCCGTGTCCTTTCAGCACCCGTCCATGTTTGAACTTTTTAGCCAATACTCGTTCGTATTGACCTTTGACACCCGTCCGTGTCCTTTCAGCACTCGTCCGTGTTTGAACTTTTTAGCCAATACCCGTCTGTATTGACCTTTGACACCCGTCCGAGTCCTTTCAGCACCCTTCTGTGTTTGAACTTTTTAGCCAATACTCGTCCGTATTGACCTTTGACACCCGTCTGTGTCTTTTCAGTACTCGTCTGTGTTTAAACTTTATAGCCAATACTCGTCCGTATTGACCTTTGACACCCGTCTGTGTTTTTCAGCACTCGTCCGTGTTTGAACTTTTTAGCCAATACTCGTCTGTATTAACCTTTGACACCCGTCCGTGTCCTTTCAGCACCCGTCCGTGTTTGAACTTTTTAGACAATACTCGTCCGTATTGACCTTTGACACCAGTCCGTGTCCTTTCAGCACCTGTCCGTGTTTGAACTTTTATTTCAATACCCGTCCGTATTGACCTTTAGACACCCGTCCGTGTCCTTTCAGCACCCATCTGTGTTTGAACTTTTTAGCCAATACTCGTTCGTATTGACCTTTGACACCCGTCTGTGTCTTTTCAGCACTCGCCCGTGTTTAAACTTTTTAGCCAATACTCATCCGTATTGACCTTTGACACCCGTCCGTGTCTTTTCTGCACCGGTCCGTGTTTGAACTTTTTAGCCAATACTTGTCCGTATTGACCTTTGACACCCGTCCATGTCCTTTCAGCACTCGTCCGTGTTTGAACTTTTTTGCCAATACTCGTCCATATTGACCTTTGACACCCGTCCGTGTCCTTTCAGCACCCGTCCGTGTTTGAACTTTCTAGCCAATACTCGACTGTATTGACTTTTAACACTCGTCCGTGTCCTTTTAGCACCCGTCTGTGTTTGAACTTTTTAGCCAATACTCGTTCGTATTGACCTTTGACACCCGTCTGTGTCTTTTCAGCACTCGCCCGTGTTTAAACTTTTTAGCCAATACTCATCCGTATTGACCTTTGACACCCGTCCGTGTCTTTTCTGCACCGGTCCGTGTTTGAACTTTTTAGCCAATACTTGTCCGTATTGACCTTTGACACCCGTCTGTGTCCTTTCAGTACCCGTCTGTGTTTGAACTTTTTAGCCAATACCCGTCCGTATTGACCTTTGACACCCGTCCGTGTCCTTTCAGCACCCATCCGTGTTTGAACATTTTAGCCAATACTCGTCCGTATTGATCATTGACACCCGTCTGTGTCTTTTCAGCACTCGTCCGTGTTTAAACTTTTTAGCCAATACTCGTCCGTATTGTTTTTTGACACCCGTTCGTATCTTTTCAGCACCCGTCCGTGTTTGAACTTTTTAGCCAATACTCGTCCGTATTGACCTTTGACACCCATCCATGTCCTTTCAGCACCCGTCAGTGTTTGGACTTTTTAGCCAATACTCGTCCGTATTGACCTTTGACACCCGTCCGTGTCCTTTCAGTACCTGTCCGTGTTTGAACTTTTAATTCAATACCCGTCCGTATTGACCTTTAGAAACCCGTCCGTGTCCTTTTAACACCCAGCCGTGTTTGAACTTTTTAGCCAATACTCGTCCGTATGGACCTTTGACACCCGTCCGTGTCTTTTAAGCACCCGTACATGTTTGAACTTTTTAGCCAATACTCGTCCGTATTGACCTTTGACACCCGTCAGTGTCCATTCAGCACCCGTCTGTGTTTGAACTTTTTAGCCAATACTCGTCTGTATTGACCATTGACACCCGTCCGTGTCCTTTCAGCACTCGTCCGTGTTTGAACTTTTTAGCCAATACTTGTCCATATTGACCTTTGAAACCCGTCCGTGTCCTTTCAGCACCCATCCGTGTTTTAACTTTTTAGCTAATACTCGTCCGTATTGACCTTTGACACCTGTCCGTGTCCTTTCAGCACCCGTCCGTGTTTGAACTTTTTAGCCAATACTCGTTCGTATTGACCTTCGACACCCGTCCGTGTTCTTTCAGCACCGGTCCGTGTTTGAACTTTTTAGCCAATACTCGTCCGTATTGACCTTTGACACCCGTCTGTGTCCTTTCAGCACTCGTCCGTGTTTGAAATTTTTAGCCAATACTCGTCCGTATTGACCTTTGACACCCATCCGTGTTGTTTCAACACCCGTCCATGTTTGAAATTTTTAGCCAGTACCCGTCCTTATTGACCTTTGACACCCGTCCGTGTCCTTTCAGCACCCGTCTGTGTTTGAACTTTTTAGCCAATATCTGTCCGTATTGACCTTTGGCACCCGTTTGTGTCCTTTCAGCACCCGTCCGTGTTTAAACTTTTTAGCCAATACTCGTGTGTATTGACCTTTGACACCCGTCCGTGTCTTTTCAGCACCCGTCCGTATTTGAACTTTTTAGCCAATACTCGTCCGTATTGACCTTTGACACCCGCCATGTCCTTTCATCACCCGTCCGTGTTTGAACTTTTTAGCCAATACTCGTCCGTATTGACCTTTAACACGCGTCTGTGTCTGTTGTACCCCAAATTTTACCTCTTAGATGTCATAACATCTTGCATAGACATTTAGGATCAATCATATATGCACTATTTAACTAACCCGTATCTTGCGGTCTGTTTCTCTTATGTTTGAAATTAGGGTTTGCACAAAGAGATCCAAGGCCTCCTAAGGTATTATTTGACTCCATAAAATCTTCACAAAGGTCCACCAGTTGTTTAAAACCGAGATCTCAAGGCTTTGAATCAAGTCAGGTTAACAAAAGGATCACCAGACAAAAGTGTGGAATTAGGGCTTCAATCTGAGGAATCACTGAAGATTTTTGCCTTTTCAAGTCATGATTTGCTTGGTTCATCAACCATTGAAGCTTACCTACATCTAATAGGTCTCACTCAACAAGAATTCAAGATCATTTGGCTCTCATCATGAGTAGTTTGAACCACAGTTTCACCCTGCCTCCATATTAGGGTTTTTGTTAAGACAATTGGATCATGGCCCTTGGTCTCGACCGAGAGTTGTTCTCAAACCCTAGGACATGACTCCATGAGATATTATACATCCCTAAGGACCATCTATGAGCCTTATATGTGATGGAAGAAGCAAGATCATAAGAGATTATCCCAGTGCATTCACAGTGGAAATTAGGGTTTTGACTGAAACCCTAATCCTTGAGATTTTGATCCAAATGACACCTCAAAGCCCTAAATTCATCATAACATGTCTTATTGATGATTTAAAGCATTTAAGATCAATTTCCAAGAGTTTTCTTGCAAAGGAAGCAAGTAGTTTAGTTCATGAAACTTTTCATATGTGGAATTTTCCCCTCTTGTGCCAAATTGAAATGGTCATAACTTCCAAGCCACACATCCAAATTGCGTGACTCAAAGCACAAATGGAAGCTCTTTCCATGATCTTTAAAGTGTTAAAAATGGATTTTCTCCAAAAAAAATGCATGGTTTGTGAGTTATGAGACTTAGAAGCTAAACTGCCCCATTTCAGCTTGTCTTCCTTTAATTTGCACACGACTTTAACCTCATTTTTCACTAAGTTACCTTGTGATTCAGAATTTGGGTCCAACATGAAAGTTGTAAAGGGAATTAAGATCTTTCCAAAAAGTACTAGAACTCCTCAAACCATTGAATGAGCTGAGAGATAGAAAGCTTCAAAGTTAGGGTTTCATTTCTTGATTTTCAAGTAACCAACTTTTGTATGATGATACAATACCCTTCTAATCCCTAAATGCTTCACTTTTCTGATGTTTTAACACAAAGATAACATGATACAAACCTCTGCCACGATTCTTTGCAAGTGTAACATTAATATAGGAGTTTTAGTCAAGTTGGTGCAAGTGGACATTCATGAAAGAGAAACTTTCTAAAACAAATGATTGTTTATTCTTTTTCTCTCCTTGAGCCTTGGTCAAATCCCATCATTCTCAGACCTAACCCTATCAGTTCAAAAATCTTGGAGATCTTCTAGGTTCAGCATCCAATCCAGCTCACACGATATGTTTTTCACAAGGGCAAGGTGGGAAAATGTCAAGTTTTGGCCATACCTCAAAACTTCAGCATTTTGCTATAAATAGGAGGCTGGTTCTCACTCATGAGGACAACAACATTTCCACTTAAGAAACTCAGAAAAAGCTCTAAAGTTCTAGCTTGGTAAGGAAAGAGGTTTTGAGAAGTTTGGAGCAAAGGTGCATAGCTTCAATAGGTATTCCTCTCTGCCATTTTTATTTTATGTCAGGATCATGATCATTTGAGTAACTATGTTATTATCATCTTGTTTGTCTTGAGTGTTTAACATAATTTAGTATCATAGTTGTTAAAAGATTTGAAACATATCATGTTTATGTCTGTATGTTTGAAACCGTCCTAGAACTACTCATCTACATCATGTTGGATTAAACTAAAGCAAGATGAAGCCTTGTGTAACTTTCTGTTGGCACCATGGATAGTTGTTCATTAAACTCATGACATAATATCCATGTGCCTCGATCACAGCAAGTTCATATAAATGCTATTATGTTACAGCCTTTCTTTTCTTTTGACCTCCAAAGGGAAATATTGTGGCTGTATGATTTTTCTTAAAACTGTCAGTTTTAGGATGATGAAATAGCTATACTTTCAGTATTTAGTCTTTATGCAGTCCTTACTTTGGTAATAAACACCTATGTTCCATAAATAAGTTTGAGTATTAAAGGCTCTTGTCTTAAAGCTATTGGAATATGTGTTTATGTGTTGGAATCTATTTGGAGACACTGTCAGTTGTTGGTTTGGAACTTTGGTGTCAATGTTGTAACTTAAAGTTTTGAGCTTTTTGTTTCATTTCATAGGATAGCCATATATGGTTGTTTGTTGGCATAACCAATACTTTCTATCACTATCCATTAACATTAGGACACCGTATTTAAAATATTATTAATCAAATAACCTAGTTTGCGCGATTTCCACATTAATCATGCTGTTGGAATCTAGACAATGTTGTTGCCTACAGGTCGTGTTTTGAACCTGCCAGTGGGGGGGTTGATGTTAAAGTCAGGTGAGATTCTTGCACTATCAATTCCTAGTAGTGTAAGACTAACTTGGTTGTGTGTTGGCATAAGTTGGTTGGTTTCATTCTATGTCTCTCACCTTGACCATCTGCTTATGATTGTCATAGTTAGGAGTTTTCTTTAGTATGTTGTTGTCATGTTTAAATGTTATTTCTATATTATATCAGTTTCATATTATAAAGGCCAATGCAAGTTAATACGGATATCTTAATGCAAGTAAACGTGTTGAATGAGTGAAACCTTTGCACTGTCATAATGAGAATTGTGATACGTGTAGTGTGTATTGTCGTTTCTCAAGATCAAGAAGAATAGCATGTAATGTGTTTGCGGTTTTTGTCAGTACGTGTGCATGGAGAGGTTTCAGTGCATACAATGCTTATCTAGTTATTTTTTCATTAGCTTAGAGATAGGATTTAATCTTTGCTCTAACGGAAAAAACATATTATTTAGACTCATATTGCAAACTCCCTCACGCTGCTATGTTGGTTTCAATGGCAACCGTTTTGTATTTGTTTGGATTTCTTTTGTTGTGTTCATGTACACAAGTTTAATCATTCTCCACAATGTTACCATGGCTGTATATGTGTGTGTTTTAAGTTCAGAACAATGACCTGTATATGTGGCACACCTATTCCACGTGATGTTTCACTCTGATTGTGCCATTGTTTTGAGCTATCTTTGGTTCATGGATGAGCTATGTTTTGAGAACTATGAAGTGGTGTGCTGGGTCATGATTTTGGTTAAGAATGAAGGGTAACAGTGATTGAACAAGATGAGGTTGCACTATGTCTCTCCCTGGTAGTTTACGACAGCCTTGGATGGCTACTTGCATGTTTACATGAGAGAAGTGAAGGTGGCAGTGTGGGGGTGGTGTAGGTTTCTTTTTGTCGTTTTGTGATTTCAAAGAAAAAAGAAAATGAATGACCAATTGATGTGTGCCACATTGATTTGAACACGACAATGGTTTTGGCTTGTCTGTTCTTTATTTCATTTCCTAACCTATAATTTTGAAGCACTTTATCAGTTTAAGTATATGTAGGGGTGGTTCATACATTGGATGTATAGCCACCCCAGTGGTAGAGGACACACGCTGTAACCAAAGGGACTGGGGTTCAAATCCCTCTCGCCCCAGTCTCCTTTTGGTCTTTATTTTACTCCCTTTTTCAGCTCTTTAGGGGAGCGTGGGCCTGCTATTCGCACCCCACCTGCCATGGCCCAAATGAGAGGCTATATAAATTCATTCCATTCTAATACTACTAATGCACCCCCTTCTATTTAATTCTAAATAAATTCTTTTTATTTTATCTTCTTTTCAACTGAAATTATTAAAATATTTTTCTTCAACTTAAAACTCCCAAAAATTTGAATGTCTTTTGTTTTTAATCTAATTTTTTCATTAATTTAAATTTCTATTTTTATCTTATTCTCACATTAATTTCAAAATCCACAAGAAATCATACAAAACTTTTCCATTAAATTTTGCACTCTATCCAAAAATTACCTTTTGTTTAAAAAAAATTCTTGTGACATATCTACATGAGAAAGATGTTTTTTGGAGGTTCATTAACCTTAGTTAAATTCACCATACTAATATTTTGTGTGGTTTTGTTTCTCGCCTTGAATAATTGATAACTGTTCTCAAATGTAAAAATGATGTATTTCTGTTTTCATATACTTGTGAGTGTTGTGAATTATATCTCCATCTTTTGCTAAATGTTGAACCCTTACTTTTGAGTTTGGTCATTGCTTAACTGTTGCACTTTCTCTTTGAAATTTCTTGAACTTATGTTGTTCTTGCTAGTCTCAAGTCCTTTGTAATATTCTTGCCCATAAGGAATAGTTTATTCTCCCCTGATTTCGAAGGAAAGTCTTTCTACTTGACTCATAAGTCATAGGGAACTTACCAGCTTTTACCTCATAGTCATTGCCACTTACCAGCCTTGACCTCATAGTCATGGCCAACTTCTCTTTGACCTCATAGTCATAGGGTACTTTCCATGGCCTAATAGCCATTTATCTTATAACTTAGAATTAGGATAGAGTTCTTAAACTCTATGTGATTCTCATCATCATGAGTATTCACTTCCCCTTTACAACTTATACTTAGAGAGTTCTTCAACTCTATATGAGTGTTATACTCATTCCCCTTGGAACTTTGACCACAGTCAATGGTTCCTCACCCTTAGTTAGGTGAACTACGGTTGATCGGATTCTTTAGTCAGATACGTAGGCACAAGATGTGAAGTCTTGGCGAGCAAACTTAGTGTACATACCCTTAGGTTTTTACCTTTACCCTTAACAGATTTCTCCCTTAGCAAGCAAACATAACATAACACAAACTAAACAAGTGGTTCCTGTAGAGTACTACATATATTAAGGGTGCTAATACCTTCCCTTAGTATAACCAACCCCCGAACCTTAGATCTCCCCCCTTTAGGTTTTCTCGATCTTGAACCTTTCCTTTGGATAAATCAAAGTTGGTGGTGAATTCAAAGAAATGTGATGCAAGTTAATTAAATAGCTTGTTATCCGATTCTCACCGCAACAGAAATGGCGACTTCACCGGGGACGAAAAATTTTGAGGGTTAAGCCCACCTTGTTTATACTTGTGTTTGTTATATGTTTTGCTTGCTTGATTGTACATATCTGTATATATGCTTGTATACCTGATTTGCTTGAGATTTCCTGTTGACACGGTGCCATTGAGCGGTGAGATAAAGTCCTAACCCGGACTTGAGAGCACATATATGATAGGATCGTGGTGTAATCAATAGTCGGTCGTTGGGAGTAGTCCTAACAATCTATGGCATATGATGACCACACTCAGATGAGGCCCTTTGGGATTGTTGATGTCTGGTGTGAGAAGTCGCATTGATATTACTTTTTCAATTGGGAGCCAGGGATTCTGAGGACCGTAGTTACCTTCACCCCACTTGGTCTTTTTAGGATGTAGTGCGGTGGCTATGAGGGAGTAAGTCCCAAGTAGTTGTTACGCGATACTACACTCAGACGAGTTTATCTTGAGAATATTATTAACCCGCGTGAGTAGTCACATGGGCCGATAATATCTGAAGGATTGACGTAGACTCTGAGAACTTTTAGAACCCTGTTCTACAGTTTAGGAACCTATAGTCCACACTTATTGGGATGGGTAGACCATGGCTCCACTCATGAAACCCCTAAACCTAGGACTTGTGTGCTTCGTTATATGTACATATGCCTGCGTTTATGTGTACCCGTGTTTGTGCATTGCATACATCTCATTGCATCCATTGTTGGTTTCAAGGAATTCAGACATTCATTTCCTTTTCAAAAAGATCAACAGAGCTTGGATCATAAAAAACAAAAACTTCTTCAGTTTTTCCAAAAAATTTCGCAACTTGACTTTGAGTTCCTTGAAACCACTTAGCTTACATTTGCATTTCATGCGCATTCGTATCACATTTGCATTTCTCAGTCTTGTGTCTCTTCCTCTGTGTCTGAAGGATACCTAGCACCATATTCAAGACAATGGCAACAATGAATGAAATTCTGAAAAACCAAGAAGATCTGAAAGAAGAGGTCAGACTCCTCAAATGCCAGATGAGTTTGGTTCTGGAAACTTTGCAAGCTCTGATGAAAAAAGAGGGGCACCCTCACCTTGTCACAGCCAAGGAAGTCATCACACCCCATCCGTTCGGTGTTACCCTAAGCCTAGGACATACTCATGTGGATACTCTCCGTTTACCCGTATTTGGTCATCCCTTAGAACATCATCATCATCCTTTGAATACTAAGTTCGCGTATCAACATTCATTGGCCGTCCCTCTTCAAGGTCGTCAGACTCGGAACAAGAGGCGGAAACAGAACAAGAAGCAGAATCAGAACAAAAGGAACAAAGTTCACGACGAACGGATTCCCGTGCCGCTTAGTAAGTTGTACCCATTACTAATCCAGAATGCTTTGATAACTCCTCTCACATCTGTGCAGGCGTCGTATGCATGGTACAATCCTGATACAAATGTAACATGTGAATTCCATAAAGGGGTTGGAGGACATGATTTGGATACTTGTTCTAAGTTAGAAACCTCCGTACGAAAATTGATCCACAACAAGAGTCTAATATTTGAAGAAGACCATCCAGATGTCAAATGTGGATATTGTACCAAGACAATGGGACACCTCGTGGAGGAGTGCAAGAGTTTCAAGCTTAGATTGCAAGATATGATAGAATCACTAACACCCCAAAGAGGAAGACCAGACATTGATATCTCGATTTCTGAGCCAAATTCTGAGCCCGATGGCAATAAAGGAAAAGGACATGTGAGGCCTCTTAAGGTCATATACCACAAGGAACACGTCACATGTGTGAGCTGATCAAAAGCAAGATCCTGAGCATCAAAGAAGTGACCCCTTTTGGACATGGAAATTGAAGCTTTTTTGAAGTCAATTCGCCAAAGCTGGTTGTACTTTGTTTAATTCAGTATTTTCAATTGTATTTCCTTTGCACTTTGAATTTTTTTTTTTGCTCATAAGCTTTGTTGTATTTTCAAATTGGCGAGATTAATGAAATATTTGTGCACCTTTTGATTAAGTCCATTCGTTTCACTCATTTACTTTTGTGTTCATAAAAACAAAAAAAAAATATCTCTATCTTGTTTCCACTTATCAAGTTGTTGTTAAGCAAAGATTGGGGAGGATGATGAAAATATTATATCCATAATTGTTGTGGTATGCTTTCGATTAAACCTTGCTGGGGATGTAAGGCATTGTTTCAATTCCCAAACACTGGAGAAATAAGGAAGATAATCCTTCGTTAACCCTTCGAGACTAGAAGTAGGAGTTTTCTTTCCTTACACAAAAAACCCTTAAATCTCAACCTTGGGGCAGGGTAGTTCTCAGTTTAACTTGGTTATGCACTCGAATGCTAGCGCTTCATGCAAGACATCAGTCAGCTCTCTCCAATCAAGTCAATAAATGTTGTACAAGTTGTTCCCAAAGCGAAAAATAAGGAAGGATCGTTGAGAAATCCTAAATTGAAGAGTGAGCCAAGTCCCTTTCAAGGCAAAAGCCAAGAAAGATGGGAAGCCCAAAACTTCGCCTTATACAAGAAGGTTCGTACAACAATCAAGACAAAGAAGAGGTCTCATAACCTCAACAAAGACAAAGAAGAGGTCTCATAACCTCAATCAGACAAAGAAGAGGTCTCATAACCTCAATCAAGCAAAGAAGAGGTCTCATAACCTCAATCAAGCAAAGAGGAGATCTCATAACCTCAATCAAGAAAAAAGGAGGTCTCAAAACCTCAGTAAAGAGAAGAAGAGGTCTCATAACCTCAGTGAAGACAAGAAGAGGTCTCTTAACCTCAAACAAAGACAAGGAGAGGTCTCAAAACCTCAGCATTAAAGGATAACCAAATGCTACAAGGGAGTAATGACTACAAAGGTGTCTGAATCATCATCAACTATCATCAATTCATTCCTAGCCTATGGAAGCTTGAGTGTATAGCTTAAGTTAACTGAGCGTAGGATTGGAGTTCATCACGAAGATTGGGTGGGACAAATAAACTTTGAGCCTTTATCTTTTATTTCATAAACCGTGAACCAAGCCACGTTACAACCTTTAAAAGACCTAATTGAGGTAAGGTTGTTTTGAAAGCATACTACAGCAAGGTTAATTAACCTGACTCTTAATAATCTTTGTTATTTGCGTATGTTGATCACTTCATCTGTCATTCCGTAAATGACGAGATCCACCTTGTATTGATTATTTAATCATTCTACTGTGTGTGTTTCATTAATAAACTTTGTTTTCAAAAGCTTGCATGAATTTTGCATTGAAATTGCTTATTTTTAATGAACAATACTTGTTTGCAAAGATATTTCAATGTCAAAGAAATCCCGACAAATACAGCCAGCTAGGGAATTTGACTTGATAAATGAAGCTCAGTCAGGGGAAACCAAACGGAGAGATTTGCCAATCCATTATTCCAAGTGCTATTGGATCAAGGACAGGACTCTTCAAAAGTTCAGAATATCGGGGCAAGTCTTCTTGAGATCATCTTATGACAAGTATGAACTCCAGTGACCCATTGACAGGGGAAAGTTGTTTCCCGACCGTTTCTACTACAGTCTAAAGGACTTTGTATTACGAATACAATTGAGTTGGGGCAGTTATGTTGAGGTTCATTTCCCTTCAAAAGTTTGAAGATATTGAAGCATCTGGTATGCCAATTCTTCTGTAAAATTCTTTTGATGACCTACAAACCAGTTAATTAGAAACAGTCAGGTCGAGATTCGGTAAATCACTAAAAATCGACGACAACTCCTTCACAGGTCAACCAAGCTGACAGGGGCAAGTTTGTTCCCCATTTAACAAGACCAAGGACCTTGTTGTGTAAATGCAATCAATCTGGGGCAATTGTGCCGAATTTCATGAATCCCTCCAAGAGTTTGAAGATATTGAAACACCTTGTATGCCAATTCTTCTGTAAAAACCTCTTGATATTTTCTCCTGACAGACCATGTAATCTGGGGCATATGAGTTATGCAGAACTACTCAGCTTTTGTGACATCTTTTGCTAGCTCCCCAGTAAACTGTTACTTCAGCTAAACTTGACAATTCCTAATGGATCTTTTCTCTCCAGTGAAGAGATCAAGCTCATGATGGCAATCCTAGTGAAGTCGTGATGCTATACCAAGTGGAGTACTCTTTTCACCAGAGAAAGTTGTAATCTTAAAGTAGAACCACTGATTCAGCAAGTCTCATCCCCAGTAATGGTCCAATCTATTGAGTTTGGCTGGGTATCCTTGTCGAGATGTTTATTTCATCTCCAGTTTCGCTTCATGTCTGTTTTTTCAGCATAAGTATGGCATGAGCATTCATATGCATATCATCTTAGCATTTTGCTACCCTTCTCTGGTGTTTACCTGTTTTGTTCACTTTGGCATTTATCTCCCTGAGTGACTGGGTTTGTCTATTCTCTCCAATAGAGTTGTCAACCCTAGGCATAAAGTGTCCATCCTTCCTAAATTCCCCACAGAGTTGAATCCTCGTGGATGATGGTTGGTTCAGTTGTCTTTTCCATATTTGGATAAGATAAATTCCCATCTGAGATCATTCCTCAATGGTTGGAGTCTTGGTTGACCGTTTCTTTCTAGCTTGTTCCTAGATTAAACTTTGGCTCCTGGCATGTTAGGTTGTTGAACCTAGTTTGAACGTGCGTTTATTTTGCACCGTGTCTCGCATGAAGAATCTTTTACAGATCCTCGTGGAAGACAAAATTCATTTTCCAGCAGTATTGTGATATCAACATCTGTTTGGAATTTATACCCAATAACAAGTAACAATCTCTTGAGAAGCTTGTCTATCCCTGGTACCATCAACTTTTTGCAACCATAATTGGTATTCCCCAAGAAGTCTAATCTTCAGTTATGCAACCTCGGTGTTAACCTATCTGATACTTAATCTCCTCATATGGAACTTAAAGCCTAATAACTGCTGGCATCATTTATTCCAGGTCAACTATGAACCTAAACTTTGAGTCAAATATGAACCTGTTGTTTGAACCCAGGTCAACTATGAACCTAAACTTCGATTCGAATGTGAACCCGTTGTTTCAACCCAGGTCAACTATGAACCTAAACTTCGAGTCTAATATGAACCCGTTGTTTGAACCCAGGTCAACTATGAACCTAAACTTCGAGTCAAATATGAACCCATTGTTTGAACCCATGTCAACTATGAACCTAAACTTCGAGTCAAATGTGAACCCGTTGTTTGAACCCAGGTCAACTATGAACCTAACCT
The DNA here is from genome assembly GCA_022829125.1 of Lathyrus tuberosus. NCBI lineage: Eukaryota > Viridiplantae > Streptophyta > Magnoliopsida > Fabales > Fabaceae > Lathyrus > Lathyrus tuberosus. Next base: position 6,532,305 of record JALAZF010000362.1, on the reverse strand, counting down.
TCGAGTCAAATATGAACCCGTTGTTTGAACCCAGGTCAACTATAAACCTAAACTTCGAGTCAAATGTGAACCCATTGTTTGAAACCAGGTCAAATATGAACCTAAACTTCGAGTCAAATGTGAACCCAGGTCAACTATGAACCTAAACTTCGAGTCAAATGTGAACCCGTTATTTGAACCCAGGTCAACTATGAACCTAAACTTTGAGTCAAATATGAACCCGTTGTTTGAACCTAGGTCAACTATGAACCTAAACTTTGAGTCAAATGTGAAACCGTTGTTTGAACCCAGGTCAACTATGAACCTAAACTTCGAGTCAAATATGAACCCTTTGTTTGAGCCTAGGTCATCTATGAACCTAAACTTCGAGTCAAATGTGAACCCGTTGTTTGAACCCAGGTCAACTATGAACCTAAACTTCGAGTCAAATGTGAACCCGTTGTTTGAACCCAGGTCAACTATGAACCTAAACTTCGAGTCAAATATGAACCCGTTGTTTGAACCCAGGTCAACTATGAACCTAAACTTTGAGTCAAATGTGAACCCGTTGTTTGAACCAGGTCAAATATGAACCTAAACTTCGAGTCAAATGTGAACCCGTTGTTTGAATCCAGGTCAACTATGAACCTAAACTTCGAGTCAAATGTGAACCCGTTGTTTGAATCCAGGTCAAATATGAACCTAAACTTCGAGTTAAATATGAACCCGTTGTTTGAACCCAGGTCAACTATGAACCTAAACTTCGAGTCAAATGTGAACCCATTGTTTGAACCCAGGTCAAATATGAACCTAAACTTTGAGTCAAATATGAACCTGTTGTTTGAACCCAGGTCAACTATGAACCTAAACTTCGAGTCAAATGTGAACCTGTTGTTTAAATCCGGTCAAATATGAACCTAAACTTTGAGTCAAATGTGAACCCGTTGTTTGAATCCAGGTCAAATATGAACCTAAACTTCGAGTCAAATATGAACCTGTTGTTTGAACCCAGGTCAACTATGAACCTAAACTTCGAGTCAAATATGAACCTGTCATTTGAAACCAGGTCAAGTATGAACCTTAACTTCAGTCAACTATGAACCCTTGGTCACCTATGAACCAGAATCTCAGATCAACTGTGAACCTTAATTCTTGTCCAACTCATATTGGTTCCTTAACCTTATCCCCAGCCAAAAGTCCAATTGTATTTTATTATCTGGCGCGCAAAAGCTTATATCTGTCTTTTCTGGTTTTTTCTTGAAGATCCCGTTTGAACTCTTCAGTATAAGAAATCCCCAAAAAATCATTGTAGGATGTTTATCCTTTTATTTCAAACTGATCCCTAATGGAGATCGTGTCTTCTTTCTGGTTTCATGCCCAGTAAGAATGTGTCTTTATTTCCCTAGTGTCGTCCGGTCACCTATGAACCTGTCGTCCATCTCCCTAGGTCTTTCCCAAGTGGAGAATACCTCTCTGGTTCCTATCTCCAGTAAAGACCTGTGGGGTTTTCCCCTTTACTTTGCTATCCCCAGTCTTTCCTCAGAGTCTCCCCAATGAGTCTCTTTTGTCGGTTAGCCTGTATCCCCAGTGAGTTTACCTCATGGATATTAACCTTCATCCTTCCCCAGTGTTACTCACTTGCGTTTGTTCGCTCTTTATCCTTTGGTGTCTGGTCTTCTGCATCTTTGCACTATCATGACATCATATCATCACACTAGAAGTTCATGGCATGTCAGCATTTGCATGTTTGTCACTTATCCTTAGCATCTGCATTCCATCTAAGGGCAAAATTTTCGGTTTGCTATATTTAAATACCTTTCCACCTTGATGTCCCGAGGATTTCCTTTCCTCGTGCCATCCGGTAAAGCTATTTAAATAAAGGCAACTGTTGTATCCCAAATTTTACCTCTTAGATGTCATAACATTTGCATAGACATTTAGGATCAATCATATATGCACTATTTAACTAATCCATATCTTGCAGTCTATTTCTCTTATGTTTGAAATTAGGGTTTACACAAAGAGATCCAAGCCCTCCTAAGGTATTCTTTGACTCCACACAATCCTCACAAAGGTTCACCAGTTGTTTAAAACCAAGATCTCAAGGCTTTGAATCAAGTTAAGTCAATAAAAGGATCACCAGACCAAAGTGTGGAATTAGGGTTTTAATCTGAAGAATCACTGAAGATTTTTGCCCTGTCAAGTCAAGATTTTCTTGGTTCATCAACCATTGAAGCTTAACTACATCCAAGAAGTCTCACTCAACAAGAATTCAAGATCATTTGGCTCTCATCATGAGTAGTTTGAACCACAGTTTCACCCTTCCTCCATATTAGGGTTTTTGTTAAGACAAGTGGATCATGGCCCTTGATCTCGACCAAGAGTTGTTCTCAAACCCTAGGACATAACTCCATGAGATATTAGACATCCCTAAGGACCATCTATGAGCCTTGTATGTGATAGAAGAAGCATGATCATAAGAGATTATCCCAATGCATTCACAGTGGAAATTAAGGTTTTGACTGAAACCCTAATCCTTGAGATTTTGATCCAAATGACACCTCCAAGGCCTCAATTCTTCATAATATGTCTTATTGATGATTTAAAGCATTTGAGATCAAGTTCCAAGAGTTTTCATGCAAAAGGGAGCAAGGTTTAGTTCATGAAACTTTTCATATGTGGAATTTTCCCCTCTTGTGCCAAATTGAAATGGTCATAACTTCCAAACCACACATCCAAAATTGAGTGACTCAAAGCCCAAATGGAAGCTCTTTCCATGATATTCAAAGTGTTAAATATGGATTTTCTCCAAAAAATGCATGGTTTATGAGTTATGAGACTTAGAAGCTAAGCTGCCCCATTTCAGCTTGTCTTCCTTTAATTTGCACACGACTTTAACCTCATTTTTCACTAAGTTACCTTGTGATTCAGAACTTGGGTCCAACATGAAAGTTGTAGAGGGAAATGAGGGCTTTCCAAAAAGTACTAGAACTCCTCAAACCATTGAGTGAACTGAGAGATAGGAAGCTTCATACAAATGCTATTATGTTACAACCTTGCTTTTCTTTTGACCTCCAAAGGGCAATATTGTGGATGTATGATTTTTCTTAAAACTGTCAGTTTTGGGATGTTGAAATAGCTATACTTTTAGTATTTAGTCTTCATGCAGTCCTTACTTTGGTAATAAATATCTATGTTCCATAAATAAGTTTGAGTATTAAAGGCTCTTGTCTTAAAGCTATTGGAATATGTGTTTATGTGTTGGAATCTATTTTGAGACACTATCAGTTGTTGGTTTGGAACATTGGTGTCAATGCTGTAACTTAAAGTTTTGAGCTTTTTGTTTCATTTCATAGGATAGCCATATGTGGTTGTTTGTTGGCATAACCAATACTTGCTATCACTATCCATTAACATTAGGACACCGTGTTTAAAATATTATTAATCACATAACCTAGTTTGTGTTATTTCCACATTAATCATATTGTTGGAATCTAGACAATGTTGTTGCCTACAGGTCATGTTTTGAACCTGCCAGTGGGGGGGTGTTGATGTTAAAGTCAGGTGAGATTCTTGCACTATCAGTTCCTAGTAGTGTAAGACTAACTTGGTTGTGTGTTGGCATAAGTTAGTTGGTTTCATTCTATGTCTCTCACCTTGACCATCTGCTTATGATTGTCATAGTTAGGACTTTTCTTTAGTATGTTGCTGTCATGTTTAAATGTTATTTCTATATTATATCAGTTTGATATTATAAAAGCCAATGCAAGTTAATATGGATATCTTGATGCAAGTAAAGGTGTTGAATGAGTGAAACCTTTGTACTGTCATAATGAGAATTGTGATACGTGTAGTGTGTATTGTCGTTTCTTAAGATCAAGAAGAATAACATCTAATGTGTTTGTGGTTTTTGTCAGTACGTGTGCATGGAGAGGTTTCAGTGCATACAATACTTATCTAGTTGTTTTTTTCATTAGCTTAGAGATAGAATTTAATCTTTGCTCTAACGGAAAAAACATATTATTTAGACTCATATTGCAAACTCCCTCTTGCTGCTATGTTGGTTTCAATGGCAACCGTTTTGTATTTGTTTGGATTTCTTTTGTTGTGTTCATGTACACAAGTCTAATCATTCTACACATTGTTACCATGGTTGTATATGTGTGTGTTTTAAGTTCAGAACAATGACCTGTATATGTGGCACACCTATTCCACGTGATGTTTCACTCTGATTGTGCCATTGTTTTGAGCTATCTTTGGTTCATGGATGAGCTATATTTTGAGAACTATGAAGTGGTGTGCTGGGTCGTGATTTTGGTTAAGAATGGAGGGTAACAATGATTGAACAAGATGAGGTTGCACAATGTCTCTCCCTGGTAGTTTACGACAACCTTAGATGGCTACTTGCATGTTTGCATGAGAGAAGTGAAGGTGGCAGTGTGGGGGTGGTGTAGGTTTCTTTTTGTCGTTTTGTGATTTCAAAGAAAAAAGAAAACGAATGACCAATTGATGTGTGCCACATTGATTTGAACACGGCAATGGTTTTGGCTTGTCTGTTCTTTATTTCATTTTCTAACCTAAAATTTTGAAGCACTTTGTCAGTTTAAGTATTTGTAGGGGTGGCTCATACATTGGATGTATAGCCACCCCAGTGGTAGAGGACACACGCTGTAACCATAGGTACTGAGGTTGGAATCCCCCTCGCCCCAGTCTCCTTTGGGTCTTTATTTTCCTCCCTTTTTCAGCTCTTTAGGGGAGCGTGGGCCTGCTATTCGCACCCCACCTGCCATGGCCCAAATGAGAGGCTATATAAATTCATTCCATTCTAATACTACTAATGCACCCCCTTCTATTTAATTCTAAATAAATTATTTTTATTTTATCTGCTTTTCAACTAAAATTATTAAAATATTTTTCTTCAACTAAAAACTCCCAAAAATTTGAATGTCTTTTGTTTTTAATCTAATTTTTTTCATTAATTTAAATTTCTATTTTTATCTTATTCTCATATTTAATTCAAAATCCACAAAAAATCATACAAAACTTTTCCATTAAATTTTGCACTCTATCAAAAAATTACCTTTTCTTTAAAAAAAATTCTTGTGACATATCTATATGAGAAAGATTGGAGGTTCATTAACCTTGGTTAAATTCACCATACTAAGATTTTGTGTGGTTTTGTTTCTCGCCTTGAATAATTGATAAGTTCTCAAATGTAAAAATGATGTATTTGTGTTTTCATATACTTGTGAGTGTTGTGAATTGTATCTCCATCTTTTGCTAAATGTTGAACCCTTACTTTTGAGTTTGATCATTGCTTAATTGTTGCACTTTCTCTTTGAAATTTCTTGAACTTATGTTGTTCATGCTAGTCTCAAGTCCCTTGTAATATTCTTGCCCATAAGGAATAGTTTATTCTCCCCTGATTCTGAAGGAAAGTCTTTCTACTTGACTCATAAGTCATAGGGAACTTACCAGCTTTGACCTCATAGTCATTGCCACTTACCAGCCTTGACCTCATAGTCATGGCCACCTTCTCTTTGACCTCATAGTCATAGGGTACTTTCCATGGCCTCATAGCCATTTATCTTACAACTTAGAATTATGATAGAGTTCTTAAACTCTATGTGATTCTCATCATCATGAGTATTCACTTCCCCTTTACAACTTAGACTTAGAGAGTTCTTCAACTCTATATGAGTGTTATACTCATTCCCCTTGGAACTTTGACCACAGTCAATGGTTCCTTGCCCTTAGTTAGGTGAACTACGGTTACTCGGATTCTTTAGTCAGATACGTAGGCACAAGATGCGACGTCTTGGCGAGCAAACTTAGTGTACATACCCATAGGTTTTTACCTTTACCCTTAACAGATTTCTCCCTTAGCAAGCAAACATAACATAACACAAACTAAACAAGAGGTTCCTGTAGAGTACTACAGATATTAAGGGTGCTAATACATTCCCTTAGTATAACTAACCCCCGAACCTTAGATCTCCCCCCTTTAGGTTTTCTCGATCTTGAACGTTTCCTTTGGATAAATCAAAGTCGGTGGTGAATTCAAAGAAATGTGATGCAAGTTAATTAAATAGCTTGTCATCTGATTCTCACCGCAACAGTGTCCTTTCAGTACCTGTCCGTGTTTGAACTTTTTAGCCAATACCCGTCCGTATTGACCTTTGACACCCGTCCGTGTCCTTTCAGCACCCGTCCGTGTTTGAGCTTTTTAGCCAATACCCGTTCGTATTGACCTTTGACACCCATCTGTGTCCTTTCAGCACCCGTCCGTGTTTGAATTTTTTAGCCAATACTCGTCCGTATTGACCTTTGACACCCGTTCGTGTCCTTTTAGCACCCAACTGTGTTTGAACTTTTTAACCAATACTCGTCCGTATTGACCTTTGACACCCGTCCGTGTCCTTTCAGCACCCGTCCGTGTTTGAAATTTTTAGCCAATACCCGTCTGTATTGACCTTTGACACCCATCCGTGTCATTTCAGCACCCGTCCGTGTTTGAGCTTTTTAGCCAATACCCGTCCGTATTGACCTTTGACACCTGTCTGTGTCCTTTCAGCATCCTTCCGTGTTTGAACTTTTTAGCCAATACTCGTCCGTATTGACCTTTGACACCCGTTCGTGTCCTTTTAGCACCCGTCCGTGTTTGAACTTTTTTAGCCAATACTCGTTCGTATTGACCTTAGACACCCGTCCGTGTTCTTTTAGCACCCGTCAGTGTTTGAACCTTTTGGCACTCGTCCGTGTTAGTCCCCAGCGCAGTCAACACTCATCCGTGTTTATTTCTATCCACTTCAATACTTCGTCCATATTGATCTCTGACACTCGTCTGTATTGTGATTTGACACCTTTTATTACTTGTTCCCCAGCGGAGTCGTCTCTCCTTTTGCAGGATGCAAATTTGTGCGGTTATTTTGGTATTGAATCTCCCTGTATCTCGACTGTCTGGAAGCCTTTGCTTTCATACCCTCGGATCCAAGAAGTTTGAATAGGGGCAGCTGTAACACCTCAAAATTTTCCCTCATGTTTCTAACCCTTTTTGGCTTATGCTTCATTTCATTTGCATCGTCATTTATGCATTTGCATGGGTCTTTTGGGCATGGGATCAAGGTATTTTCCAGTAGCTCATGGCGTCATCAGTTCCAGTATCATTTTCAACAATGTTCAGAGCCAAGCAGATAGCTTTCAAAGTCTATTTGAGCTTTTATTTTTCTCATTAGATGATTTGATAATCAGAAGCTACGACAGTCATTTTTGATCAGCGATTCAGCACCAGACGATTATTTTCAGCAGTATTCTGAGTACATAACAGAGTTCACAACATATTTCAAGTGTGTTTCAGTGTTAATGTCAAATGGCAAGTATCATAGGTCTAACATGGCTCAGAACCAGTAGAATCAGGCAATTCTCCAGGTTTCCCTCCAAAAAGCGCCAAATTCAAATTTTCCTTGTGTTAATCGATTAACAAATTTTGTACTAAAAATGGTTAATCGATTAACCAATGCAAAATTTGCCCAGATACTTCATTTTTCAGCACTGCATCTTTTTAATTCAAGTTTTAATCACCCAATTTCATTTTACACTAGTAGAAGGATCTAGAGAGAGTGATTTTCCATCCAAAATTCAAATTCTTTCCACTCTAATTCCTCATTTCCTTTCCTAATTCATTTTTCACCCCAATTTCGACCCACTAAGCCTCACTCCAAACCCAAACTTAACTCCTAACCTAGGGGTTATTTAATCTAATCAACTCCAAACCTCTCATAACCTTGATCATTTTTCACTCTTAATTTTCAGAATTCTCTCTCAATTCTCTCTCACTTTTTCACTCTCAACCTCCATTTTCAACCACACTCAAAGCTCTTCCATAGGGATTAACAAGTTCTTCATTGGAACTTGTTAATTCTTGAGCTAAAGCCTCTCATTACCACTTTATTTTTGCTTTCCATTGGTGATTTTCGTTTGGATCTAGATCTGAAATTTCATAAGTGCTTATTAGAAGTGATTTGGGAGCATTGTTAGCTTATTGCTTGGATTTTCAGCTTTTGCTAGCAAGGTGCTCATAGATCTTGGAATCTCTTGCTTGGATTCATCAATTTCTGTTTGCAACACTTACCAAAGCAATTCTCAGCTTTGTAGGTTGGTTTTTCTTAGATCTATGCTTAATCTAGCTTAATTCCAACTTATACAATGTAGATCTTTGGTTGTTGTAGATTTTGATCTATTTGCTTGAATTTGATTCTTAAAGTTGATGATTATTGGATCTAAATGATGTTTGATTGCTGTGATTGAACATAATTTTCGTGCATTATTGATTACATGATCATTTGGAATGATTGCATAAGTCATTTTGCTGCTGAAAGTGATTTTTCAAACTGATTTTCTGTTGCTGGTACAGGGTTAATCGATTAACCATTTGCAGTGCAATTAGGTTAATAGATTAACCAGTGTAAATTTTGTTGTTTTGGGGCTGTTAATCGATTAACCTAATTGCACTGCAAATGGTTAATCGATTAACACTAATGCTGAATGTGATTTTTATGCATTTTTTAGCGTGTTTCGATCCCGTTTCACTTTTAATCTTCATGGATTGATATGATGCATATTGGTGAGCTATTTTGATGCTATTACACTTCACACCTTTGTATGAACATGATTTTCCGACACACGACCTTTTGATTTCCATTGATGAATGTTCATGTTTGCATTGATGTTTTCTTGATGTGATGAACACCTTGCACACACTCCTTGAGCATGTTAGTTGTGAATTATTGCTGGTGTTGCTGGAGTTGTTGTGTTGTGCATGCTTGCTTGCATTTAATTTCATGAGATGCATACTTGATTTGACTTGTTCATATACTTAATGTTGTGCATTCTCTCATGATGTTTTCAAGTTTGTTTACCAAGGTGTATGGTGTGATTGTAATCATGAGTGATTGAGGAATGTGTGACGCTTGATGCATGTTCATTATGCCATGTTGGAATCGTTTTCGATTGCATACTGCCCTGTTTCCACTGTTGTCTATATGTATATGTGCTGTTGTATGTGCTGCTGTCTTTTACACCTATCTTTGTGCCAAATATGAGCTGTTAAATGTTGTTTGGTGTATTGGCTGGAATTTACCGCTGTGCAGGTGCTGGAGAGCTGTTCTAGCCGCTGTTTTTGATTTATTGCTTTGGTTTTTGCCTTGCTTTCGCTTGATCCCTTAGGGTTCCCTAGTCCAACTTAATCTTTGATTAAGCTTGGAGTAGGATAGACATTAGGATTCAAACCATGCATGCTAACATTAGGTAGAATCTTCCCTTCTTACCTCCACCTTAGGGCCATATTGCATGATAACATTAGGATAGAATTCCCGTAGTGTTTTCTTTTCCTTTGAGTCTTCTCTTCTCATCTCATAACAATTCTAAAACACTTAATAAGGACAACATGTATTGCACACGAGCTTTAGGTGTGGGAAGTGAGGAATGGGGGGTCTCCCTTCATTCTTCTAGTGTGTTTAGCATACGTCCTGTTGGGAACGATATGCGAAGCATTCGTTCCTATGTCATAGACTTTGGTGCAATGTAAGTTATGAACTAACTCAACTCACTTCTGTCTAAAAAATACAAAAACAAATTCAAATCACTTTCATCCTTCGGGATTGTTGGGTTTCAAACCGTTTTCAGAAAAGAGCTCATCGCTCACGTAAAAAACACTTTTCGACTCGTCGGTCAAACTACGATTGCTCTGACTTCCTCTCTCCCATCCGATTGAGGATATGTATGCATGAGATGCGATATCTCGGTGAGCACCCTTCCCTCTTTTTGACCCGTCCGTCGAACTACGATTGCTTTGACTTCCTCTCTCCCGTCCGATTGAGGATACGTAGGCACGAGATGCGATATCTCGGCGAGCACCCTTCCCTCTTTTCAACTCGTCCGTCCAACTACATTGACTCTGATTCTTTGTTTGTCCACGAAGATACGTAGGCATTGGATTGCGATAATCCTTGCGAGTCCATTTCTCTTTTTCCCTTTTTATTTTTCGTTTATGTTTAGCCGTAGACTTTATGATAACTCACCTTTTGATTAGACAACAATGGTTGCGTAACCGACTCCCGAACCCGGACTATGGTTGCGATGACCATGTCTTTCCCTTTTGAGGTTTTCTTTGATCGTTTCCTTTCCTTGCTTCGGGATAAATAATGTTCGGTGGCGACTCTTCTGTTCTAGTTTCTCGCAGGTTGTTTTTTCACAGTTACGACAGCTGGCAACTCTGGTTCCCTATGCGAGTCAATCCTATCGCTTGTTTGTTTATTTTCATTTGGTGTTTACTGTTGTGCTTTATTTGTTGTATATTACTGTTTTTATCGCATTTATTTCATTTCATTATTGTCATATGCTGGACTGTACTGGTTTTTCTGTTTGGCGGGATGGGTGTTCTGAGAGATAAGTCCACTACCCAGGCTTGAGTATGCACACAGGTTTTAGCGTGGATAGTCGTGTCGCTCGCGTGGTGGTGACCACGTGGAGTGTTCGCGAGACCCACAGCTAGACGAAGTACTTTCATGAGATGTCTGATACTGCATGTTGATGCAGGCCATTGGATCTTCCCCTGATGAGCTGTCGACTCTGGTGACCATTCCCGAGGACTCAGTAGAGGCACTCCTCCCAAGAGGTAGTAATGCAGACCAGAAATGGTAAACCCATTATACTTCTTGATCCGAGGACCCGATGCTGGGAACTTGCTATAGGTGACCTTTTTTAGGGGAATCAGTAGAGGTATTCCCGATTGATGATGATGCCAAACCAGAAATGGTGAATGTATCATCATTTCTTGACATGGGAGTCTGATACTGAGGATCCTCAGTCTTTTAGAACCCACATGTGAGAGGGCCGGGATGTTTACAGGTTTGCAGGTAACCTTGACCCTCAACATACCTGGTTTTCTAGTTTTCCTATCAGTGTGGATTTATCAGCCTGGTATTCTAGTTATTCAGATATTCTGGTATTCCGGTGTTCTCTTCAGAGTAGACCTATGAACTTATTCAGTCAGTTCAGCGCACCCGTTGTCCATTTTATGTGGAACCCTTGATCCCATGTGTGCATCTGCATCATTATTCTGCATTCTTACATACATGTTCTCGTATTTCCAAGGATCTTAACTTTGAGACTAGTTATTGAGCATTTCCATCTATTTCTTGTGGTTTGTAAAAAATAAAATAAAAAATAAAAAAAACTTGAATCAAAGAATAATGGTTCCTTGGAAATATTCGAACATGGCATTTTGCATTTGCATTTTCTTACTAATATGCATAACAGGTGCTCCAAAGCGGATTTCTCATCCTGACTTGGTATTATCTTCAAAATTGCCAACTTGACCTGCCACCACCACTCAACCTGTGATAATCAGAGGATAGCCATGGAGCAACTCCGTGCAGAAGTGAATGAAATGAAGATTCAGATGGGGGCAGTTTATGGGAGATATGCAAGTTTTGATTCAAGACCAGAAAGTGCTGAGAGAGGAGGTCAACCAGTTAAAGACTTAGATGAGCCTGGTTATGGAGGTCGTGAGAAATGTGCTAAGCAAAGATAATACTCCCATATCTAAGGCTGCGGCTGGAATTGTTTCTCCTCCATTGTTTAAGGGATCCATCCCAAAGAGTGAGTAGATTGCCACTGTGACCATCCCGGCTGTATCTCCGCAACAGGGTAGCGCTCCTCGTCGGTATAAGGATAGACCAAAGATGAACCGACACTTCGAGACTCCACCATTGCCATATTCTCAGCTATTACAGCACCTCCTTCAGTTACGACTGGTACACAAAAAGACTTTAGATCCTCTTACTGGTACTCCCCCACCGGGTTATGATGTAAGAGCTCACTGTGATTTCCACTCTGGTGCGTCAGGGCATAAAGTGGAAAAGTGTAGGGCTTTTCAGCATGTTGTCCAGGATCTGATCGATTCAAAGGCAATTGAATTTACGCCGGGCGGCGTGAGCGCACAATGTGGTCCTACTCCAGCTGCTGGAAAAGAAGTGGATATCCCTGTTGTCTCTCCCAAAGCTACATCGAGTCAGGGGCATTTCTTGCAGTCCTTGGTCTTAGAATCCCCACGTTCGCAACTGCTGCCTACTCCTCGATTAAGTCTGAGGGGGAAAGCGCCTTAGCCAGAGGAACACCCAAATCAAAATCAACAGCAGAATAGTTCCCAAGGGGGTCGACGGAAGGCAGGAAAGAGACAGTTTGATGTGCTACCAATGTTGTACGGTCAGATATTGCCAGATTTGATCAAAAGAGGGTTGGTTGTGCCAAATAAACTAGATCTGATTATTCCTTTATATCCACCAGGGTTTAATGCCAATGCTCGATGTGGATACCATGCTGGGGCATGAGGACATTCAACTGAGGATTGTAAGGCGCTCCCGCACAAGGTGCAAGATCTGATTGATGCAGGGGTTATTACTTTCACTGTAGGGGGTATGCATTTCAACTGAAGCTTCCCAAATGAGCACTCAGACTGCAAGAACGTCATCAGAAGCAATCGGTCCAGACGGAGTTAAGCTTCCTCAACAATGGCAATCTTCGGCTTCTTTACTGCATTTTCATGTGTAACTTTTCATTGTTTGTTAGTACAGTGTTTGCATGAAAATAACTTGTTTGTGTTTTGAATGATGATTTTAATGCAATGAATGTATTGTTCTTGAAGTACTTTACTTTTATGCACTCATATCATGTTTATATGCACTGCAATACCAACTTTCTTGCCTTAAACTCTTGAGGGAGGATGATGAAGTGAAAAACGCAAAATCTTTGGTTGTGTGCTTTGGGATGAACTATGATCTTGATGAATTTGATGTTACAGATGATGTTTAAGTGTTTGGATCACTCATATATGATGTATGTGAGGTGTTTAGATCATTGGTTTGGATAGAATTGCTCTGGTTTGAGAAATTCGATTTCTCCCTCACTTGGAATTTTGAAACTTGGAACAAAATGAATTTTCAGAAAACAAGGATTGAAGTTGTTTTGGTGTGTTTGAAATGAGGGAATGTGACCTCTATTTATAGGTAAATGGATTTGTCTTGGATGAATAGTTACAGCTTGAAGGATAAGAGCTTGGTTCAATGGTTTTGGACTTGTGTCATTACTTCTCTTGCAAGGTACAATAGCTCCTCCAAATAGCACACCTACCAATTGACCAATTCCACATTCCGCAGTCATTTTTATTCTTGTTTATATGAGAATCTTGACTGAAAAGAGTACCTTTGTTGAATGTGCACTATTGCACTTAAATGCCTTTGAATTCAAGGCATAATGTGACAAAATCCATTAATCCAATTGAGACATCTCTTGACACTTTGGCCTAATTCTGCAGGTTTGTTATGACTCAGCCTGATCACATTGAATTAGATTAGCAACATGAGCATTGCACTTGACAAAACAGTCGTGTGCCATAAGAAATGGCCACTCTGATCTTGGCAAAACAGTTGCAGCAAGGTGTCTTGCAACCTCCATAATTCTTTGCTCAAGTGGAGCTTTCTCATGCTCTTGGGCTCTTTGGAAAGCTGGGACGATGTACTTTAACTTTGATGTTCATAATTGGACTTGATTCATCTTGGATCATGGTGAAAAATCCCTCCATATTTTGATGTTTTGACTGATTTTACCTTAGGCAGATTTTCACTAAGTGTTGAAGTTCATTTCATACTTTTCTTGATTTTGATCACTTCATAACTTAAAATCCAAGCATTTTTTGTTCATGGCTTAGTTTAGCATTGTTGTAGTATGTGATGAGATCTATCATTCAAGCTTTGGATCCCAAAAAATGGTTGCTTGGTTTGGAAGTTATGGCTTTTGGAAGTTGGGTACTTAAACACTTTTTTCCATAACTCAGTGAAATTTTCACTTTCTCAACATTGCCCTTTTTACAAGTAACCTTGATTTCTTGATCAAATCTTGTTCAAATGCAACAATGGATCATGTTCTCTTGTATAATGGTTCATGATGAACATTTTTGGCCAAAAAAGTTAAACTTTGACTTTGGGTCTCAGATGAATTTTGTGCAGAGAAACCCTAATTCCTGATTTTCAATGAATGGATGTCCCAAGGTGATTTCAAACTTATGAATGGACTTAAAGGGTACATTTGAGTGTCTTGAATCATATCCCAAGGTTTGAGATAATGTCTTGGCCAAAAGTCAAAGGTATGGTTGACTTTTCATCAAAACCCTAGTTTGGGGCTCAGATGGATTTGAATTCTTGCATTGTTTGTGAATCAAGTTCTTTGAATCATTCCAAACATATGAATGGACTAATATGATGTATTTTAGGTCCTTGAAACATATCTTGAGGTCTTGGCTCATGCCCAGATGAAAATTTCCCTCTAGAAGCCTTGGTCGACCAAAACCCTAATTTGGTGACACTGATGATCTTGAGGCTTGATCAACTTGGAATGATGCAATCTTGTGCTTGATTCTTGATGTTTAGGGCCTATTTCCCTCCATGAATGATTAAGAGGCTTGATAAGTTGAAGATCATGTTAGTTTTTTATTGATCCTTTGCCTAAATCCTCTATATGCCTTAAAAAACCCTAATTCTTGGTCAAGGTGAACACTCAACAATCTTTGAAAGGATTAGTGAGGTATGAAGATACATTCATATTGTGGTGATGATTTGCACAATGATGTGAAGTCTTAGGGTTAAAATTTAGGGTATGACACATACCAATGCAAATCTGTGTGAGTAAGATCCACTAGCCTTTGAGACCATCTGAGCTTGTCTAGATTTTCCTTAAAGAGTCCAGTTCGAGGCAAGTGTGAAACAAACCATTTGTAGAGTAGAGGAGCATAACACATAATAGACCCCCTCTCCCTTGATGGTCCTATGATGGATGGAGTGATAAGTGTCACCAAGCAGCGTAGGTACTGGATTTCCAATCATAAAGATTCGGATAGCATTAACATCAACAAAATCGTCATTGTTTGAGAACACAACCAAGCCATAAATGAGTAGTGCAAGGATAGCTTCGAAGGCATCCATACTATTTTCCTTGGCTAAGAAAGTGGCTTTCTCTATCAAGAATTTGGAAGACAAACCCTTGATTCCTCCTTTGGTAGTAGGATTAGCTTTAATCTCAGATGCTTCTAGGTGAATGGCATCTGCAATGTCTTGAGGTGTGGGAATCTTTTCCAAACCACTGAAAGGCTTCTTATCCAACACTGACAGACCAACCCAATATGAATATTCTTCCAAAGTAGGGACAAGTTGGTAATCCGGGAATGTGAAGCAATGGTAGAGGGGATCATAGAACTGTACAAGTGTGTCAAGAACTTCATCTTTCATCTTGGTCTTGATAATACCCAAAAGTCTCCCATAGCGTTTTCTGAAATCCTCAGGACAGGAAACAATAGCCCCTAACTTTCTCAACTTTATCACATCAGGTTTCTTGAAGTTGTACTTCTTGGTGTTTCTCTTCCCATAATCCATGACACCTATTGATTTTTGCAAAGAAATTGACAAATGAGTTCCTTGAAACCAAAAAAAGTTTTTCATGAATGCATGAATGTATGTTGATGCAATGCTCACAAACAAGGTTACACACAGGTTTAAGGGTCAACAACGAGAATGGAGCCAAGGCTTAACCCTCCCAAAAGGATATGTATTATGGGTTTATTTTACCTGTACAACGGGTTCTACAAAGTTCCCAGAGTCATCGATTCATCTTTCGGATATTATCGGCTTGCATGACTACTCATGCGGGCTAATAATATTCTCAAGATAAACTTGTTTGAGTGTAGTATCGCATGACAACTATCTCAGGTCTACACCTGGATAATCACTGCACTACGTCCTAAAAAGGCTAAGAGTGGTAAAGGGATACTAAGGTCCTCAGCTTCACGGACTCCCAGGTCAGAAAAAGTAATGTCAATACGACTAATCGCATGACATCAGTAATCCCAAAAGGGCCTCCACTTAGCGTGATTATATCATATGTTAATCATGTTAGGACTACTCCCAACAATTAACTTTTGATTATACCACAATCCTATCTTATTTATGTACACTCAAGTCCGAGTTAGGACTTACCTCACCACACAAAGGTCACCCCCTGAGAAACAGAAAAAACCAAACAATACAAGCAAGCAAAAAATAATAACACAAATACAAATAAGATAGGCTTAACCCTCTTGGGAGATATGGTCCCCAGTGGAGTCGTCATTTCTGTCGCGGTGAGAATCAGATGTCAAGCTATTATATTAACTTGAATCACAAAACATTGAATGTTCACCACCGAACTTTAATTTATCTAAAGGAAAGGGAAAAGATCGAATAAAACCCTAATTGTGCAATGTAACAACAATGCGAAGAGATCTAAAGGTTCGGGGGTTGGTTATACTAAGGGAAGGTATTAGCACCCTAAGTATCTATAGTATCCTAAAGGAACCTCTTGGAAGTATTTGTGTTATGGTAATTTTCTTGCTAATGTTTGGAAATGTTCTATTTTGGGTTTTATGAGATAGGGAACCTAAGGAGGTTCATTGCTAGTGTGCTCGCCAAAACTTCACAGTCTCATGCCTACATATCCTAACAAGGATGACATTCATACATGATATCAACCAAAATGGATAAAGAGTGATAAAGATGATGTTCAAACATGACATAAAAATTCAAAGCAAGGACGATATTCAAATATGATATCAAACAAAGACATAAAACTCATGGCAAAGATAACATTCTAACATGATATCAACTAAAGGATCACATGAGATGCAATGAGATATAACAAAGTCAAAATGAACATGGTAACAACCAACACATGAAGGTAGATGTGACAACATCTAAGACAAGACTTAACAAAGTCATAAATAAGCATGGTAACAACCAAGGATGAATGCATAAACATATATATGACAACATCTAAAACTTAACAAAGTCATAAATAAATCATGGTAACAACCAATGATGAACACATAAACATGGATGATGCATAGCCAAAGCATACATGAGACATGGTTCTAACAAGACCAAAGTAACAACACAAGCATGGCATATCATAACATGTTTATAACAATAACATGTGAGAATGGAAAGTAAACACTTAAGTAACAACATATGAGCATGGAAAAGATGGATATAACAATATCAATCAATGGTTCAAATCAATATGTGAATCATGGATATAACAATGTCATGGTCATGGAAACAAATGTCAACAATATCAAATATGGGTGAAAAGTTAAGGTATGAACACTATGGATGGACTCCAAAGGTGGCTTTGAGTGTCTTGAATCATGCTTCAAGGATTGAGATTATGTCTAAGTCAAAAGTCAAAGATGCAGTTGACTTGGGCTCAGAAACCCTAGTTTGTGGACCAGATGAATTTGAAACTTGATAAACTTGTAATGAGGCCACAATACAATTGATTGTTGATGTAGGGAAACTCTTGATCATGAGAACTTGATATATAGATGGTCAATCCAAGACTTTGGTTGATCAACCAAATCTCCTTGATGCAAATCCTAATTCACAGACAAAAGCAAAGCAAGACAATATTGATAATTTGAGGGTTAGCTATGCATGGATTATACACCTAAAATGTGTTGGATGCTATGCAAATGATGATGGAATTTAGGAGTAAAATTTGGGGTATAACACCCATCCTTAGGAACACGTCAGGATACTCAGACACCATTGGCTCATCTCTAGCCAAAACATCGCCTTCCCCCTCATAAGGAAGCGAACAATGAGAACACTAGACCTTCTTCCCTCAAGGATCGCACCATTTTGATGACTGACACCATCCTCGAATTCGACCCCTCTCCGGGTTCAGGAAAAGCACAACATTCTCAAAACAGTTGAACTATCCAACACTGCACTCTCACATGTAACAACACAATATTCAATCTCTCTACAGTTGGAACATCCAAGAGAAGAAGACACTTCTCTCCCACTTGTTTCATTCCCAACCTGCAAATGGAAAACAAAACAAGCATCGACAGTTTTTTAACACACATGTCGCTACTACGAAACAAACATAATTAAACAACCTGGCCGGATGGACTGACCTGCTCTGATACCACTATGTTACACCCTAGTTTTCCCCGCGTAATTATAAATAAAATCAGAGTAATTTCAAACTAACAACAATTAGGATGCTACTTTAACACCAACCAGCTCACAAGATATGATATGTAACACATACAACTTTTAAAAATTAAATAATAATAGTAGTAGATAATAATCAACAAGTCTAAACTTCAGTACTTATTTAGCAGCGGAAAGGCATCAATAACAATTTATTTTGATATTTCAAAACATAATCAAAAACTCATAGTAATTATAAGAAGAACAGACTTCATAAATAACATAGCAGTCTCCACCATAAAATAAAATAAACATAAAAGAGTTACATTCCCCCAATGTTACGTATCACAGCATACGTCGACTCAACAAAAGAAATAAGAAAAGCAATCTATTCCACTCACATCCAAGCCTCTACTACAGATTATCTGCACGGTGCCCATGTAAAGGCATTATTCAAACAGAAGGGGTGAGAAATCACAATCATATAAAGAAATGCATAATAATATGTAAACACCCCATCAACATATGCATTATCACTCAATCCACAGTTCACACCCCACTCAATCCGCACATAATAATTCAACACGTATGCAAATGCAAAGAGACTCAACTTACAACTCAATGCATATGGTACAAATAGCGAACTCTCGGGTTCACTTGCTCCGATCCCCACCATAGGATCAGAGCCCACCAAAAATCATCACCATTACCATAGGTAACGCTTCACTAATTCCATCACCATAGGAATTATCTACTCGCACCGATCCATCACAAAGGGATCGAGGCTCACCAAGAATATCGTTACCTTCACCATAGGTAACGCTTCACTAATTCCATCTGTAACACCCTAAATTTCCCTTGTAATATTTAAAAAAATAAGAGTAATTAATTCAAACACACGCAACTTAGGATGTTACAGTCAACATACAAAACCTGCTCATATGATAGACTATGTAACACTTATATTTTAATATAATCATAAAAACTTGAACATTACCTTTATTGCAGCGGAATAATAAAAATCATTTATCGTCTCATGGTATATAAAAGTTATCATGGAATTACACAATTCATCAAAACAACAACTAAGCGTAATAAGAGAGATGTCTACAATCTCAAAGAAACTAATAATCAAAAACGTGTTCCAACGACTCCCCAGTGTTACAATTAGAGCAGACGCCAACTATAAAGAAAAGATAAAGAGACTTCATCTTCAACTCACATCTGAGTCCTACTACGGAGTATCTGCACATTACCCACGTAGAGGCAATATTCAAACAGAAGGGTGAGATATCATGATAATATAAAGGAAAGCATGATAAACAGTATGCATTAGGATATCACATGAATTGTCACCCAATCTACAACACATCATACTCAACACCAACAACAAGTTACCCAAGCATGAGGATAACACAACAACAATTCAGCTAAACATCTCATATTAATCAACCAACAACATCACTACTAATTATTCCCCAACCAACATAGAATCAAGTAGTAGCAAGTCCAATTAATCACACAAAACCACATATTTAGTAATGTAGCAACATATATAATGCAATGAGACTCACAACCTGACTCAATGCATATGCATGGGGTACCAATTTTCATGAACACTAAGGTTCACCGTTCTGATCCCCACCTCCTAGGATTAGAACCACTCACTGATCCATCACCTTCGGATTCAGCTACCGGCCCAATCCACACAATGGGATTTTAGGCTCACCAACAATGGACTATTGTCCACAAATGTATGCAATGCGACTATTTATGCAACAACAACGATAACATCATCGTGCACAATAACCCACCACCATAGTTATTGTACACCGCCCAAATTGGCTAACAGACATAAAAATACATTTCATACAATATATATATATATATATATATATATATATATATATATATATATATATATATATATATATATATATATATATCTTTTATGCAATCATAACAACTAAAAATAATCACATTCGAAGTAATGCATTATACCACACAACATTATAACATAACCTCAATCATCCCCCAACAACAAAATATCACTTCTCAGGTTCTACAACCCGCTTAAAATGAAAGTATATGCCCTCGGGTTCACGCTGCTTCAAATGGCGCCTCAAATGGACTTACAGATCAAAAGTTACGTCTATTCAGCCATCACTCGCTATAGGTTCGCTACTGCTCGCGTCGTGACTTTCGCTATGCGAAATACGGCTCGCATCGCGACGTCCGCTATGCGAAATACAGCTTGCATCGCGACGCTCCCTACAACTCGCTACCCTCGCTTTCGCGAGCTCATTACAGAATGTAAACCATGGACTTTCGCTACTGGTTCGTTACGCGACGTTCGCTATGCGAACACTCCAAGACAGCAAAACAGAAAAATGCAATTTTTGCAGTTTGGAGGCCTTCCGGACCTCCGAATTCGATTCCGTAAAAAGTCTCAGTCCCAGAATTTGAAATACTACCATTATGTAATATTTATAATAGCTTACAACACTTTTTTTAGAGATCCTAACATCATGCATACATCATGAAATCATTATAATCAATAACGATTAACAACAATCTGAACCTTAAGGCTACCCTTCCTCAGCTCATTCATAATTGACACCAATTACTCACTATTCATCATAATATCCTTTATAAAATCAAAACCCCACCCTTACCTTAGATTGATGAGCTTTTCCCTTCTCTAATGGAGTTCTTCCTCTTCCTTGCCCTAGCCTCTTTCACTTTCAATTCCAAATTCACGTACGATCAGAAACTGATTCCAATCTTTTCCAATTCCTTTATAAAATCCCTCAACTATGGTTTTCCTCTTCTACCCTCACTCATCCTCATGTAATTACAATCATACCCTTCAATTCTCTACACACTTAATATCTCATTTTCTTTTAATTCATTCTATTATTATTATTATTATTATTATTATTATTATTTATCCCATCTAATTAAAATAATAATAATAATAATAGTTCCCAACAATATTTAGTTAAATTAATATTCACCAAATATTAAATAATTAACTAATTATCACTAATATATTCTATTTAGTTTTACTTCTCACACCACCAATCTCTACTCAATGCTCACACACTTCTCCACCCTCAAGGTCTACTCTTAAGGTTACTACCACACACCAAGGGCATCCCTAAACACAACAAAACAGACATAATCACAACTATACACACAAATTCACATAATTAAATTACGAAAAATAATTTAAAATAAAACGGGGAGTTACAACTCTCCCTCACTTAGAATATTTTCGTCCTCGAAAATTACCTGACACAAATAACTCAGGATACGACTCTCGCATCCTGCTCTCTAACTCCCAAGTCATATTTCCTCCAGCAGCGGCTCCCCATACAACCTTCACGAGAGCAGTCTCCTTGCCTCGCAACTGTTTCACCTCGTGACCATCAATTCTCACAGGTAAGGCCTCCACAGTAAGGTTATCCCTTACTTGCACCTCATCCATATCGAAATCACATGCGACGGATCTGGAATGTACTGCCGCAACTGCGAAACATGAAATACATCATGCAAATTGGACAAACTTGGTGGCAACGCCACTTTATACGCAGCAACTCCTACCTGCCTGGATATCTGATATAGACCGATAATCCGAGGAGTGAGCTTCTTCGACTTCAAGGCACGTCCAACACCTGTCACTGGAGTGACTCTCAATAATACATGGTCTCCTTCTTGGAACTCAAGACCCTTTCTCCTTTTGTCATGGTAGCTTTTCTGTCTACTCTGAGAAGCTTTCATTTGCTCTCGAATTAGTTTCACTTTCTCCGTAGTTTGTTGGACTAATTCAGGTTCGAGCATCACACTTTCACCGGATTTATGCCAACACAAAGGTGTCCTGCATCTCCGACCATACAACACTTCAAAATGTGGCATCCCAATACTGGAATGAAAACTGTTGTTATAAGTAAATACAATCAGTGACAAGTGACTATCCCAAACGCCTCCTTGTTCTAGAACGCAAGCCCTCAAAAGATCTTCTAACGACTGAATAGTCCTCTCCGTCTGACCATCCGTCTGTGGATGATAAGCCAAACTCAACCTCAGTTTAGTACCCAACGCCTCTTGCAAACTCTCCCAAAATCTGGAAGTGAACCTCGGATCTCTATCCGACACAATGCTCAACAGAATTCCATGCAACTTAACAATTACACGGAAGTAGATCTCTGCCAACTTTTTCATAAAAAAATTGATGTTAATCGAAATAAAATGGGCCGACTTTGTCAGCCTATCTACTACCACCCAAATAGTATCATGCCCTCTCGGAGTATTTGGCAATCCTGTCACAAAATCCATAGAAATGTTGTCCCATTTCCATTCTGGAATATCCAATGGTTGCATCAACCCTGCAGGTATCTGATGCTCAACCTTCAACTTCTGCCAAGTCACACAAGCATAAACAAACTGTGCAACATCGCGCTTCATTCCTGGCCACCAGAATATCTTATTCAGATCTTGGTACATCTTAGTAGCTCCTGGATGGATACTTAAGTTACTCTGACGACCTTCTTCTAAAATCATCTTCTTTAGTTCTACATCATTGGGAATACAAATTATATTCCTGAATCTCAACACACCTTGTTCGTCTACTTTGAAATCATTCTCTGCAGCTTGATCATCTACAGCCATCAGGTCCACCAATTTCACATCCAGTTTCTGATTATCTTTAATCCTAGTAATAAAATCATTGTTGATTGTTAGCATCCCCAACTTCACACTCTGATGTGTTAATTCACAAACTAAACTATGGTCTCTAAACTGTTCCACAAGCTCCAACTCTCGAACCATCATTGCTGACATGTGCAACGACTTCCGACTTAAAGCATCATCCACGACATTCACTTTACCCGGATGATCGTTCAAGCCAAAATCATAGTCTTTCAAGAATTCCAACCATCTATGCTGCCTCATGTTTAGTTCCTTCTAATCAAACAAGTACCCCAAACTTTTATGGTCACTAAACACTTCGAACCTCGAACCATACAAATAGTGTCTCCAGATTTTCAATACAAGCACTACTGCAGTTAACTCTAAGTCATGGGTAGGATAGTTCCTCTCATGAATCCTCAACTGTCGGGAAGCATAAGCCACAACTTTTCCATCTTGCATCAACACACCTCCCAAACCCATCAACGACGTATCGCAGTATACTTTAAAAGGTTCATTTGGCTCAAGCAAAACCAAAACCAGAGTTGTCGTCAACCTCTTCTTCAACTCTACGAAGCTCTTCTCACAATGAATATCCCATACGAACAGCTTACCTTTGTAGGTCAGCTGAGTTAGCGGAAGTGCTAACTTGGAAAAACCTTTAATAAATCTGCGGTAGTAACCAGCCAACCCCAAAAAGCTTTGAATTTAAGTAACTGGCTTCGGAGTTTCCCATTGTAGAACTGCATCTACCTTGGAAGGATCCACTGCAATACCATTATCTGAAATAACATGATCAAGGAAGCTAACTTCCTTCAACCAGAACTCACACTTTGATAGCTTAGCATAAAGTTTTTTCTCCTTTAAAACCTGCAACACAATCCTCAAATGCTTCTCATGCTCCTCTTCTGACTTAGAATATATCAGAATGTCATCAATGAACACTACAACAAAACTGATCTAAGTAGTTATGAAAAATTCGATTCATATACTCTATAAATACACCGGGTGCATTAGAAACACCAAAAGGCATCACCAAGTATTCATAATGTCCATAACGAGTCCTGAAAGCTATCTTCTGAACATCTTCATCTTTTACTTTTATTTGATGATAACCCGACCTCAAGTCTATCTTGCTGAACACCCGAGCACCTACTAGTTGATCCATCAAATCATCTATTCTGGGAAGTGGATACTTGTTCTTAATCATCACTTTGTTCAACTGTTGGTAATCTATACACAATCTCATACTACCATCTTTCTTCTTTACTAACAATACTGGAGCTCCCCAAGGCGACACACTTGGTCTCACAAACTTCTTTTCCAACAAGTCTTCCAGTTGTTTCTTTAACTCTGCTAATTTAGAAGCCGACATCCTGTATGGTGCCATAGAAATAGGTCTGGTACCAGGGACAAAATCAATAGTAAATTCCACTTCTCTTTCTTGTGGTACATCTGAAATATCCTCTGAAAATACTTCTGGAAACTCTCGTACCACTTGCACTTCATCGATTACAGCTTGGCTGTCAACAGATAGCGATGTGAACATCGCAAACACCTGAGTGTCATCTTCTAAAATATCTTTCAACTCTTCCATAGATAAGAAATCAGCCTCATCCTCATCACCAGGAGTAGGAAACCACACCGATTGATTAAAATAATTGATCTGAACATGGTTAAACATCAACCAGTTCATTCCCAAGGTAACATCGAGATTCCTCATCGGCAAGCAAATGAGGTCCACATCGAAATCTCTATCAAAGATTTTCAAAGGACAATTCAAGAAAACAAAGGAAGTAGCCACTGATCCTTTAGCAGGAATTTCGATAACCATCTCTCCCTTCATCACAGATACACTAAGGCCTAGCCTTTTCACACAATCATCATAAATAAAGGAATGAGTAACACTAGTATCAATAATAGAAATCAAAGGTGTATTATTAATATATCATATACCTCTAATCAACACGTCCTCACTGGAAGTATGAGTTCCTGACAGAGCGAACACTTTGCCTCCAGTTGCAGCTTGCTTTGGTTTCTGGCAATGAGTACTGATATGACCAGGTTCTCCGCAATTGAAGCAAATCACCACCTTCTCAGTGCAATTAGCGACCAGATGTTCTATCTTACCACACTTGTAACATTTCTTCACATCGCTCTTACACTCATTGACGCGATGACCCATCTCACCACATCTATAGCACTTAGGAACATTAGGAGCACCTCCCCCACTTGGCTTCTTGCCATCAGCATATCTCGGTCTACCTTTATCAGCTGGAGCTGCATAAGGCTTCCCACGGTTCATCTGTTGTTTTCCTTTCCTCTCAGCCAACCCCTTATAGTGAGTCGATCAAGCCTTGCTATCTTCCTCATAAATTCTACAACAATCCACCAAATCTAGAAATCTCCTGATTCGTTGGTACCCGATCGCCTGTTGGATCTCAGGACTAAACACGTTCTCAAATTTGACACACTTCGAGAACTCAGCAGTTGCCTCACTGTAGTGAGGGTAGAACTTAGAAAGTTCCACGAATCTGGCAGCATATTTCGTAACCGACATGTTACCCTAATTCAACTCCAGAAACTCAATCTCCTTCTTACCTCGGACATCTTCAGGAAGGTATCTCCTCAGGAATTCCCTACTGAACAAAGCCCAAGTGATAACTTCTCCTGTAGCCCCCAACAATTGAAGGGTGCTAACCCACCAGTCATCGGCCTCCTCAGCTAACATGTGAGTACCTAATCGCACCTTTTGTGCCTCAGGACAATCCATAACCCGAAAGATCCTCTCGATCTCTCTGAGCCAAGTCTGCGCTCCATCTGGATTATATCTTCCCTTGAAGGTATGGGGTTTGTTCTTCCGAAACTCTTCATTCTCACCAGCATTAGGCTGATTCTGCATAGCTTGAGCAATAGACTACAAAGCAGGAGCAATAGCGGCATCGTTCCTTCCAGCCATTCTCTGTTATGCATCAAAAATAATACATAATGGTTAAGGAAACAACACCGACGGTAGTCAACTGCCACACAACAATGACTCAACAACTTGGCCAGACAGACCGACCTGCTCTGATACCACTATGTAACGCCCTAAATTTCCCTCATAATAATTAAAAAAAATCAGAGTAATTAATTCAAACACACGCAACTTAGGATGTTACGGTCAACATACAAAATCTGCTCATATGATAGACTATGTAACACTTATATTTTAATATAATCATAAAAACCTGAACATTACTTTTATTGCAGCGGAATAATAAAAAACATTTATCGTCTCATGGTATATAAAAGTTATCATGGAATTACACAATTCATCAAAACAACAACAAAGCATAATAAGAGAGATGTTCACAATCTCAAAGAAACTAATAATCAAAAATGCGTTCCAACGACTCCCCAGTGTTACAATCAGACCAGACGCCAACTATAAAGAAAAGATAAAGAGACTTCATCTTTAACTCACATCTGAGTCCTACTGCGGAGTATCTGCACATTACCCACGTAGAGGCAATACTCAAACAGAAGGGGTGAGATATCATGATAATATAAAGGAAAGCATGATAAACAGTATGCATTAGGATATCTCATGAATTGTCACCCAATCTACAACATCATACTGAACACCAACAAGTTACCCAAGCATGAGGATAACACAACAACAATTTAGCTAAACATCTCATATTAATTAACCAACAACATCACTACTAATTATTCCCCAACCAACATAGAATCAAGTAGTAGCAAGTCCAATTAATTACATAAAACCATATATTTAGTAACGTAGCAACATATATAATGCAATGAGACTCACAACCTGACTCAATGCATATGCATGTGGTACCAATTTTCGTGAACACTCAGGTTCACCGTTCTGATCCCCACCTCCTAGGATCAGAACCACTCATTGATCCATCACCTCCAAAATCAACTACCGGCACAATCCACACAATGGGATTTTAGGCTCACCAACAACGGACATTTGTCCACAAATGTATGCAATGCGACTATTTATGCATACAACAACGATAACATCATCGTGCACAATAACCCACCACCATGGTTATTATACACCGCGCAAATTGTCCAACAGACATAAAAATACATTTCATACAATATATGTATCTTTTATGCAATCATAACAACTAAAAATAATCACATTCGAAGTAATGCATTATACCACACAACATTATAACATAACCTCAATCATCCCCAACAACAAAATATCATTTCTCAGGTTTTACAACCCACTTAAAATGAAAGTATATGCCCTCGGCTTCACGCTGCTTCGAACGGCGCCTCAAACGAACTTACGGATCAAAAGTTACGTCTCAATTGCCATCACTCGCTACAGGTTCGCTACTGCTCGCGTCGCGACTTTTGCTTTGCGAAATACGGATCACATCGTGACGTCCGCTATGCGAAATACAGCTCGCATCGCGACTCTCGCTACAGCTCGCTACCCTCGCTTTCACGAGCTCATTACGGAATATAAACCATGGACTTTCGCTACTGGTTCGCTATGCGAACTCTCCAGGACAGCAAACCAGAAAAATGTGATTTTTGCAGTTTGGAGGCCTACCGTACCTCTGATTTCGATACCGTAAAAAATCCCAGTCCCAGAATTTGAAATACTACCATTATGTAATATTTATAACAACCTACAACCCTTTTTTAGAGATCCTAACATCATACATACATCATAAAATCATTATAATCAACAACGATTAACAACAATCTGAACCCTAAGGCTACCCTTCCTCAGCTCATTCATAATTGACACCAATTACTCACTATTCGTCATAATATCCCTTAGAAAATTAGAACCCCACCCTTACCTTAGATTGATGAGATTTTCCCTTCTCTAATGGAGTTCTTCCTCTTCCTTGCCCTAGCCTCTTTCACTTTCAGTTCCAAATTCACGTACGATCAGAAACTGAACCCAATCTTTTCCAATTCCTTTATAAAATCCCTCAACTATGGTTTTCCTCTTCTACCCTCACTCATCCTCATGTAATTACAATCTTGCCCTTCCATTCTCTACATACTTAATATCTCATTTTCTTTTATTTCATTCTATTATTATTATTATTATTATTTTTTATCCCATCTAATTAAAATAATAATAATAATAATAATAGTTCTCAACAATATTTAGTTAAATTAATATTCACCAAATATTAAATAATTAACTAATTATCACTAATATATTGTATTTAGTTTTACTTCTCATACCACCAATCGTTACTCAATCCTCACACACTTCTCCACCCTCAAGGTCTAATCTTAAGGTTACTACCCTACACCAAGGGCATCCCCAAACACAACAAAACACACATAATCACAATTATACACACAACTTTACGTAATTAAATTACGAAAAATAATTTAAAATAAAACGGGGCGTTACACCATCACCACCATAGGATTAAGGCTCACCCAAAAACGGACCACCGTTCAGACACTATGATGCTTGATTCGTACGAGACATGCAACAACAACATAAACAACAACAACAACAACAACAATGCAATGTACAATGATATTCACCACAACCATTGTACCATGCCAATGCTGGTCACTATACACCATACACATGTTATAAACATTCAGCAACAATAATATAATAATATACCAAGCAACAACATCATATTTATGCATCTTCCACACTACGACATGCAAATCACACATCATTCAACACTATCACACAACTTTTAAATAAATTCTAGGTACTGGAACTATTTTTTAAAGAAAGTTCATTGCGTTATCTTTCCAACGCTTCGAACGGCACCTCAATCGGACACCTGGAACTCAAGTTATGAATTTTCAAAGCTTTCTGAATTTTTCTTCCTAGTGTAACCGGTTACACCAAAACCGGTAACCGATTACACCCCCAAAAAAAATCTATTTTTCACGTTTGTAAGTTGTCTCAGGTGTAACCGGTTACACCATAAGTGGTAACCGGTTACCACTGCGGCAGAAGTAGTTTTCTGCTATATTTTTACACGAAAATCATTTTCCAAAGCAACCCAAAAACCAAAAATTGTTATACCAATTTATATCTCGGGTTCCAACTCTGATTCCAAACATCACACAACAACACAAACAACTCATCATCACAACATTCAACCAACACACAATCTAAACAACATCAACACACAATTTCAATAGCATCAACACACAATCACATCATTATACATCAAATTGCTCACAACATAGAGAAGAGAATAATAATCCTAAAGAGATTAGGACACCCACCCACATGTTATCATGCAAAAACCTATACGAAAGAAAATATTACCCTTACCTTGGTATTACTAGCAAAATTTCTGAATTGAAACTTCCCTCTCCTTCCTTAATCACCTTCCTCTTCTTGCCCTAAGACTATTTCTCCTTCTCTTCTCTTTTTCACGGTCTGTCAGTTTATCATCCTCACTCCCCCTTTTTCCTTATTTTATTATATTATTATTATTTCTAAATAACTATTATTCCAACTAAATAAACATTAATCCACTAAATATTTATTTAATATAACACCATAATAATAATAATAATAATAATAATAATAATAATAATAATAATTAAAATAAATATCCAATTATTACTATTACTATTAATTTATTTATATAATTCCAATTTAAATAACAATAATAACACTCTCTCACCACCCCGAAGTCTATACACTTTTACTCACACACTTCCAACGCCTTAAGTTCTACTCTCTAACACACCAAACACCAATTAACACATACATTACATTTCACACAATATTATTTAAGAAAAATAAATAAATAAACTAGGGCATTACATCATACCCTAACCACTTAGCCTAGGTCATATGCTGAAAATTCACATGAAATGCCTTAGTGATAGGAGAGGCATTTAATTCTCTCTCTCTCTCTCTCTCTCTCTCTCTCTCTCTCTCTCTCTCTCTCTCTCCCTCTCTCTCTCTCTGTGTGTATGTGTGTGTGTGTGTGTTTGTGTTGAACGTAGTCAGTCTCACCCCAGACGACTTTACAAAATTAGGTCAACACAGATCCTAGAAGACTTCTCATACAATATTCCACGACAAGTTTTGGGGCAACTGTTTTACGCCAGCAAAAATCCCAACAATGGGATGCCCATTAATATTCCATAGAAAGACCAACAACCAGCTTGTTCCAAGGATAAATACTTCTGCATGCATGAGACATGAGGTACATTTATACTTTCCGCATTTTTACTCTACCCCCTGATTGAACTCATTAACTAGCTGGGCGTCGGAGCTAACTTTGCATATCCGCCTCCGTGATCCACCACACCAAAAGACTTGCAACACTACTTCAGGAGTCCAACATCTAAATCCAAGTACAATTCTGATAAAATCTATCAATTTTTTTTTAGAAAATTGCAAAAAAGAACTATCATTAATCTAACTAGCATAAGAAATGCTAGATAAAGGAGTACATAGTATCATTACATCAGAATACTAACTAGAAAAAAAATCTACAACCAGCCAAAACACAAAAGCCCTCAATAACTGCAGCACCCAAAACCAGAACCTAAACCAATACATACATCAGACTATATGTTCAACCTGTCCAGACCAAACAGACAGCCTCACCGAACCACCAACCACACCTCCACATTCGCTATTGTTCCACTGCAGGCTTAATATAAAGTATCCGCACATATGCAACAATTCCTCCGCCTGATCCAAACTTTGAGACGAGCTAAAGAATACTGCACAAGATCAAGCCCCTCACCCAATTTGAAGCAAGTGCCTTCACACGTATAAATAGGAAGCTCAGCAGAAACTCTAATCACTCAATAGTAACCCTAAACACTTAAAGTTTTGATCATAACACACCCTTGAAAGAACTCGCCTATCACATACCTATACACAAATAATGTCTTATCCACAATAGACTGCTAGTAAGGTCTATATCTTTTAACTTAACGAGAGCAATAAAAGAAAGGTCGTTGAACAATTCACTAGTATAATCACAAGTGTCGATAAACACAATTGTTATTGAAAGCTATTAGAGTTGAGATTATGCTCATGGAAACCATAGCTGAATACTTTGATAAAGAAGAAGAAGAAGTAACAGAAACGTAACAGAATGTAACAGAAAAGAAAATAGAGAAAGGATAAGATTGATCTCAAAATGTATTGGTTATTGCTATTTCATTTTGGATAAAGAAATACAAGTGGCACTAATGGCTATTTATACAATAATTGCAATAGGTAAAATACAACTAATTGTAACCATTAGATCAAGAGAATCTAAGCCATTAGATCCTTCAACAACCTCCCTCAAGCTGAGCATTGTAAATGTCAATCATGCTCAGTTTGGATATGAAACTATTGAACTTTGGGGCAGCCAAAACCTTGGTCAAAAAATTAGCCAATTGTTCTTGAGATGGAATAGGAAAAAGTCTAAGAATTCCCTGCTGCACTTTCTCTCTAACCAAATGACAATCAATGTCTAAATGTTTGGTTCTCTCATGAAATACCAGATTAGAAGCAATGTGTATTGCGCTCTGGCTGTCACAGTAAAGAACCGGTTGTCGGGTTGGTGTGACTTGCAAATCTCTGAATAGGTGAAGTAACCACTGAAGTTCACAAGTAGCTGTAGAGAGAGCTCTATATTCAGCTTCTGATGAAGATCTAGAAACGGTCTGTTGTTTCTTGGCACGCCATGAGATTAAAGAAGAACCAAGGAAAAAGCAATAACTAGAAATAGATTTGCGAGAATCTATGCACCCTGCCCAGTCAGAATCAGAATTCCCTAGGAGTTGCACTTCAGAATTTCTAGGAAAAAGAAGTCCTCTACCAGGGTTGTGTTTGAGATACCTGATTACTCAACATGCTGCATTGAAGTGAGCCATGGTAGGAGCATGAATAAACAGGCTTAATTGTTGAGTGGCAAAGGTGATATTTGGCCTTGTTGTGTTGAGATACAACAATCTCCCAATCAGCCTCCTGTATGCAGCTACATCCTCAAAGGGCTTGCCATTATCTTGATGTAATTTGATAGACGGATCAAGAGGAGTAGCTGCAGGTTTTGAGGCTAGTAAGCCAGAATCATTAAGAAGATCCAAACAGTATTTTCTTTGTGAGATAGTAATTCCTGATTTAGAGTGTGCCACTTCTAAACCTAAAAAATACTTGAGAACACCGAGATCTTTAATTTTGAAGTGACTGTCAAGTGTAGTTTTGATCCTTTGAAACTCAATAAGTGAAGTGCCAGCTAGTATTACATCATCCACATAAACTAAGAGAGCTGTGAAATCAGTATTAGTTCTTAATGTGAAGAGAGAATAATCTGAGGTGGATTGTGTGTACCCCTCCTGAAGCAATAGTGAAGTCAATTTTTCATACCACTTTCTGCTTGACTGTCTAAGACCATAGATACTCTTAAGAAGTTTACAAACCTAATTAGGTTTATTGCAAGAAACTCCATCAGGTATGGTCATATAGACATCCTCCTGTAAATCTCCATGGAGGAATGCATTGTTCACATCTAGTTGGTGAAGGTGCCAATTGTAAATGGATGCCAATGCAAGTAACATTCTAACAGTGGTAAGTTTAGCTACTAGACTAAAGCTATCAAAGAAATCAAGTCCCTCTATTTGATTGTAACCCTTGGCTACTAAGCGTGCCTTATACCTTTCTATGGAACCATCAGCTTTGTGTTTAATTTTAAAAACCCATATGTTGCCTATAGGTTTGACATGAGGAGGGAGATCAACAATGATCCAAGTTCCAAGTTTTTCAAGAGCATCCAGTTCAGATTTGATAGCAGATAATCAATGTTCAGATTTGCTAGCTTCTTTGTAGGTTTTTGGTTCAACATTATGGGTGAGTGAAACAGAAAAAGCATGTTGAGTAGGAGATAAATGTGAAAAAGAATGGAAATGAGTGATAGGATATAGTGTACCTGAGGATGTTGATTCATTTGAATCATGAGAAGCATTACAAACATAATCTGCTAAATAAGAAGGGGTATTTTTCTATCTGATGGGTTTAGAGGTTTTGTTTGTTTGCTGGTTAGGTGTTTGTTCAGTAGGGAGGGACATGGATAAGTCATGTGGTTTAGATGTATGTATAGCAGGTGGTGTAGGTATAGAGGTATCCTTTTGCACAGATATAGGTGGGTCAGTTTGTACAGAGATAGCTGGCTCCGAGTCTAAAGTCGGGACAGAAACTTGTACATGTGGGGGGGATTAACCGTTGGATAATGATATGTATTATTTGTGGGGTAATGGTAAGTCCAAGTTGCTGGTTTGGAATTTGGGTTGTATGGAAGAATATTTTCATGGTGTTCAGTGTGTCTAGAAACAAAAACTTCTTTGTTATTAATATCATAGAAAACACATCCTTTAATTCTAGGTTTAAAACCAAGAAAGACATAGGTTCTGCCCCTTGGATCAAGTTTAGTCCTATGAGATTGAATTGTGGAGGTGTAGACAAGTGAACCAAAAACTTTCAGGATATGTAGGTCAGGTAAAGTTTTATGTAAGATGAAATGGGGTGATTTATTATTAAGGATAGGGCTAGCTACTCTATTCATAATGAAAACAGCATGGGAGACAGCATAGCACCAAAAATATTTGGGTAAATTTGAATGAAACAAGAGGGCTCTCCCTATATTTAGGATTTGTTGATGTTTTCTCTCCACTCTTCCATTTTGTTATGGAGATTCAGCACAACTGGTTTGGTGTATGATTCCCTTGGAGGCATAAAATTGTGGCATAAAAAACTCTTGACCATTGTCAGTCTTAATGATCTTGACCATGGTATTGTGTTGTGTGTGTATCAAATTTACAAAGTTCATTATGTGTTGTCTAACTTCTGATTTAGATTTCATAAGTGTTAACCAAGTATATCTACTATGGTCATTAACAGCAGTGAGAAAATAAGAAAAACCATGAATGGACTTTATAGAAAGAGGTCCCCATATATCAAAATGTATCAAATCAAAAGCATTATGAGCTTTATTAAAACTTCTTTGATATGGTAAATTTCTATGTTTAGCTAAATGACATATATCGCAATTAGACCAAAAATAAAAAGAAAAAAAAACTTCCCAACTTGGAATGGGTGGTTTCATTTTTTGAGGCAACTTTAGCATCTCTCTAACTATATGAATATTACTCTCTCCGTCTCATAAAAAGTGTTTCATTTGCATTTTTTCTTTGTCTCAAAATAATTGTCCATTTACATTACCAATGTAGCATTTATTATTATTTTTCCACTACTATATACCCCTATTCATTAGCTTTCACTTTATTCAACTACTTTATTAACTACATTTAATAGGGGTATTCTAGTAAATAACATTAGTTTTTTCACTAAAATCAATACATCTAATCATTTTCTTAAGAACCGTGCATTGCTCGAATATGACACTTTTTATGAGACGGAGAGAGTAGTATCATTGAATGATTTCAGGCTAAAAAGTTGTACTGTGTTGAATTCATGTTCATTCATTAAACTAGTATGATACATGTGCGTTCGCACGGGTGTACGTCGGTGACGCGCATTTGTTTTCAGAATGTATTTGTTTTCATAATGTATTTTTTTCAGAATGTATTTGTTCTTAGAATATATTTATTTATATTAAAAATTTGAAAAACAAAACAAAATATAATAAAAATTAGTAAATTTCTTATTTACTAAAAATTAATATGATACCCGTGCGTTTGCACGGGTGCACGTCGGTGACGCGCATTTGTTTTCAGAATGTATTTGTTTTCATAATGTATTTTTTTTCATAATGTATTTGTTCTTAAAATATATTTATTTATATTAAAATTTTGAAAAACAAAACAAAATATAATAAAAATTAGTAAATTTCTTATTTACTAAAAATTAATATGATACCCGTGCGTTCGCACGGGTGCACGTCGGTGGCGCGCATTTGTTCTCAGAATATACTTGTTTTCATAATGTATTTTTTTATATAATGTATTTGTTCTTAGAATGTATTTATTTATATTTAAAATTTGGGAAAAAATAAAATATAATAAAAATTAGTAAATTTCTTATTTACTAAAAATTAATATGATATTGGTGCGTTCATACGGATACCCGTCGGTGACGCGCATTTGTTCTCAAAATGTATTTGTTTTCATAATGCATTTTGTTTCAAAATGTATTTGTTCTTAGAATGTATTTATTTATATTTAAATTTTGAAAAAAAAAACAAAATATAATAAAAATTAGTAAATTTCTTATTTACTACAAATTAATATGATACCCGTGCGTTCATACGAGTACCCGTCGTTAACGCACATTTGTTTTCATTTAAAATTTTAAAAAAATACAATTAATAAAAATCAGTAAATATCAAATAATATTTACGCAATTTGTTGGTATATTTTATAAAAATATTTACGCAATGATTTAGTTTTATAAATATCAAATAATATCATAGTATTTGTAAATATTATTTTAATTTTATAAATAAATATTATTAACATAAATAAATATATTTTAAGTAAGTATTATTAGAAATATTTATTTCGTGCGATACTCATATCAGTACCCGTGTGATCGCCCGAGTACTGGTGTGTTATGCACATTTTCTTTTATTTTTTTAAAATTAGAATTAATCAAAATTAATAAATACAAAAAATCTAATTTATATTTTTAAAAAAATAAATACTCGCGGGCATCATTTGATATTTTTTATAAAAATATTTATACAATGATTTAGTTTTATAAATATCATATAATATCAGAATATTTGTAAATATTTTTTTAATTTAATAAAAACATATCATCAATATAAATAAATACATTTTATGTAAGTATTATTACAAATATCTATTTTGTGGGATACTCATATCAATACCCGTGTGTTCGCCCAGGTACTTATTAACCTACAACACTACCGTCCTAGTTTATAAAAAAAAAAATTCTCTCAAAGTTTAAGACAAAATAATAAATTTAATTTTAGTTATTTATTACTTTAAAAAAATAAAAATTATTTATAACTCTTTTGTTATAAATTTATAAAAAAAATTAAAATTTAGTGACTTGAATAATTATTGTAAACCACTTTAACATAATAAAAACTGCATATTTTTTCAAAATAATATTTTGTAAAAATAAGTTTTATAAAATCAGAGATAGTACTATTTTTTTCAATTATATTTTTAATTAGTATTACTATGTACACTATTCCTAATATATTAATAAAATTATAATATCTTACAAATATTATTACATATTTTTTAATTTGTAAAAAAATCTTAAAAGATAGTAGTATCTATCAAAATAAAAACGTTAAATAATTTCTGCAACCTTGGTAGAGAATTGTACTACCAATAGAAAATATATGATATAATTTACGACGGACGCTGCCAATAAACTAATAGGTTATTTAGTATTTTAATAGATAAATTTGATGTGCACAATACAATAGCATGCACATGGTCAATCACTAATAAATGTCATAATATTTTGAAAGTTGGACAATATAATTGAATTTTATTATAATTTACTCATACTAATAAATAAGTTGCAATATAACTTTTAAATATGACTATTGAAATGACGGTGTGAAATGCAAGATTAGAGGGTGATGTTTGACACATAGAGATAATGATGACCAAATATATAATAATATTTTCCAATAACACAATTGAGATAATGTTGTATCGCAAAAAATATTCGGACCATAATTTGAATTTAGGTAACATGTTAACCAAACCATTTTGTTAAAATTAAATCAATTATTAATCAATAATTCATTTAATAAAATATAAAAAGCTCGATAAAAGATATTTTAGAAAAACAATATTTTTAAATTAATAATATTTTTATTAAAAATTAATTTTTTATATTTCAAAACGTTATACTATTGATTTATTTATATAAAATATTTATTTTATACTAAAATTTAATTTTGTATATTTTTATTTTTTATTATTATACATTAATCTGTATTATAATTATTTATTCTTTTCATTAATATGCATTTAAATTATTTTATTTTATTAATTATATTCATAAATATAACTTAATTATCATTTAAAATATAATTATTTATTGGTTTTTTTGTTGCGAATAAAAAAGGAGATGAAAGATATTATTCATACCATAATTTGAATTTAGATAACAGGTTAACCAAACCATTTTGTTAAAATTAACAATCAATTTAAATGAACATAATTTGTACTTTAATTAAAAATTAATTATAATAATGATCATAAGCAAACATATTAATTTTTTAAGAGCTTATAAATGAATATTTTTTCTCGTTTATAAATATATTTATATTGTTTCAAAAAATTACATTTTTTAATAATTCTATAATATATATATTGAAATATTGAAATAAATATAATATTTTATATAAAATTTATAAATTATTGTAAAATATATTTTTTCATTTATTTATAATTAGTTATTTTGTTAAATATTTTTTTTTTAATAATTATCAATTTTAGAGTTTAATGAAATAATAATTATTTTATAAATAATACATTCTTAATTATTTGTTGGAGATAAAAAATGAATGTAATTAATATCTCTAACGTTGCCCCCACCCCCCTTCATTCCATTTTTTATTTATTTATTGTTTCTAATTTTTCCTATTATTATTATTATTACTATTATTATTATTATTATTATTATTATTATTATTATTATTATTTAAATCCATGCAACTTGTCATTTTGATGATGCAGTTTCACTTTTAAAAAAATAGTTTTTTTCACTTTATTTTTTGCTTATATTATTATTATTATTATTATTATTATTATTATTATATATATATATATATATATATATATATATATATATATATTTATAAAGAGATATTTGTGGAATAATTTTATTTTTTTATCCAGCCATAAACTTACATGTGAGAGCAATTTGAATAACTCTCTTTTTAAAAGATAACTATCTTTCAAAAGAAATATCATCATCATAACAAAAAGATTTCCAAATCCTTAACAAATTTCTTCCTTGATTAAAAAAAAACATCTCTTAAAATATCTCTATTTTCCTGACACTTCAACACACGTCATCTTTTATTTTGGTTAAAAAAGGTGTGCCTAATAATGAGTGTGTTATTAAAAAAAATAATAAATAAAAGTTTGATTAAATAAATTTTTTATTAGTAGTGTATTATTATAAATTACATAAATTAATTTTTATCGTATTCAAAATGGATAGTGAAAAGTACAGGAAGAATTTGCTATATTTTAAATTGCTTTATAATAAGTATGATAATGCTTTTTTTTTATTTTGTGTTTTGGAAACAATGATTTTTTTATTTTCACAATACAAACATTAACCAATATTCTAATTAAATCCTTAGATTTTATAAAACACTAAATAAATAATTCTTTAAATTACAATGTAAATTTATATATCTCTTATTTATTGTAAATTGAAATTTTATTTTGATTTTATCAATTGTCTAACATCAAAAATAAATTTGTTTTATAGTAAAAGAACTCAAGTCACACAAATTATTTAAAAAAAATGTATAACATATCCTATCCTTAAAAAATAATTATCATACTTATTTATTATTTCCCACTTGATGATCTCCAAATCCTTAACAAATATCTTCCTTGATTAAAAAAAAAAGATCTCTTAAAATATCTCTATTTTCCTGACACTTCAACACACGTCATCTTTTATTTTGGTTAAAAAAGGTGTGCCTAATAATGAGTGTGTTATTAAAAAAAATAATAAATAAAAATTTGATTAAATAAATTTTTTTATTAGTAGTGTATTATTATAAATTACATAAATTAATTTTTATCGTATTCAAAATGGATAGTGAAAAGTACAGGAAGAATTTGCTATATTTTAAATTGCTTTATAATAAGTATGATAATGCTTTTTTTTATTTTGTGTTTTGGAAACAATGATTTTTTTATTTTCACAATACAAACATTAACCAATATTCTAATTAAATCCTTAGATTTTATAAAACACTAAATAAATAATTCTTTAAATTACAATGTAAATTTATATATCTCTTATTTATTGTAAATTGAAATTTTATTTTGATTTTATCAATTGTCTAACATTAAAAATAAATTTGTTTTATAGTAAAAGAACTCAAGTCACACAAATTATTTTAAAAAAATGTATAACATATCCTATCCTTAAAAAATAATTATCATACTTATTTATTATTTCCCACTTGATGATCTCCAAATCCTTAACAAATATCTTCCTTGATTAAAAAAAAAAGATCTCTTAAAATATCTCTATTTTCCTGACACTTCAACACACGTCATCTTTTATTTTGGTTAAAAAAGGTGTGCCTAATAATGAGTGTGTTATTAAAAAAATAATAAATAAAAGTTTGATTAAATAAATTTTTTATTAGTAGTGTATTATTATAAATTACATAAATTAATTTTTATCGTTTTCAAAATGGATAGTGAAAAGTACAGGAAGAATTTGCTATATTTTAAATTGCTTTATAATAAGTATGATAATGCTTTTTTTTTATTTTGTGTTTTGGAAACAATGATTTTTTTATTTTCACAATACAAACATTAACCAATATTCTAATTAAATCCTTAGATTTTATAAAACACTAAATAAATAATTCTTTAAATTACAATGTAAATTTATATATCTCTTATTTATTGTAAATTGAAATTTTATTTTGATTTTATCAATTGTCTAACATCAAAAATAAATTTGTTTTATAGTAAAAGAACTCAAGTCACACAAATTATTTAAAAAAAATGTATAACATATCCTATCACCACAGGAATAATAATAATTATCAAAACAGATCCATTATAATTAATTCATTTTTTAATGAGCATTGATGAGTGGCTATATTCCCTTGTACTGCTTGATGATCTCCATTTCCCACTTGTACCTGCTTTTGCTCATCAATTGATGC
Source organism: Lathyrus tuberosus (assembly GCA_022829125.1). Classification (NCBI taxonomy): domain Eukaryota; kingdom Viridiplantae; phylum Streptophyta; class Magnoliopsida; order Fabales; family Fabaceae; genus Lathyrus; species Lathyrus tuberosus. The sequence continues at coordinate 6,492,677 of JALAZF010000362.1, read as the reverse complement.
CACATGTCAGCAGTATTATATATGGTGTGGGACATTATTTTGCAGATCTTGGAAAATCTTCAGAGCAGATTTACACCTCCAAGAAAGGAGATTACACATCTGCAAAATAAAGAAATAAAATAATTTTTATTAAAAGATTAATGAATGAGAGATGCAAGAGACAATTGATATTTTTAAGAAGCATGATGATGGAAACTCTGAGATTGGATGGATAAGGGAAAAAAATCGATAAATGGGATATGAACAGTGGCTGCATTAAATGCAGAGAAGCATGGTTGTTGTTGATGATAATATTTGTTATGTTACCACAACTTTTCTTAAAGTGGCAATTCAAAAGTTCAAAAGGTGGTAAATTAAGAGAAACATGTATAACATATCCTAAAAATAGATAGTAAATTAAGAGAAAATACAAGACTGAACAAAAATAATACTCACTTGAATCCACTTGTAGGCTCAAATTTATTGCTGCCTGATTAAATGATTAAAAACTGTGAATTTCTAAAATTTAAAGTATATAAAAATATAAGAAATACTGCTTATCATTCAATATTGAGGAGAAATAGACCTCTACAGCTCCAGGTATAGTTCTCCAACTTAAATTTCCACCATAAATACGCTGACAAAAATATACTTGATCAAACCCACTATTGTCAAAGTTGGATCTGAAAGTGATGAAGAAAACCTTAACTGCACTTGGATGAAGAAGATGAACACTTCCCAAATATGAAGAAGAAGAAACATTTTCCAAATAAAGCATAAACAAACATCTACAACAAAAAACAATCAATACCAGAAAACAGAAAACAGCTTATCTGCAACTTAAAAGCATAATCAGTTATTGTTTAATGGAAATAGAATGCAGCATTTGCATCAAACTCAGAAACTTAAAAACAACAAAAAATTGCAGATTTTCTTCTCCAACACACACTTCACTAATCAGATATTACACACATTATTCTAAACTGCTATCAGCAATTGTAGTCGCAGTTTCAAGTTTCAACATCAAAGTTTTAGGTCGTTGTTATGACTTAAATTCATAAGAAAAGTTGAATCCAAAAAAACTAATCATATATTTTACACATTCAACTACAATTACAATTGCAATATAAACATGTTTATAGATCACTACAACAATATTGTATCTACAATATTGCAATTACATTGATATAAAAAAACCCAAAAATTAAATAAAAAAACAAATAAAAATGTAAATGAAATGGAAGAGAGATTGTTCAAGAAAGGATATCTCTACCTCTGTACTGATGTACCATTTGCTATCAAATCAGAATCGATGACTCTGTAAAGCAACCCATGGGAAAACAGCTTAAACCAGAAAACAGAAAATAGCTTATCTGCAACTTAAAAGCATAATCACTTATTGTTTTATGGAAATAGAATGCAACATTTGCATCAAACTCAGAAACTTAAAAACAACCAAAAATTGCAGATTTTCTTCTCCAACACACACTTCACTAATCAGATATTACACACATTATTCTAAACTGCTATCAGCAATTGTAGTCGCAGTTTCAAGTTTCAACATCAAGGTTTTAGGTCGTTGTTATGACTTAAATTCATAAGAAGAGCTGAATCCAAAAAAACTAATCACATATTTTACACATTCAACTACAATTACAATTGCAATATAAACATGTTTATAGATCACTGCAACAATATTGTATCTACAATATTGCAATTACCTTGATAGAGACCTTGTTCTTAGATTGTGTTTTCAGAGCTTCTGTGATAGACTACAAAATCTACATGCAGTTAAAATAATTATTAAAGTAATTAAATCAAAAACCCAAAAATTAAATAAAAAAATAAATAAAAATGTAAACGAAATGGAAGAAAGATTGTTCAAGAAAGGATATCTCTACCTCTGTACTGATGTACCATTTACTATCAAATCAGAATCGATGAGTCCATAAAGCAACCCATGGGAAAACAGCTTAAACCAGAAAACAGAAAACAGCTTATCCGCAACTTAAAAGCATAATCACTTATTGTTTTATGGAAATAGAATGCAACATTTGCATCAAACTCAGAAACTTAAAAACAACCGAAAATTGCAGATTTTCTTCTCCAACACACACTTCACTAATCAGATATTACACACATTATTCTAAACTGCTATCAGCAATTGTAGTCGCAGTTTCAAGTTTCAACATCAAGGTTTTAGGTCGTTGTTATGACTTAAATTCATAAGAAGAGTTGAATCCAAAAAAACCAATCACATATTTTACACATTCAACTACAATTACAATTGCAATATAAACATGTTTATAGATTACTGCAACAATATTGTATCTACAATATTGCAATTACCTTGATTGAGACCTTGCTCTTAGATTGTGTTTCCAGAGCTTCTGTGATAGACTACAAAATCTACATGCAGTTAAAATAATTATTAAAGTAATTAAATCAAAAACCCAAAAATTAAATTAAAAAACAAATAAAAATGTAAATGAAATGGAAGAAAGATTGTTCAAGAAAGGATATCTCTACCTCTGTACTGATGTACCATTTGCTATCAAATCAGAATCGATGAGTCCGTAAAGCAACCCATGGGAAAACAGCTTAAACCAGAAAATAGAAAACATAAAACAGCTTATCTGCAACTTAAAAGCATAATCACTTATTGTTTTATGGAAATAGAATGCAACATTTGCATCAAACTCAAAAACTTAAAAACAACAAAAAATTGCAGATTTTCTTCTCCAACACACACTTCACTAATCAGATATTACACACATTATTCTAAACTTCTATCAGCAATTGTAGTCGCAGTTTCAAGTTTCAACATCAAGGTTTTAGGTCGTTGTTATGACTTAAATTCATAAGAAGAGCTGAATCCAAAAAAACTAATCACATATTTTACACGCTCAACTACAATTACAATTGCAATATAAACATGTTTATAGATCACTGCAACAATATTGTATCTACAATATTGCAATTACCTTGATAGAGACCTTGCTCTTAGATTGTGTTTCCAGAGTTTCTGTGATAGACTACAAAATCTACATGCAGTTAAAATAATTATTAAACTAATTAAATAAAAAATCTAAAAATTAAATAAAAAAACAAATAAAAATGTAAATGAAATGGAAGAAAGATTGTTCAAGAAAGGATATCTCTACCTCTGTATTGATGTACCATTTGCTATCAAATCAAAATCGATGAGTCCGTAAAGCAACCCATGGGAAAACAGCTTAAACCAGAAAACAGAAAACAGCTGATCTACAACTTAAAAGCATAATCACATTTGCATCAAACTCAGAAACTTAAAAACAACAAAAAATTGCAGATTTTCTTCTCAAACTCATAAACTTAAAAATGACAATAACAATGAAAATAAATGGGTATGAACAGATTGATTTATACCTGGTTCAACTTTAAGATCCGAAATGATATTAAGCATGGAAAATCGAAACTTACAACCACAACAAAAAATATCAACATAAAAATAATAAATCTGATATAAAAGGAAGAAGAAGGGGGAGAAGGAAGAAGAAAAAGAAGAGAGAGATATATGTTTTTAAAATTAATGAGAAATGTAGATGAGGTATAGAGAGAGAGAAATGAGGAAAGTTGAACAAAGGAAAGAAGCAACGTGGCAGTAGAAAAAACATTGGAAGATGGTGGAGGCATCCACGTGGCGGGCTATATGAGCAGCAAGAGCAATTTGGTATTTTTCCTAGCCATTAACTTTCTTATATGTAAGATATTTGCAATACCTGAGTGTTTTAAAGAGCAGTTAATAATGGAATTAAGATTTACGGCACGCAATTAATCTTATCTATCAACCGACCCTATAGCCAGCCCCATCGACCTAAACATAATAGACACGATCTGAATAAAGAGCAAGGGCTTTTATACTTCAATATTACTATTATCTCCTTAAAGAAGAGCATTCCTCTAAAGACGACATTTCAAAAGGCTTTTATGAGGCTATACTACAAGGTAGAGAGGGACCACAAACAGGTGTACACGCATCAAACTTTGGTGGCATCCATGAGTGTGTAAGTGTGCGTACTACTCTTTTCATAATTGAGTATCGATTGTGCTCAATGCTCATCCGTCCCCATCCATTTTCATATTCACATCTATCAATCAAATTACATACAATCACTCTCTTCCCTTTAATTTTAAGGGTGTGTTTCCCTGAAATCAATTTTAAATGTGTTTCATTTCAGGTAATCAAAATTGTTTAAAGTTTATTTTTACGTGAAAATAAGAGATGAACTTAGGTGTAACATAACTTTACACTATTATTTATTTAAGGGTTAAATAAGTATTAGATTTCTGAAAATAATCCAACATTTAAGTTTGGTCCCTATAAATATTTTTTTCAAGGTTTGGTCCCCCTAATATTTTCAGTTTCCAACTATAGTCCCTCCCGTTAGTTTTCACTAACGGAGGATGACATGGCGTGCCATGTGTGCTAACATTTCTTGCCAACTGTGTATAATTTTTTTGACCAATCCGGGACCAAACTTGAATGTTAAGTTATTTTCAGAGACCTAATACTTATTTAACAATAAAAGATTAAAATAAATAATTTTTTTTTTGGAAATATTAAAAATAAAAGATTAAAATATCTTTTTTGGAATTTTTTTAAATATTATCTAAACAAATAAATATCAATTAGTAATCATTTATGCATGCAATATCAATTAGTAATCATTTATGCTTTCTCCATATTTTGTAAAACCGCTTTGTACATTTTTATTTGAATGTTGTGCTGCTGAACTTTACTAGATTCTTTTGTTGATGTTATAGTATCCATTTCTTTTTGCAACATATTCTCCTCATTCTTGAGCTGCAGTTGAAGTTGTTTTAGTGGTTTTTCCTCTGTTCTTCAAGAGGGTTATAATGTTTTATAATTAAACAAATGTTACCAATTTGTTTTTTATTTAATTTTAAATATTTATAATTATTTTTAGTACATTTTTATACTAATATTTCAAGTAGATTACTAAGAAATCCCATAACCACAATACCAATATGTAATTATTGAATCATTTTAGAAAATTTAAGTACAATTATTTTAGATAAACCAAATTAGAATTATTTAACATTTTCAAAAAGTTATTAAAGCTTTAAAAATGATAAAATTTTATAAAACATACATCTTTCAAATATTAAAAAAATAGATTTGCCCTTCTCCTTCAGATTTGGGATATGGCTGTAGGGATCAGATTAATTAAAGGAAAGTGCCCAATTGTCGTAACCAGGCTTGGGACGAACACCACTCATCATTTTTCATTTCTGGTTGAAGGTTCCTGCAATCAATCTTCTATTCTTATGGCACCTAATTGTTCCTATTTCACCATATCAATCCATGTGGGACTGTGACATAATATAACGTGCATTTTTCATGCATTAGCTTTTCGGACAACTGAATTTTAAAACATAATATAATTGCATAAAATTTTGTCAAACACATCCATTATTCAAAAACACAAAATATGATATACAAGCAATTTAACAAATATCTATAATTCTTTATCATGTGATGCCACGCCCAGTGCCCATAAACAAAATTAATGATAGAGCATGAAAAAAGTCAATCGTTGTAACTTAATTTTTTAGGCCTGAAAATGCTGTAAGAAGAAGTAATTTACATATTATCTCTTTAAGGATGTAAATCTTTTATGCTGAATTATTGTAGCAAGAAGGAAAATACTAACACCCTAGATATTTCACAGAAGTTAAACTCAACACTTGTCAAACAGAAATATACGTACTGAAATGCTCCAGTAATCTTTTGATGCTTTACTGAGGGTGGATTTCTACTTTGTTTTGTTGTTTCTATCATGTCTACCAAACACTAATCAGTTTACTCTGATTTTTGTTTGCTTACTCTGGTTTCCGTGTCACTGTTTGGCAACCATGATTGTTGTGGGTATCTGTCATATATTAACATTGGTTCATGTAATTGAAATCTTTCTCATGTTTTCTTTGCATGGGAGAGTTACTGGAATTTGTTACATGTTTGTTTTGTCTTCTATTTGATAACTGGTTGATATTTTGTCTTCTAATGGTTTCAATATGAATCTCCACCATTAGAAGACTCGTAGAACCACAAGAGAGACTAGACTAAATGGAGGGTGGTGGATAGTTTAGTAATTGAAGATAAAGGATAGACCATGGAAAACTTTAGCCCAAACCATTGAGAGATTTAGAATTAAATAAACTATCATTGGAATTAATTCATGACAAAAATATGTGTTGTTGTTGGATTCATGTGGCCAAAACCACCTGGTGTAGTGGGGAAAAAATTTGGTTTTGACTTTGGTAGTTTTTGAAAGAATTATGGATTTAGGTATTAGGTCCCTGAAAATAACCCAACATTCAAGTTAGGTCGTTGTCTAGTCAATGAAATAAAACACAGTTGGTAAGAAATGGTTACACATGTGGCACGCCAGGTCATCTTCCGTTAGTAAAAACTAACGGGAGGGACTACAGTTACAAACGGAAAACTTTAGGAGGACTAAACCTTGAAGAAAATATTTATAGAGACCAAACTTGAATGTTGGGTTATTTTCAGGGACCTAATACTTATTTAACCCTTTATTTAATGGCATTATGCTAAATCATACTATTAATATTTTAAATATATATTAGTCTCTTGAATCTACAATAATTATATTATATTTAAATATATTATTGTAATCCTGAGTTGAAAAAAAAAGTAAGCATGCAGCTTATTTTTTAAAATTAAATTATAAGTTAGAATCAATTGCATAGTAAATTAATTTAAATGGACTTGTTTAATATTTAAATAGGGAGAGATACCACATATTTTTCAAAATTTAAGGTTATACGCGGTAACATTGAATCAAACACTCACCTAAAGGAAGAGAGACACCACATATTTATAAGTGTATAGGTCATTTTACTTATAAAGTGTTTAACCTCCACTATATATGTATAGTACACCATATATATATATATATATATATATAAAAGAGTGTATTTATCCAAAACATTAAAAATGTGTTTGGATGAGGAATTTGAGAATTTTTATAGAATTTAAAAGTCTAAGTAATTCAAATAATTCAATTGAAATTCATTCATTTTTAAATTCTTTTGTTTGAATGGAGTATTAAAATGATTCAATGTAAAAATTTGGAGTCATTTTCATAATTTTTAAAGTTTTTGGATGAAATTTAAAATATGAAAAATATAGACCAATTTGTAATTTTTGAAAATTTGAAGGGACCAATTTGTAAAATTTAAAAATTATTAGAGACTAATTTGCAATTTTTTGAAAATTTTGCGAGTGAATTTGAAATTTTTCTAAAATATGAGGACCATCTTGCGAAATTTAAAAAATTAATAATAAACAATTTAACATTCATATTATACAGAGTTAAAATGTAATTTAAAATTCTTTAATTTTTTTATGTTATTTTAAATTACTTAAATTTAACATGAATAAAATACTCCATAAATTTACATCATTTTAACAATTTTCCATATTTTTTATTCAAACAATAAAATTTTGATCAAGTCATTTCAAATTTCCTCAAAAAAATTACTTTCCCTCATTAAAATCTTTTATCCAAACACACTCTAAGTTAGATGTATAAGTCATTTTATTTATAAAGAGTTTAACCTCCACTTTTCTAAGCAATGTAAAACTTAAAACTTATATTTATTTTCCACACAATTCACATTTATTTTTCCACACAATTCACATTTAATTTTTAATTTTTAGGAAAAATTAATTTTAATCCAGTAAATATTTTCATATTACCTTGAAGATCATACATACATACTGTAATTATGGTTTTATAGTTAATATTTTACTTGCATTTTAAAATTAAAAAAAATTAAAAAGTATGAAATACTAATAAAACTTTATAAATTTATCAATTTAATCTAATAAAAAAAGAACGGTAATTTGACGGTTAAATTAATAAAATTTAATTTCTATATAGGATTACTAAACAGAATTTTTTCTAGAAAGATTATTCTTGAATTAAATTGATGTTCACGTGGATATAAAATAAATGAAAGCATAAAATATTTAAATAACATAACAAGAAAACAAAAAAGGATTAATACCTATTTTCCCCCCTGTCATATGGGCGTGTTTTGAAAAACCCCCCTGCGAAAAAAAAATTGCAAGACTGACCTTAACAAATTTTAAAAGTTTTGATTTACACCTTCATCATGCCACATCATCAAAAATACTGATGTGTCAGTCATTTTTTTAATTTTTTAATGAAAAGAAATTCCACATCATTAATAGGCTTTGTGAAATGACTCTTATACCCCCACTTTTTAATTTTTTTTTATTTAGTTTTTCTTTTATTTAATTTTTTTAGATTTTATTTAATTTATAAATTTTTTATTTATTTAATTTTTTCTTTAATTATTTTTCGTATTAATTTTATTTAGGCTAAAATACAGTTTTGGTCCCTCTGTTTTTCAAAATTCACAGTTTTGGTCCCCCTGTTTTTTTTTTTTAACAATTTTGGTCTCCCACCCCTCACTGTTCATGTACAGACGTGTACTGTTCATGTACGGACATATACGGACAGATTACTGTTCATCACTTTTTTTGGGCAAAAATTGGGGTGGGGGACCAAAACTGTTAAAAAAAAAAACAGGGGGACCAAAACTGTGAATTTTAAAAAACAGGGGGACCAAAACTGTATTTTAGCCTTTTATTTATTTAAATTGTTATTTTAAATTATCAAAATATTAATCTTGGGCCTAAGCCCATTTTAATTTCAAGACAAACACACATATTGCAAGCCCATTTTCAATTCATTAATGCATATAATGGATTGGTATATATACACTTGTTTTTCCTTTATACCAACCGATGTGGGACTACAAGATTGTGTGAAATTTGCTTCAAAAAAAACAGCTTGCAGGCTCAAAGGAAAGAATTAAAAATTCGCTCCGCCATCACAAATTGTTGGATGAACTTTTGATTCAAACACATAACTCATTGCAAACCTGCATAAATTTGGACTTAAGCTAAATCAAACCTCAACATTAAAGCAATTAAGTGTTAAGAGTTCAAAATAATTAAGATTCAAAATCACACATGGTTTTGGCAAGAAGTGAAGATAACTAGCAGTACCAAAACATAATCAAGCTACGATCCATTTTGAAAGTTCCAAAATCTACACGTACAAAGCTTGTACCTATTACAACAAATTTGGACAGATTGAGGCTTGAGCTATATGTGCTACTGTTGGCCTAAATCCTTAAACGGTACTTTACCTGGTGGCCAAATGTGATTGCACATTTAAATATTTTCAATGTAAGAAGGTTTACAATTGCACGGAACTACCTACCGAATGCTTTAATGATGAAGTGCATTGTTGTGTTACACTTGCTGAAGCCTATGACAGTGAAATACTTACAGGATTTCTAAGCTTAACCGGCTAGTATACTAGATTTATCAAGATATATGCATCAATTGTAGAACCTTCGACCAACTTACATAAGGGAGTCATTTTGTTGTAATAAGGATGCAAGGGAAGCTTTTAGCAACCCTAAATAACCAAACTCTTCATCATGATTCACCAATTATTCATCCTCCATCAACAATCACAACACTAATATTCAAAGACAAAAAAAAAACCATACACATACACACATCAGTGCACTCACAAAAAATCCTCAGAAACGGCATCATACACACATAGATTCACACACATCCAGAAGACAAGTACATTCAAAAACAGCACACACGGGGCAGAGCAGAGACATTGGAGATCATCTGAAATCACATACACACCAAGACACACATATCCATGCATACCAGAAGAAGAAACATAGCAGTAAAAAAGGATCTCACGCAAAAATCACAGAAGTAGCACGCTCGAGTAGGAACAACAACAACAATATATCATCATCAAAATTGTGACAGTGCGAGCAATCATTCAACAATAGTAGCAGGGAAGTGTAACAATATCAACGACAATCATACACAAGGATGCATACGCACACGAAGTAGAAGAAGAGTAAAATGAGATAAGATGGCAAATGAGATAAGAAGAGTAAAGTGAGTTATCTTGTAGTCCCACATCGGTTGGTATAAAGTAAAAACAACTGTATATATACCAATCCATCATATGCATTAATGAATTGAAAATGGGCTTGCAATATGTGTGTTTGTCTTGAAATTAAAATAGGCTTAGGCCCAAGATTAATATTTTGATAATTTAAAATAACAATTTAAATAAATAAAATTAATACGAAAAATAATTAAATAAATAAAAAATTTATAAATTAAATAAAATCTAAAAAAATTAAATAAAAGAAAAACTAAACAAAAAACTAAATAAAAAAAAATTAAAAAGTGGGGGTATAAGAGTCATTTCATAAAGCCTATTAATAATGTGAAATTTCTTTTCATTAAAAAATTAAAAAAATGACTGTCACATCAGTATTTTTGATGATGTGGCATGATGAAGGTGTAAATCAAAACTTTTAAAATTTGTTAAGATCAGTCTTGCAACTTTTTTTTTTGCAGGGGGGTTTTTCAAAACACGCCCATATGGCAGGGGGGGAAAAAGATATTAACCCAACAAAAAATAAATGAAAACATAACATGATAGATGATCATATAATATTTAAATCACATTTAATCATAAAAAAATTAATTTAAAAATGAAAAATAAACTCTTCTTTCCCCCTCCAAAACCCCACCTCCAAACACTAATATCAGATTAAGGGTCTCTTTAGATAACCAACTTATTCAGCTATTAATATAAGTGTTTATCAAAATGAATGCTTATGAATAATTTTGCATAAGCTACTTTATTTGCAAATTATACACAAGTGTTAATTAAAATAAATACTTAAAAATAATTTTGCATAAGCTATGTTTAGAACAACAAAAATTAAATTGTTTTATATATGGTCTATGTTATTTTTATAAATTATTTTGAAGAACTTATAAAAAGAAATTTAATAATGTGTTATAAGATGTTTTGATTAAGACTATTGAACAGAATAACAAAACTTATGGCTAGTATAGAAGCTCCAATAAACCAATCCAAACATATAGGTAAAATGAAAAGAAACAAAAAAGCACATATGATAAGTTCCAAAAGGAAAAGAAACTACATATCAACCTTTCTATTGGAAGCTAAAACCATCCCTATTGAGTGTTAAATTTCATAATTCCTAATAATAATAAACCTTTGAGTCACTATCATAGCTTACTAAAAACTACACGAAGAAAACCCAAAAATATGACATGTGATATGCAAAGGAGCAAACAAAACCGTATGAATCTTAGGACACTGCCCTTATACAATATACAACCTGTTTCTTTCATCAATAGTTTCTAATGTTGATGGACAATGACTTGTCAGTCAAATGCTACCAAAATTTCAAGCACGAAAGAGATTGGTATTGATATATATTTTACCTTCCATGACAAGGAAGCTGAAAACTAGTTCGAGTAGAAAACAGTTAAAAATAAGACCTATCCTTATTTGAAACAGAGACAGAAATAACCATATACCAACATATCAAGCCAAAATCATACACAAGTTTGAATATGCAAATCTATAATGTCGGGTTATTTGGGTTTAATATCTTTTTGTGACAAGGAGAAAATGCTTCCTTCCGCATCTTGGGTTTGCACCAAGTTGGAAATAAACAACTTTAGAGCAAACTAGCTCATTTATTTTAATCTGCATGTTTTTTTTCTTCCAAATTTCTAGGTGAAACTAGAAATGAAATAAGTACATATTAACAAGAAGATACAACACAATTACTACAAATTGCAATCCAACAACATAGATGAACCAAAAGAAACACACATTCCATAGTCTTAGTCAAAGCTTGAAGAATAAATATAAAATACATAACAAAACCGGGGGACTGAAATTGAAATTGAAAACCTGAATGAATCATTCAAACCAGATTTTCTTCATTCCCACGCGGTTTTTATAGCCATTGAATTGTAGTAGAAACATCTGAAAATCCAAACTCAAGTTATTATTGAAGAACACCAACCAAATCTCTATGGGAAATCATCTTCAAAGCAACTGGTGAACCTGAACACAGACAAAATACAATAAAAAAAATTGCAAGTGAGAACAAAGAGATAGAACACAAATGAAATTTCAAGAAGTGGTACTGGAATAGAACCTGAAAGTTTGGATTTATTTATAGTGTTTCGATCAATGGCGAGAATCAGAGGAAGCAGAGGACGGTTTATCAGATACACCGTCATGTTCCTCTTCACCTTGAATTCGTGTTGGTATGCGAAAGCCGGTGAATCCACCACCAGAGACAGAAGCCTGATGGATCATCGGTGAAAGATAGTGATGGTGGTGATCGGTCATATTCGCCGTCCCCGCCATGGATGGATCTATCCAAGCACGAATTGAAGGATTGTTACTGGACTGAAGGGGTCCCCTCTGAGAAAAAAGCTGGCCAAAACCGCCAAAAATCGGGGCGGGTGTGCTGAACACAAATCCAGCGCCCTGGCCACTGTTGCCACTGTCTGCAGCATTGACATTAGCATTCCAAGCCATCATTCTATGCAATCTGCCATTGTCATGTTCTTCTTGATGCTGCTGCTGCTCAGACCACATGTTGGTTCCACCACCGTCAAAACCGAGTGAGGAGTTTCCAGCAAAAAGTACTTGGTGACTGTGGTGGTGGTCATGGTGGTTTTGAGATTGATGGTGAAGCATAATAGGATCTTGAAAAGATTGCAAGGAGAGGCGGAGATCTTGTTGAGTGGTCGCAGCCGTTCGGGAGAGCAAATCCGGCGGTTGTGGGTAGCTGTGAAACGAGGCTGTGGGAGTTTCAACTGGAAAAAACGATTTAATAGTATCAGCAATGTCCGTATCCAATGAGCCATGAAGAAAACCATGCTTCCCGCTACTGTTATTATAGTCTATCTCTAATGGCTGGGAAGAAAATTGTTCCTGCGGTATTCTTGGCTCTAATGCCGCTGAGCGGTGACTGGTGGATGCGGTTACTGGACTGTTGTCCACCGGGGACTGCCGGCAGTACAACTCGTTAGTTTGCTGCTGCTGTGGTGTTGAAGAGCATGTTGCGGTGGGGTTCCACGCGGGAAGCTGAGCGAGTTCGTCAATGGCGGATTTGGCTTTTTTGATAAGCCAATCAACTGCCTTACTAGGTCGGTCGTAGCCCAAACGGTCTTGCACGTCATAGAATTGGATCGCGGTGTGGGCTGAGAGCCGTACACGGCGGTCACGGGGACCTTTCGCGGTGCAGACTTTGCTGTGACGGTCTTTCCGTCCGGTAGACCGGACAATGTGACCTCCTTCGACCTCCACGATTTCTCCACCTCCACCTGTTCTCTTTGAAGAGGTTGCTTCTGTTTTTGTTTTAGCTGTCGGGTTAGCTGTTTCTGCTGCTTGTGTTGTTTCTCCCATCTTTCTTGCATATTCGATGGAAGAGGAGAAAGATGATGTTGTTGTAGGTTGTTGATTTGGGTGAAGTGGTGGAACAAGAAATGAACGTTTCTTTGATGGGTGAAGTGGTTCCGGTTCCGGTTCTGGTTCCTGCTCCGGCTCTGGTTCTAAATCTAGATGTTGTTGGAAGTATGGGTGATGAAAGGGAAAGGTTGGGTCTTGGTATTGATAGTGTTTTTGAGAAGAGTTTTGTTCATCATCTTCTGCTTGTTCATCTGGTATATGATGGTGAGGATGTTGTTGGTTGTGTTGATGATGGTGATAAAGAGGATGGTGATTAGTTCTGGGAGGATCCAGACTCAGACCCTTATTTTGTTTACCTTCTTCCAGCTTTTAACACAACTCTACTATACTAGCAATGTTTTTTTGATGCTTTCTTGTTTTTAGACTGCCACCACTCTGAAACCCAAAACTTACTTCCCATTTCCATCATCATCACCAGCAAAACAAAACCTAAGAATCAATGTTTTGAGTTTATGAGCCTAACCCATTTCTCTCTCTAAGTCTGCACCATTTTTTTTTATTTTTTTTTGCCTTTTTTGCAAGTGGAAGAGTTTGTTTGTTTGTTGTGCACTAGTAATAATGATAGTAATAATGTTGCATTAATAAGGGAATGAAAGTAGTGGGTTAATAACCAGGGGAAGAGGTGTCCTGTTGCGAAAAATCCAGCAAATTTTCCATATCTCAACACACAGGAAGACAAGAGAGGGAAAGAAGAGAGAGATAAGAGTAAATAAAGAGTGTATAGTATAGGGAAGAGGAATTGATTCTGACCCTATAAAAAAGAGGGTTTTGATGATGATGGCAGTGACAATGGGTGGCAGTGTTTGGTCAGAATGGACGTTTTATTTCATCACTGCACCTCTGCTGCTCTTCTTTTGTTGTACTATCCAATATCCATTCATTCATTCAACTTTCACCAATTCACTCATCATTATTAATGGTAATTCACAATTTAACTTGCTGATGGTTAAAAGTTAAAACTGTTGTTTTTTATTATTTCAAAAAGGACTGTGTAACGATGCCTTTGTTGGAGATAGATCCTTTCTATGCATGCCACACCTTTTGAAAGGGACAACATCACAGCTTTTTTCTCTTTCTCTTTCTTTAATATTTTTTTTCTCATTTAGCTCTGTTTGAAAAAATATTTTTTGAGTTTATAGCTTATAAGCTCATATGACAATAAAAGATTTGTTTGGTAACGGTTTTTTCATCACGAATTTATAGCTTATTTTATTAGCTTATAGTTTATTTTCCAGACGCTATTTTAAATAGCGTTTTAGCTTATAGCTTATAGCTTATAATTTTTTCTTCCACTTTTACCCTTATAATTTTAACTAAAATTCACTACTATCCTTTATAATTTATTATAATTTAAAATAAAATAATAATTATTAAATATCTTTTATGTCATTTTATTTAATCATCTAATTAAACCGCTAATTTTACCAAACACTTCAATTAGCTTATCAGCTATAAGTCATCAGTCATCAGCTATAAACTATAAACTATCAGTCATAAACTATGAGCTATCGATTAACTTATCAGTCAACCGCTATTTTTATCAAACATAGCCTTAAACGAAGCTTCACGGTAACATCGATAGCTGAATTTACTTCTTCCTCGAAACTACTATACTTTCTACTATCTGGTTTGTGAAATTACTGTATGTATGTATATATACGTCATCTTCAAGGCATCCTTTTCTGAAAGTAACAGTCTGCTTAAGTTTTTGCATACGGTTTTCTTGCTCTTCATAAAGTCAAATTGTTTCTTTTTTTCGTTAGAGAAAAATTAGAGTAAATAAGCTACGAGTCTCCCCGTTGAATAAAAAAAAGTGCAAATGTGGTAGTATTACATGCTAAGTCTATCTTTGATTCAATGTTTGGTGCCTCAAAATTTGCTCTTATTGGTATAAATTTGATTTTACATGTTTAATTGTTTTTTAGTAGAAGTATTTTCTTTTATAATTGATTTTAATTTCAAAATAGAATATTTAACTTAAACGTGATTTTTATATTAAAATTATTGTTTAATTCACCTTTTTTATATAAATGTATGCAAATATAAGTTATTATGCATTTTATTTTAAAACTAATTTTATAAAATTAATTTATTCAAAATCAATTTTTATTTATCTGTAAAATTAAAATTAAATACACGCTAAAAAGTTTTTCACCTTATGAAAAACTCTCTTCTCTAATTATACGAGAGTTGCATCAAAATAATGAATTTATTATTATTAAAATTTGCATCAAATACAATGTTTATTGACTCAAAAATATCTTATATTTAGAATTAGAGAAAGTGTACCACAAGCCTTTTAAAGATAGACATCAACATGATGGTGTTGTTTTTTGGTATGTCTCTTAGGAGTATAATCAGACTCTTATCTCACATTTCTTTATTTCTGAGATTGATATGGCGGTTTCTCACTATGTTGGTAATAAGAGTTCGGGTTTATATGAGTTTAATTTCTCATTTCTCAAGAGATTTTGGCCCCTTCATAAAGAGGATCTAGGGTTTATGTTTGAACAATTCCATAGCTTCAAGTCCCTCTTGCATTCAACATTATCAAGGTTTGAAAGTAGGGTGGGATGAATGGCAAAGTAAAAACCCATTTGGTCAATTGGTATGATGTTTGTAAGCCTAAGCATTTGTGAGGCCTTATTATCCACGATCTTCGCCTTGCTAATCTAGCTCTCATATGTAAGTGGAGGGGGAGATTGCTCTTATGAGCTTTTAAGCTTTACTATGATATTCTTTTTGCTTGATATGCAAATTTTGTGGTTTCTTCTCTCTTAGGGGGTAGGTCTTCGAGGCTTCGCTTTTCTTCTTCCTATTGGATAGGGTGTCTCTTCGAGGCTTCGCTTTCTTCTCTCTTTGACCTTGATGGTCTTTCTAGTGGGCTATGTGTTAAGCCTATTGAGTTTGTTTCTCGCTTGTTCATCACCTGTGAGGTGGTATCAAATCTTTGGTATAGGATTTTACGATGGACTGAGAGGATGTTTGTCTTACCTAATACTATTACCTCGTACTTCGAGGTTTTCACTTCTTTAAGGGGTTCGATGGGGGTTAGATGAGGTCTTATGATTGTTTGGCATGCAATGATTTAGACTATTTGAAAATCTCATAATGACTCCATTTTTTAAAGAAAGTTTCTAAATGGGAAGGACATGGAAGATAAGAGTATTTCATAATTTATCTTAGATAAGATTAGGGTGGCAAAATACGTCTGACCCGTCAGACATGTCTATTTTTCACGAGACAATTCAAGGTTTTAGGCTCACGCCCTTTAATGTGTCCGCCCCGCCTTGTATTTTTGCGGGCTTTTGTGGGCACGAGCTTTCACATACAATTTTATAATTTTTAGGCCTAAAAAGTTCAATGCTCGCGGGACCGCTCCACCCCGTCCTCACTTTTATGCGGGTGTTTACACTGAAAATTGGTAAAAAAAATTGCTATCTTAATAAAGGCTACTTGCAGGATCAGCTAGGGAATCATAGGACATAGTGCTAAGACCTTGTTTTATAGTTTTCAATTGAGAAAATCCTGATTTCGACTTGGTCGAAATAATGATAAAAATGTTGTAAAGATGTAGATTTTGACAGTAATGAAAGTGAGAAATACTATAAGAACAGAAAGTAAAAAAGACAATGCAATTAAATGAAGATGAAAGTAACTAAGCAAGAATAGTAAATTGAATTTAAAGACTTTGCATTGAAATAAAAGTGGTGTTTCAAGGTTTATACATTCTCTCAATGATAACCCTTTCTATAAACGTTGGTACTTCGAGTGTAAGTGAGATTTTGTAATGAAATGAACACCCCGAATTCTACAAATGAAATTCCTATTTATACTAGTATGAAATAACTGCTTCCAACGTTCACATTTTCAGCTTTCGCCACGTAGAAGTCTGTATGTACTCCGTTTTTGCATTCCCTCCACATGTCCTTTAGAATGGAACTCAAAAGTAGTTATTTGTATTTGAACGTGATATTTGTGTGCCTAAATAACCACTTCTTCGAAGCACTCGAAGTTGTCGATAACATTGATGTCAAAATGTTTCCAAAAATTCTTAAAAAATACTAAGTTTTGTTTTCCTTCACTTGAGACCCGTACCACTTACACGTCATCAAAGGTCCATATGTCTTTAACTTTGACTCGTGATGAGGTTTTTTCCCTTGTCGAAAATCCCAGCTAACAAATTGCCCCCCAAAAAGATCTCTTTTGACGAACTAGGAGATAAGGGCATTTTCAACCTTCTTAGGACCTATTCAGTTAATGGGTTGATGTCATGATCATCATGGAATTTCTCTTAATCGTCACCATGAAAATGTGGATCTCCGACTCCCCAATAAATTTCTTCATCATGGCTTCGTCTTTGTAGGGTGGTGTGGCTACGTGCATTAGATTGTTTCGATCCTTCCTCTAAGGAGATGACATGTGCCACTTACTTCGCTCCATTTGTCAAGCGTAAAGATTGAAGAGTCTTTTTCTTCTTCACTATAAATAGGACTTCCTTTGCTTTTCTTCTCTTTTCCTCCATTGTCTTCAACACTTTTACTCTGAAAAAATGTCTCCTTTCAAAGCTACCAGAACTTCCAAGCTCACAACAATGGTCTCCACAACTAAGAACATCAAAGTTACCAAAGGCCCTCTCCCAATGCCCAACGTGCTCTCCTGCGCCATTGTGATTGGCAACCAAGAATACGTTTCAGAGCCTCCCAACTATGAAGAGAAATTGTGCATTTACAAATCTTAAGTAATCATTCCTTATTTTATTTCTGAACATACCCATGCCTCATGGACCAAATGGATGATCCTATCGTGGAACTTTCCAAACTTATGTTTTTTTTTCCATCTTACCATAGGACCAAACCCATAGTTAGCATTCAAGGACCCTTGAACTTAGAGTACATGACTACCTATTTATATGTCTTCCATTCAGCCCCCCCCCCCCCCCCCACCCCACTAAGAAACATGAGGATTACATCCTCTAGTTGAATAGGATTGAGGTAAAAAGGAGTGAATTTTGGAAGGAAATAGGCATCTTCGACCTCATCTAGTTGTCGAGAACTGGTCCCACGTATTGCCAAAACATGTTGGTCGCATCCCTATAATTTTGGGAAAGCACCACTAAGACCTTCCAAATTCCCCGTGGAATGGTGACACCGACTCTCTTCGACGTGGCGGCCATTACTAGCCTTCGCCCACCTGATGAAACTTTTTACCCAAATGAGAGCAATGAAGACACCATCAATTTTGACCCAGATCGTGCGAGTTTTGGAAATTATATCGAAGACTACCATGTGTCGCATCTGCGAAAATCAACCGGCGGTAAAGATAGAAGAGTCGCCACCGAACGTTATTTATCCCGATGGAGGGAAAGGAAACGATCGAAGAAAACCTCAACAAAGGGAAAGGAATGGTCATCGCAACCATAGCCTGAGTTCGGGAGTCGGTTACGCGAGAGGAAGGTATTAGCACCCCCTCGCGTCCATCGTACTCGATGAGATCCACACTTGTTGTTCTGATCAAAGGGTGCGGGTATCTGAACCTCAACTGCTAAACAGAAACTGAAAACAAAAGGTGACTCGATAGGACATCGTCGTCCTAGGCCTACGTATTCCCTCGGGAGTGGGAAAGTCAGAGTCAACGTAGTTCGGAGGACTACGGGATTGTGGAGGAAGGTTGCTCACCATGACATCGCCGTCTTGTGCCTACGTATCCTCAATCGGACGGGAGAGAGGAAATCAGAGCAGTCGTAGTTTGACCTACGGGTCGGTTTTGATTACTTGGTGAAAGAGTCTCGATCGCACTAGGGCGAGAGAAAGGGAAGTTAGTTGTTAGTGTGCTCGCCGAGATATCGCATCTCGTGTCTACGTATCCTCAATCGGACGGGAGAGAGGAATCAGAGCATCCGTAGTTCACGCAACTACGGGAAAATAGGATCTCGATCGCACGGGTGCGAGAAAAAAGAATCGGGACTCACGAAAGGTCCAAAGGGAAACTCGGTCCCACCAGTTATCATGCAATGATGGCCCCAAGGTCAGGATCAGAAGGGAAGTATACCTAATGTTGTCATGCATGGATTGAAAGCCTAATGTCTTTCCTACCTCCAACTTAATAAGAAATTAAGTGGAGCTGGAATCCTACAGGATCATGTGAATAAACACAAGTAAACACAGGACAAATCAATCACAAAATGAACGATGTCGTCTGTAGCACCCCAAAATTTGCCCTACCTTTTTCTAACTTTTTCTGGCTTATGTTTCTTTCTTTTTTTCTTTTCATTTGCATCTCATTTAGGTCTTAACTCATAATCATGCATTGCATTGAGCTCTCGAGACATCGGATCACGGTATCCTTGTGGCTAAGGACTTCTCTTATTCTAAGCAACAGACATTAGAGTGCCCCAACAGTTATTTTGCTCGGTAATTTGGTACCAGATCGTTCTTTTTGCAACAGGGTATTTTGAGAGTTCACAGCTTATTTCAGGCATTTTTAATATTTGCGTATTTTCATTCATCTGACTGTATTTCTACTCTGCATCATCTAAATAGCATAAAATAGTGCCTTCCATCTCGCATGCTGCCTAAAATATTGGTCGGAATAATTTCTCGAAAATTTACAGACAGAGTGGTCAAATTGAATTTCAGCGGTGCTTAAAATCAGGGGACGGAAAATTTTAAAATCGAACTTGCAGACGTCAATTATATTATTCTACGGTTCGCGTAGTTTAACTCGGCGTGTTCGTTTTAATTTTTCGTCATATTTTGATCAATTTGAGCATTTTTTACGGATCAAAATTTATTTTAAAATCTGACAAAATGCTGTATTTTTTTGAGTCATATATTGCGCACTAATCATTTTAGTATACTCGGTTTGTTTTTTTCGATCACTAGGGCATTCGATTTTTATTTATTTGATGTTTGTTTATTTTACTAATAGATAAATAGGATAATTAGTATTTTTATTTTTATTTTAAATATTTATTCTTATTTTTAGATTTAACTAATATTGTTTTTAGGATTTTTTTTAGTTTCTGTTTTAAATTTATTGAATTGTTTAAGTTTTATTGAATTTTAATATTAGTTATTTGGGCCTTAAAATGGACACTACAGGTATTAAAAAAGTTAACCCTAATTGGTTTCATTATATATGTGTGCTGATGTTGAGAATGAAAAAAAAAACAAAAAGAAAAAAAGACCGGAAAAAAGAGGACCGGAAGGGGGACGGAAAACCGAAAAAGAGAGGCGCAACTGTTCATTGGGAGGAATTGCTACATTTCCTATTCAGGTGACACGACTACAATATTATATATGTACTTCGTTGCTTTACTGAGTTCAAGATATTATGCATAAACAAGTTTTAACAATTCTAATATGTAACATATATTTGTCTTATATATTATATACGTTACTGTTAATTACTAATATATGTATACATGAAGATCTGCCGTCGCCGATGCCGTTTGGTTACTAATAAGAAAATCTGGTGCCACTGTTCATCTATATATAATTTTTATAATATGTTTTTTTTTCTATCACGTTTTGTCTTATTTATATATATATATATATATATATTGTTAATTCTACTTTTTTTTTTTAAACTTTTTTAGTATATTGTTCGGATCGAATTGCGTCGATACGCTGTCTGCATACATGTGCATGATGTGTGATCTTTATATTTAGTTCGATCCGACTGCGATGATCGCATTTTGCGTAGCACCATTGTTGATTTTTTTTTAGCACACTGATTTACCTTTTCTATGTGTTTTATAAATTTTAGATCCGTATAATTCGGATCCGGTTGCGATGACCGCGTTTTCGCGATAGCAACATTGTTGAGGTTTTTCTTTTCAAAGTTAAATTTCTCTTTTTTTTTAGTTGCCTTTTTTGTTATATTTAGATCCGTACAATTCGGATCCGGTTGCGATGACCGCGTTTTCGCGATAGCAAAGTTGTTGAGGTTTTTTTTTTTATTTTCTTTTTTTGTAATATTATTTGAATAATTTCCTTTTGAATTTAATTCATGCACCATTTTTACCATTTTATAAAATTTTCACATATTTTATTTTTTTTTTTATTTTTTTTTTTTATCATCTAAACCAATTGTTTAATTCAATTTCTTTTTGCATCACACATTTCATGCATACCCTAAATTGTCTTTGATTTCTGAATTCATGTTTGGATTATAATTACTATTGTTTGCCATAGTTTGATTTTCACATGCCTTGATATTATTTGTATCCGTTTCTCACTAACCTTTTATGCAGGATCAAGGTAAGTCCCTTAAGGGTATGGATAGGTATCCATGGTTACCCTTACCTTTTTCCTTCCCTCATCTTCTTCCTTTAGGATTTAGGTTGTCATCAAACCTCACTAACCGTAGGTCACCCATGCATGATGACTTTAGGATTCATAGTCCCCCTTTAGAGTTACCCTTGTGTCTTCTCTCTTCTCATCTCAAATTTCTTTAAAACACTTAATAATAATAAGGTGTATTGCAGACGAGCCTTAAGTATGGGGAATGAGAAATGAGGGGCTTCCTCTCATCTTTCTAGAGTGCTTAGCGAGCGTCCTGTCTTGGGACGATGCGTTAAGTATTCGCCCCTGTGCCCTAGACTTTGGTGCAATGCAGCTTAGGAACTAACTTAAGCCACTTCTGTCCTAAAAAATACAAACCAACTTCAAACTCTTTTGGTCCTTCGGGACCTTCAACTTAAAGGCCATTTTCAAAAAGGGCACGTTACCCTCCGTCTGAGACGCAAACAGGCATCGACCCTAACTGTCGGACGCGAGCTTAACGTCGCTCATAAAAAACACAAAAAGAACTTGGTTCGAACTACGTTGACTCTGAATTCCCCATTGCACAAAGGGGGTATGTAGGCCTAGGACATCGACGTCCTACCGAGTCTGTCTTTGTCTTCCCCTCTCCGTTTTAGTACAGCCCTAGATGATAGTATGACTCACCCGTAGAATAGACAACAAGCGTGGATCCCATCGAGTACGATGGACGCGTGGGGTGCTAGCACCTTCCCCTCGCGTAACCGACTCCCGAACCCAGGTTATGGTTGCGATGACCATTCCTTTCCCCCTTCCTAAGGTTTATGCGGTGTTCCCTTTCCCTTTCTTGCGATAAATTTACACGGCTGGCGACTCTGTTTTTCTGCGCCACTCTCGCGTTTGTACCTGGATGAAAATCCTGGGAGCGACAGCTGGCGACTCTGCTGGGGACTCTGGTTGACCTATGCTGGTCCATCCCTAAGTGAGTCAATCCTAACGCTTGCTTGTCTCTTTGGGTGTTTTGTGTTTGTTTTGCTTTATGTGTTGTATTTTATTTTTATTTTTACCGCACTTTCTGCATTTCATTTTTTTATTATTACTGTCATGCTGCTGTGCTGTGCTGGCTGTCTTTGTTTTGCAGGTTGGGTGGGTCTGAGAGCTAAGCCCAATACCAAGGCTTGAGAATACCCTAGGACTAGAGTGGAAAGTAGTGGGACCTACGTGCCCGCTTGGTACGTTTGTGTGTTCACGAAATTCACAACTAGACGAGGCTATCTTGGGACGCAGTCTAACGTGTGTGTCTTGCGCATGTTGGGGTGTTGATCTAGAGAGCTGTCGACTCTGGTGACCGATCATTGAGGACCTTAGTGGAAACATCCCTCTTTAGTGGTGACAGTGGCAGACCACATCCCGTGGCAAACCCATTCGCACCCGAGGGCCCGCTTTGGAACTCGCATAGGATGGCCCCTACGTTTTGAAGAGAATCAGTGGAGGCACTCCTCGATTGACTTTAGTACTGTACCCAGAAGGATGAATGTACTATTGTTTCTCGACCTCAGTGCCAAAGCTGGGGACCTTCCACCTTGGAGAATCAGTTGAGGCCTCCTCGATTGATGATGATGCCAAACCAGAAATGGTGAACATTTCATCATTTCTCAACCTGAGAGCCCGGGATACTGAACATCCTAGTACCCACATGTGAGAGGGGATGGGCGTTTGCAGGTTTGCAGGTAACCGAGACCTTCAACCTACCCTTATTATGGATTTCTCATCAATGTCTGATTATTTGGGTTATCTCAGTGGTTCAGAGTTCTGGTTTTCTGGTTTCTCGTTCAGCTAACAGCACAGCACATCCAGTAGTGTGCCTTGACCCCATGTTTGCATGAGCATATCATTTTTCTTGCATTCTGACATGTTTGACATTTTGTAGGGCTTGCATCTTACTCTTGATTCCGGTTTTCTGAGGTTACTTCAGCATGGAGGTTCAGAGAAAGAATACTGTTGCCTATTCGTTCCCAGAGCCGACTTTGACGCTGATTCATAAATTGATTAATATGGCTAGTTCCGGGGTTCGTACAGAGTTCAGTGGAAGGTATGGAAGACTTCTGAAATTTGTCTGTAATATCTCCAAGTATGAGAGGGATGCCATTCACACGCTTCTCCAGTTCTACGATTCGTCTCTGCGTTTCTTCACTTTCCCGGACTACATCTTGGCACCAACGTTGGAGGAGTTCTCATTTATTTTGGGAATTCCTATCAGTCACGATATAGTTTTCTTTTCTGAAGAACACCCTGGTATAAAGGAAATGGTTGTGGCTCTTCATATTAGTGAATCCGTCCTGAACAGTAATATTGAAGAAAAACAAGGAGTTAAGGGTTTCCTATTAAAGTTCCTGTTTGATCAAGCCTGCATACGTGTCAAAGAGAAGAACTGGATTGCTTTCCAAGCTATCCTAGCTATGTGTATCTATGGGATTATTCTGTTTCCGAATGTTCCTGATCTGGTGGATATGCATGCCGTCAGAATCCTTATTTCGAAGAATCCTACACCTACCTTGCTAGGTGATGTGTACCATTCAGTTCACTATAAGAATGAGAATAGGCGTGGGAAAACTGTGAGTTGTTGTGCACCACTCTTAGCTACTTGGTTTCTGAGTCGTCTCCCCGAATCTAGTGCCTTCGTTGATACAAAAGATTCTCTGAAATGGTCAAAGAGAGTTATG
The DNA here is from genome assembly GCA_022829125.1 of Lathyrus tuberosus. NCBI lineage: Eukaryota > Viridiplantae > Streptophyta > Magnoliopsida > Fabales > Fabaceae > Lathyrus > Lathyrus tuberosus. The sequence goes on along the minus strand of JALAZF010000362.1, from coordinate 6,468,221 downwards.
GGCTTGACTGCTGACAACATTGTTTGGATCAATCATGACTTGCTAGGAATGGATATTGTTTACAAGTGCGGAGAATTCCTTAATGTTCCCTTGATAGGGAGGAAAGGTGGAATTAACTATAATCCCCCTCTAGCTATTAGACAATTTGGCTACCCTTTGAGAGGTCCACCGGACGAGAGAGACATCAGAGAGTCCTTATTCTTCAATGGTATTAAGGATCAAGAGATGATGAAGAAGGTCGTGAATGCTTGGAAACAAGTAACCAAGAAGGGTAAGATGTCATTTGGAAAGTGTAATAACCGGGCTTTTCCTCCCTATAAAGAGTGGATCAAGAAGAGAGCAGAAGAGGAACTGCTTCCTTTCTCGGTGGAACCACCTTTGTATCCTTTGGTGATCGAGCCTCCTACCATAGTTGAGATAGAGAAGTTTGACCAGTTGTGGGCTGAAAAAGAAAGGTTGCGGGAAGAAAATAATGAGCTAAAGAGAGAGATCTATCAGCGGAAGCATGAGCGGGGTGAAGCTGTTCATACTGCCAAGTTGAAGACAGAGCTCCTTGCTAAAGTAGAAAAAGAGCTTGCTGACATGGTCGCCTCCAGAGAAAGAATGAAACAAGCTTTGGATGGTATCAGTAACGTTCTCAGGACCAAGGAGGAAGAATTAGGCAAGGCTTTGTTGAAGATTCACAGGTTCAATGATCACCAAGAAACTGCCATGGCTGAGAATAAAAGAAAGGAAGACGTTTACGTAGCTAAGATTGATCAGTTAAAGTCGACGCTCAAGAAGAAAGACGCCGAGATCTTATCAGGGATATTTAAGAGACAAGCAGTCCAAGACCAACTCAATGAAGCTATAGCCTCCATAGAGGAACTGAAGGTCCAAGCTGAAGTGAAGTGATCTAGACATGAGGGGCCTAGCAGGGAGGGTGTTTCTAAAGAAGACGCTTGGGAGTTACACTGCCGATACTTGTATGGGATCATACACAGTAGAGACCTTCTTATCCAAGGACTGATTCAGAGACCGAAGCATCCCGACACCAGAAAGCTGTTCAAGGAAGTTCAAGACTGGTGCAAAAAGCATAGTGGATGGGGAGGATTGACAATTGTGAATTTTGATGACATGCCTTAATTTTCTTCTCTCCTTTATTGTATGTGGATCACCACCAGGCTTGTTGGTTGGGGCCTATGGTTTTTATGTTCAAATCTGTTATCTTGGGTTCGCGATTGTTGACATTTGGCTTTTCTCTGGTTTTCTTAATATATGAGCAGAAGTTCCGTTATATCTTGTTATTAAACCGGAATCAAGGGGTGGATCACCTTGTGAATTTTCAAACATGTCCATTTGCATTTGCATAATCATTTTGCATATTCATTTTGCATGACAGGTGTTTATCTCCGGTATTCTTATCTTGTTCTCATCTCAGGATTGCTGGATCAGCACATTCACCGGTATTCTACCAGACCAAATCAGAAGAGAATCATGGAACGAATCCAAGCTGAGTTGAGGGAAATGCAAGGCCAGATGGGGCAGTTTGCGGGGAACATGCAAACTCTCATGCAAGAGCAGCAGGTGCTGAAAGAAGAGGTCAACCAACTAAAGACTCAAATGAGTCTGATTATGGAAGTTGTAAGAGGTGTGATAAGTAAAGATAATACCCTCATGCCTAAAGCTGCGACTGGAATTGTCTCTCCCCCGGTGTTCAAGAAGGGTGAGCAGATTGCCACTGTGACTATCCCGGCTGTACCTCAACAACAACAGAATCATGCTCCGCGCCCACCACAATCTACGCCTAAGCGGAATAGGCATTTTGAGGCTCCACCAGTGCCATATTCTCAGTTATTCCAGCATCTTCTTCGGTTGCAACTGGTACGGAAAAGGACCTTGGCTCCTCCCTCTGGAACTCCCCCACCAGGTTATGATGCAAGAGCCCACTGTGGTTTTCACTCTGGTGCACCGGGGCATAATGTGGAAGATTGTAGGGCGTTTCAGCATGTTGTCCAGGATCTGATAGATTCGAAGGCAATTGAATTCACGCCGAGCGGCGTAAGTATACATGGTAGTCCTACTCTAGCTGTTGAAAAAGAAGTGGGTATCCCTGTTGCTTCTCCCAAAGCCACATCAAGTCAGGGGAATTTCTTGCAGTCCTTGGTCTTAGAATCCCCACATCCGCAAATGCTGCCTACGCCTCGACTAAGTCTGAAGAGAAAAGTGCCTGAAAGGATTATGGGCTCGAATCAGGGTCAACAAGAGAACTGCTCTGGAAAGAGACAACAAAGATCACGAAGGCCTGAAAGGAGGTTTGATCCACTCCCTGTGCCTCATAGCCAGGTTCTTGCCCGTCTACTTGAAGGTTCTTTGGTTCAACTAAGGGATGCCAAGCCTGTCCCCGACCCTATTCCTCCTGATTATGATCTGGACGCCAAATGTGAATATCACTCAGACACATTGGGTCATTCAATTGAAAACTGCAACGTGTTCAGGCATAAGGTGCAAGACCTGGTGGACTCAGAGATCATTGTATTCACTGAAGATGATATGTAAATCAATGGAAGCCTCCTTTCTCAAACGAACACTCAGTCTGCAAGTACGTTCAGGCAGAATTAGGCTTCCTCAGCAATGGCAATCTTCAGCTTCTTTACTGCATTTTCATTTGTAATTTTATTTCTTGTTAAAAGCATCGTATGTATGCAAGACTTGTTTGTTTTTTTATGATGATATTAATGCAATGAATATGTTTTCCTTGAAGTAATCCATTCGTATTCACTCTTAAATGTTTATATGCACTGCAATATCAATTTTTCTTATTAAGAACTCTTGAGGGAGGATGACGAAATAAGAACGCAGATTCCTAATGGTACGCTTTTGGATAGAACCCTGTTGAGGATGTACAGGCATTGTTTCAAACCCCTAAACACTGGAGAGATAAGGAGATAAACCCTCGTTAACCCCTTTGAGCCTTGGAGTAGGAGTTTCTTTCGTACGAAAAAACCCCCATACTTAACCCAGGGGCAGGGTAGGCGTCAGTTAGTTTGACCGAGCGCTCAAATTCCAAGGAGAGTGTGCAAGAGACGTGAAACCACAATGGCTATCCTCCAACAATCAGGGAGTGACGCAGTCACAACCTTTTCAAGCAAATAAGACAACCAGTGTCACACGCTTTGTTCAAAGAGGGGAATAAAAAAGAAAGCCCGCTAAGTTGAAACTTGAAAATAAGTGACTTAGGCAAAAGTTAGGGCATCCCGCTGGACTCCAAAATTGAAAGCTCAAAAGAGTCAGTCCAGGCAAAATCAGGGAAATAAAAAAGAGGGATCGGAAGAGCAAAAGAAAGAAAGAAAATCCCCGATAAGAACAAATTCGTGTGATTACAGACACAAAAGATAAAAAGGGGTGACTGTCATTCCGAAACTCCTTTAGGTGCCAAACCATTAGTGGCATAGGCCCCTTAAAGATCATAAACCTTTTGAGAGATGGGCGTTTGGGTCAGATTAACTGAACATAGGACTGGAGAACATCACGAAGAGTGGGTGGGCACCGATAAGTTTTGAGCCATAAATCCTTTTTTCTAAAACCGTGAAACAAACCACGTTACAACCCTTAAAAGTCCTAATTGAAACAGGGTTTATTCCGGAAGCGTACTTCAACAGGATAGTGTTCCTGACTCCTATGAGTTGTGCTAATAAGATTGGTTGGTGTTGCATGAGCACATTGTTTTTCCATTCAAAAATCAAGGTCGCATCCCAGCTAGTGATTCGTTCACAAGGTTGGGCGACGCATTTTCAATAAAAACTTCAAGGTTAACATGAGTGTTGCATTAGAATTATCATTCTCATAATAAACTTGTTATGCTTGCATACACATGCCTAAGCATCAATCCAGCCTACACAGTGAACGCCAGTCAAGAAGCTTGATCTTGCCAAATTGGGTTGCTTGAAAATTCCGAAGGACAATCATATCAAGGGGCATGCTGCCGAGAGACTCAGTGTAGAGTGGGCTCTTCCAGTAAGTCGTGTTAAGATATAGCCAATCTGGGGCAGTCACGTCGAGAAGTCCCTCTAAAATTCAGTTGTTTTGGGGCATTCATATTGAGGCAGGCCATCTCTAGAGCATGAGAAGTTGTCCACTCTTGAAAATGGTTAATTGAAAACACCTCCTCAAGGTTCAAGGTACTAAAGAAGAGTACTTTCGAGTCATTACAATCCCTTTCGAGGTAAAGTACTCCATGGATTATGGAGACTGGGGGCAGTTACGTCGAGATATGATAAATCTCTCCAAGAGTTTGAAGACCCTGGGGCAGTGCGAACGCCCGATCTTCTATAAAATCCTCTTGAGATGATTTCTTCCATTAGACCTGGTGGTCTGGGGCAAGTGGAAAGTTCAGAGGGCCGTTTATAAACATAGAGACAGGTCAGGTTGAGTGGCAACAGGATTGTACTTCCCCAGCAATTTGTTCTCCCCAGCATTGAGATTGCACTCTCCTCAGCAGAGCAGACCTTCCCCAGCAGGAGACTTGGGAAGTATTTTCTGGATCAAGACATTATTTCCCCACCAAGTCTGAACACTTATTTTCCTCAGCCAGTTAGAGATGTTTTTCTCAGCAGTAACGGTGCGATCTGGTCCTCGAAGTAAGCTTGATGTTATCCGCTAGCAGGGGGTGTCAGCATTTACCGTTCCCCCAAGCAGAGTTTGGTGGTAATCCTCGCAACAGTTTGTCCAACGGTGGTTGACATCCCCAGCAGGTTTTAAATCCAAGTGATATTTGACACTCTTCTGATTCAGGCCATGGCCTCCCTTTTCAAGGAGTTACGTATAATCCCCAGTAGAGCGGATGTTCTTTTGAAATTTCATCCCCAGCAGAAGTTGTTGATCCAAAGAGTCGGTCACTATGATCCTTCCCAACGGAGTTCCTGTTCAGAGGACAATTTATTTTTGTCATCCCCAGCTAAATTAGTCTTTTCTCTCCAACATTTATTTTGCTGGAGGGACCCTGTTTGCATATCATAAGCATTTGCATTGCATCAAACACATAGCATTTTCATTTGCATTCGAAGCATAAGCCAGGTTTGATACTTTCTTTGCCAATTCTCTTTCTCAGCAGAGATGGCATAACTCAGGAGATTTTTGGAGAGATGCGTTCCTCATACTTGTGTTCCCCGACAGAGTCTTTTATTTAGACTTCTCTTTCCCCAACGGAGTCATCTTACCAGTAGATTTTGAAACGAGGTGGTTTAAAACCAGAAGTTTCGTTTCACGTTATCCCTAGCGAAGTTGGCATTTATATTGCTAGATTCTCTTTATCAGCAGAGGACAACAATCTTTTGAAGATTATCTTTCGTCGGTTTCCCTTTGTCAGCAGGGATGACATTTATGTTGCTAGATTCTCTTTATCAGCAGAGGACGACAATGTTTTGAAGATTTTCTTTCGTCAGTTTCCCTTTGTCAGCAGGGATGGCATTTATTTTGCTAGATTCTCTTTATCAGCAGGGAACAATAATCTTTTGAAGATTATCTTTCGTCAGTTTCCCTTTGTCAGCAGGGATGGCATTTATTTTGCTAGATTCTCTTTATCAGCAGAGGACGGCAATGTTTTGAAGATTTTCTTTCGTCAGTTTCCCTTTGTCAGCAGGGATGGCATTTATTTTGCTAGATTCTCTTTATCAGCAGGGAACAACAATCTTTTGAAGATTATCTTTCGTCAGTTTCCCTTTGTCAGCAGGGATGGCATTTATATTGCTAGATTCTCTTTATCAGCAGAGGACAACAATCTTTTGAAGATTATCTTTCGTCAGTTTCCCTTTGTCAGCAGGGATGGCATTTATTTTGCTAGATTCTCTTTATCAGCAGGGAACATCAATCTTTTGAAGATTATCTTTCGTCAGTTTCCCTTTGTCAGCAGGGATGGCATTTATGTTGCTAGATTCTCTTTATCAACAGAGGACGGTAATGTTTTGAAGATTTTCTTTCGTCAGTTTCCCTTTGTCAGCAGGGATGGCATTTATTTTGCTAGATTCTCTTTATCAGCAGGGAACAACAATCTTTTGAAGATTATCTTTCGTCAGTTTCCCTTTGTCAGCAGGGATGGCATTTATTTTGCTAGATTCTCTTTATCAGCAGGGAACAACAATCTTTTGAAGATTATCTTTCGTCAGTTTCCCTTTGTCAGCAGGGATGGCTTTTATATTGCTAGATTCTCTTTATCAGCAGAGGACAGCAATCTTTTGAAGATTATCTTTCGTCAGTTTCCCTTTGTCAGCAGGGATGGCATTTATTTTGCTAAATTCTCTTTATCAGCAGCGAACAACAATCTTTTGAAGATTTTCTTTCGTCAGTTTCCCTTTGTCAGTAGGGGTGGCATTCATGTTGCTAGATTCTCTTTATCAGCAGAGGACGACAATGTTTTGAAGATGTTCTTTCGTCAGTTTCCCTTTGTCAGCAAGGATGGCATTTATTTTGCTAGATTCTCTTTATCAGCAGGGGACAGCAGTCTTTTGAAGATTTTCTTTGTCAGTTCTCTTTATCAGCGGAGATGACATAACTCGGGAGATTTGTTTCGTTTTATACCCAGCATAGTAGCATTTATGGCTAATTCTCTAGTGGAGGATTGCAAATTTCTGGGTTCTTTGGTATTCAATCTCCGTGTATCCCGATTGTCTGAAAGTCGTCGCTATCATACCCTCAGGACCAAGCAGATTGAATAGGGGCATCGTGATCTCATCTAAGCAACAAAACTGAGTGACTCCTCATCCTTAACTGAAAAAGAAATGCAACAGAAATGGACGATGTCGTGATCTCAACTATGAGGAAGTTGAGGGACTCTTCGTCAACCACAAGATGAAAATGATGTCATGATCTCAACTATAAGGAAGCTGAGTGACTCTTCATCCATCACAAAGTAAACAGAAAAGATAAGCCAACAACAGCAGAGTATACATGAATTGGCACCAAGCCAAGTATACAACCAGGAGTGAAAACTCCTCAATCAACAGCAAGTTTCAAGCAGAATTGCTAAACCTAAGCATGCTTCCTACAAGTGTGCAAGTGGTACCTAACGGAGAAGGTCTGTTGCCTCTTCAAAGCGCACAAAAGCTCAAGCCTCAAAGCTATCAGGCACTTCCAATAAGTAAGCAAGTCCAGTAGTCAAGCATCTAACATCAAGTTCAAACAATGTCAGATTTTAACAAGCATCAGGTGTAAGCAACCAATATCAAAGGTAATCAATCAGGAGAAACAGAACTAATATCCAGAATCGGTTCAAACGCTATAAGGGACTAAGCATAATCTGCATCAAAACAACTCATTAGTCCGACCAAGGTTATGAAAAATATTCCAAATAACAGCTCCACAAGATTAATCAAAGCCACAAAGAGATTAAAACTAGGATTAAAGATCTACTCCTAATTAACATTTAATCAAATTCTAGAACAAAACCTAATCAGAATCAATCTATAATTAATCAACTACTAATCCATGTTAAAAGTCAATTAAAATCCAGATTAAGACCAAAACTAATCAAAGTTCAATTAAAAAACTAAAAGGAACCAAACAATGTTAACTTCCTGAAATCTAACCAAACTCAAGATTAATGTCTAATTCAGAAAACAAATTCTAAAGTTAAAATTAAATCGAATTCAAACGATTAAGCTCTACTTGAAAATTAAGACTAATCTAAGTCCAAAATTAAAACTAATTAGTCAAAACACAACTAGACTAATGGTCTCAATTAATCGACTAAACTAAAATTCAATTAATATAAACAATTAACCAAAATTTAATTAGTAAATAATTAAGCCTAAAATTTAATTAACCTAAACTAATTAGCCTAAATTCAATTGGCCTTAACTAATTAGCCTAAAATTCAATTAGCCTAAACTAATTAGTGAACATTGACAAGGCGTGTGGTTCAACCAGGAGGGGGTGTGTGATTAAATTTGGAGAGTGTGGATAGAATAAGCGTGTGGGCTTGAACCCGAGTCCAATTTCATGAAGTGCAGACAAACACTACTTTTATAGTACCAGCATTAGGGTTGATTTGGAAACAAGCCTCAATAAAGATGAGTGGTTTCGGCGGACCAATTCGCGAGAACGGTGATGCTGAATCTTCGGTGGCCACCATGAGCAGTTCAAGCTGAATCCGTCTTTGAATGTGAATCCATGGAGCCAACCGTTACCACTACATCTCGTTCCTATTCTTCATCGTATTTCGTTTGCAACATAGCCGTGACACCATCTTCTTCTTATCAACGACGCAAAATCTCGATGACGACAATGGTGGCGCTACAATGGTAGCTTCAGATACGAAATGGAACCTTGCTTTGATTCTTCTTCTCTCTTCTGCTTATTATGAATCTCTTTTCTCTTTCCTTCTTGCTCTGATTTTCGAATCGTTATTGTTGTATATTGAGAGAATGGATGTAGTGTGATAGTGAGTTGATGCGTTCTTGAGTTTGCGCAGAGTTGCGAATTGGTTGCGTATTCCCGCTATAGAATCTGAGAATGAACGATTGCTTGAATCTTTTCTGTGTTAATTCTGTGGCAGGTTAAATTGAAGTTGAAGATGTGAAGAACGAAAAAGATGATGGCGTCCTAAATTCTGTCGCAGGAATAGGTGCAGATTGATGAATGGTTGTTGATTCTTGATGATGATGTTATGAATTCGTGCTGGTGAATCTTGCTGATGCAGTTGCAAATTGTGATTTGCAGGTGAGTTTGGAATTCTTGAATTTGTTGACATTAACGTAGTGATTTACGCCATGAACCTCCTTCTTCTACCTTTCTTTGAATGGGCGCCATTGTTTATTGTTGGTGCTCTGTAGATGAACCGTGTTATTATGTTATACGGAAATCGTCAATGTTGAATCTGCTGTTGCTTTTGATGGTTGCAGGTTTTTGAATTTGATTGAAGATTGAAGGTATAGATATGAAGAAGGATGAAGATTGATGAATTGCAGGGATTGAAGATGATTGAAGATTGAAGAGCTCAAGAGTGAGGAGAGAGTGAAGTGGAAGATGAAGAAGTTGGTTAGGAGTTTTCTCAAAATTCTGTTAGAGTTCAGTTGGAAATTCTGTTATCGGTAGTTAGGAGAAAAGTTAGTTTTCTGTTACAGTTTTTTCAGTTATGAATTGTTAGAGGATTTTTCTGGTGTTTCTGTTATGATTTTGTACGTAGTGACATTTATCATTGCGTTTGCACGAATACGAATTGTGGCTGGAAATTGGTAATGAGTTGTGCGTTGAGGTGTATGTAGCAACAGCCTGTGAAATTGAGATGGTTGTTTTTTGTTTTATTCTATTTGGCTTGTAGTTACTTTTTCTATAGTGATTTTCCGTTACCAACTTGTTTCTAATGCTATGTGGCACTCTTTTCCTCAAACAAACTTGAAGATCTAAAAGGCAGAGCTTTTTCTCATCAATTTGCAATCCCAAGGCAAGATCAGGCCTAATTCATTTTCCCTCTAAGCTAACATCCAGTAGGCCTTCAATCATTATGCAACGATTTGGGACTATTATAAGATATGGACCATGGTTTCCTTTGAATTCCATCAAGTATGCAATCAATTGCATAACCTGTATTGTTTTACCAAGGCCCATCTCATCGGCTAGAATTCCATTTAAATTATTGTTGTACCAAGAAAGCATCCATTGCAATTACAATCCAACAAGCTAATATTCTCTCAATGTTTCAGCTCGTACTTCCTCTCTTGCACAAGCAGCAACAACTCTGACTTATTTTGTATTTGCACATGATCATACCATGCCATATCCTCAACCCAATCTAGCTCATCATCCATTTGATCAAACAGTTCCACTTCTTGCATTCTTCTTGATATGGGCCATATAGTTTGATTTAGGTAAACAAAATTGGACTTTTGAAATTGAACTTGGACAACAACGGATATGGGCTAAATAATAGGGATTTGGAAATGAACTAAGATGGATATGTTTGTAATGTAATTTTGTCATGTAATTTTGAACTAATTTGAATATGAGAATATGGATAACAATAGATTTTGTGGTTAATGGAAAATGGTTATGGATTAAATTAGATTTGAAAATGAACATGGATGAGGATTAGGATATGAAGTTAAGTGGATTTAGAAAGAATGGTTTCATTTGAAATGGATTGGAAGAGTTGGCTTTGAAGGTGATTTATGGATGTTGGTATGTGGTAATGAACTTAATCTAGTAATGGGTATGGGTTTGGCAATTGGACGTTTAAACTTGAAATTGAATGATGATAAACTTGAAAATGATACACTTGAACCATGATGAATGATATAAGTCTTGAATGATTTTGGATACGTTTTTCAACCCTTGTACCTGGGACTTGTACCTGAATGAGCACTCCACCAAAATTCTCAATTCTCAATGAAAACCATCTTGCATTTATCATTCCAACCACAAGTAACTTGTATCATAAGTAACGAACACTTGGAAGAATAATAATGGATGAGGAAGCTTTGAAGATGGAGATAAGATGTGAAGTGTAGAACGAAACACGACCACCAAGACGTCCTTGCCATGAAACTTTAATCCAATGAACCTCAATTGATAAAAATCCACAAGCTCAACTATGGATGAGAAACCCTAATTCACCTTGATGTACACTGATAAATCTTGACGAGGATGACTTCAAGTGAGAAGGAGTCAAACCCTGAATGAAGATGAGAATCTCACAACCAACGAGAATCTCGAGCTTGCACATAACACCTTGATACCACGTCTTAGGAGTTCAATGAAATGCATAATTATGAGTTCATGGCCTAATGAAGATTCCAAATGAATGCGAAGCGAAAGCCAGAAAAAGGTTGAAAAAGGTAGGGCAAATTTTGGGGTGCTACAGCTGCCCCTATTCAATCGACTTGGACCTGAAAGGGTGATAGCAACGACTTTCAGACATTCAAGGTAGAAGGTGATTGAATACAAAAAGAACCCGAAAATTTGCAAACTGTGGGTAAAGTGAAGGTAGAAAGCTTGACGAGCGTGAGTGAATCTACTGGGCATAAAATGGCAGAAGAGATTGAGAAATCTGCTAGGGAGAAGAACTGACACGGACGGGTGTCTGGAATCACGGGATAAGACGCAGACATAGATTTGGATCAACGATACGGACGAGTATCGAAAGATGATACAGACGGGTGTCAAAGAATGAGAACAAACATGAATGAGTGATTCTGTTAATGACACAGATGAGTATCGGAAGATGACACTTACATGTATCAAAGAAAGATGGACGCAGACGAGTGTTTAGGTTAACGACACGAACGAGTATCGAAAGATGATACGGAAGGGTATCAAAGAAAGATGGGCACGGACGAGTGTTTAGGTTAACGACGCGAACGAGAATTGAAAGATGATACGGACGGGTATCAAAGAAAGATGAAGTGAGCATGGACGAGCGTCAAGAAAAAAATTGAGTACCAAAATAACCACACAAAATTCGCAACCTGCGAGGGAAGGGACGACTCTGCTGGGGAACAAGTAATAAGAGGTATAAAACCATGAACACGGACGGGCGTAAAAAATTAATACAGACGAAGTGTTGATACCGAGCGAAATAAACACAGACGGGTGTTTAACTGCATTGGGGATAAACACAGACAAGTGATTAGTATCAATACAGACGGATGTTGGAGAAATTACTGAGAGTATATGGACTCTAAGATCATCACAGACGAGTATTGATGAAGCCAAAACAAACACAAACGAGTGCCCAAGATCAATATGGACGAATATTGATGATGCTAAAACCAACACGAACGAGTGCCTAAGATCAACGAGGACGAAGCATTGAGGATACAGAATCGAACACGACCTGGTGTCGAAAGAACATGGACGAGTGACTAAGATTAGCATAAAATCAATATGAACGAGTATTGGCGAGATTGAAACCAACACTTACGGGTGTTGAAAGACCACAGACGAGTGTCTAAGAATCTAGGGTTAATACGAACGAGTATTGAGGAACCTGAAACAAACACGAACGGGTATTAATGAACCTGAAACAAACACGAATAAGTGTCTAAAGACCACAGACAAGTGTCTAAGAATCTAGGGTCAATACGAACGAGTATTGATGAACCTGAAACAAACACAAACGAGTGTTAAAAGACCACGGACAAGTGTCTAAGAATCTAGGGTCAATACGAACGAGTACTGATGAACCTGAAACAAACACGAACGAGTATTGAAAAACCACAGACGAGTGTCTAAGAATCTAGGGTCAATACAAACGAGTATTGATGAACCTGAAATAAACAAGAACGAGTGTTGAAAGACCACAAACGAGTGTCTAAGAATCTAGGGTCAATACGAACGAGTATTGATGAACCTGAAACAAAAATGAACGAGTGTTGAAAGACCACGGACTAGTGTCTAAGAATCTAGGGTCAATAAGAACGAGTATTGATGAACCTGAAACAAACACGAACGAGTGTTAAAAGACCACAGACGAGTGTCTAAGATCAATATAGACGAATATTGGAGATACTGGAACGGACACGAATGAGTGTTGATAGATCAATATGGACGAATATTGATGAAACTGGAGCAAACACAAAAGAGTGTTGAAGGGCCATGGACGAGTGTCTAAGATCAATACGAACGCATATTAGAGATACTGGAACAAACACGATCAAGTGTTGATAGATCAATATGGACGAATATTGATGAAACTGGAGCAAACATGAACGAGTGTTAAGGACCACGGACGAGTGTCTAAGATCAATACGGACGAATATTGATGAAACTGAAACAAACACGGACGAGCATTGAAAGAACAGTGTCTAAAAAATATCAAGATTAACGCATCCAAACCTTAGACGGAGGGTGTGAGGGACGACCCTGAGGGGATAACGGGACTCCTAGTCAAACGACTCTGCCAGGGAACGAAGATAAAAAAGGTATGATTGACATAATTACTACCCTAAGGATTGGTTGAAGTGCCTACTTGGGGTCACAGTCATATTGTTTTCTACTGGGAAAAAGAGAAGCCTGAACAGACGACTCTGTAGGGGAATATCAGTAAGATGAACAAGTTCATTGGCAACTTTACCGGGGATAAAGTAAGAATGAACATCCTGGGTTGAACCACTTTCTGTCGGAAAACGTCTGGCAACGAGAATATCCAAAGGCTTATGCTTCGAATGCAAATGTTTAAATTTTTTTATGGCGTAATGCTCCATATCAAATTGAAATGCTACGCGTTTTAAAGATGCAATGATTACTATATGCAAGATGCAAAGAGGATCTTTTACCGGGGATGATGATTAGAAACTCTGCTGAGGAAGTGACCACTGATCTGATCTTCTGACTTTTTGTGGGGAAGAGATCAACAACTCAGCTGTGGAGTAATGTTGATACATCTGGACTCTGAATTACGGGGAGTAAGGACCTTGCTGGGAAGACATCACCTAAACCAATCCTGCTTGGGGAGAACCTATAACCATAGGACTTTACTGGGAAATGACAACCTTCTGACCTGGCTGTTAGGGGAACTGAGTTCAAACATATCTCTGCTGAGGAAAGAAATGTTTGTTGACTTGATGAGAAGATTATACACCAGTACTCTGTGGGGAGAGAAACTCTACTAGAGACGGGAGGTCGAACGAGCCTCTTGCTGGGGATGTCAACCTGCTTGAAGAGCGAAACAGACCATCCTTACCCTGTCTGGGTTTGAACTCTCGCTAGAGAAAAGACAAATCCAACTCTGGCTGGGGAAACCCGACCTCTGGACTCTCGCTGGGGAGGATAATAAGAAAGCGTAGCATTCTACCGAGGACGATATCACCTTAGTTATTTCTGTCGGGGACAAATCACGATTTTAATACCTCACTGGGGAAAGATACCTTCTGGCGCCTTGCCGAGGAAGAGAAACCCCATGCTGGGAACTACTTTGGCGCTTCATGCTTCTGTTGATCAAGTGCATGCCAATTATCATAAGTGAACTCTCTACTTGCCTCAGACCACCTGGTCTACTGGGAGAAATCGTCTCAAGAGGATTTTACAGAGAACCTGGCATTCCCAATGCCCCAGGGTCTTCAAATTCTTGGAGAGATTTATCGGATCTCGACGTAACTGCCCCAGACTGCATAACCTACGAAGGAATTTGCCTCGAGAGGATTCGTAATGACTTGAAATATTCTGCCCCAGTATGCTGACTCTAGAAGAGGTACTTTTGATTAACTGTCATCTGGAGAGGACAACTTCTCGCTCCTGAGGTGGCCTGCCTTAGTACGAGTCTTGCAGTAATTATGTCCCTGTCTCTGAGAGATTTGCTGAATCTCGACATAATTGCCCCAGATTAGCTGAACTGAGCATAACTTGCTGAGAAAACCGTTAGTTGACGGAATCTTTTGACTATATGTTCCTCAATATGGTTGTCCAGGAATTTCCTCTTGGCAAAGTTAGATTCTTGACTGATGTTCATTACGCAAGTTTCATTAGCATCAAATACAATGTACGAAAGCAGAAAACGTTTATTCTGAGAATGATAATTCTAATGCAACATACACGTTAACCTTGAAGTTTTCATTGAAAAGATATCGTCAAACCTCGTGAACGAATCACTAGTTAAGACGCGACACTAATTTGAATAAAAGAGATTATGCGCATGCAATACCAACAAACTATTTTAGCACCACTCATGGGAGTCAGGAACGTTGTTTTATCAGAAGTACGCCTTCGGAATAACCTTGCCTCAATTAGGACTTTTGAGGGTTGTAACGTGGTCTGGTTCACGGTTCGAGAAAGAAAGATTTATGGCTCAAAATTTGGTTTGTACCCACCCATTCTCCTTGATGTCCTTCAGTCCTACGTTCAGTTTATTTGGCACAAGCGCTCACCTTCCAAAAGGTTATTGCATGTCATCAGCGATGGCTAAGGAGCCCACAATGTTTTCGGAGTGGCAATCACTCCTTTCGTCTTAGGTGCCTGTAGTCACACGACTCGTTCTTGCTCGAGGGTTTTTCTTTTGTAATCCTTTTCGCTTTTTCCATTTGCTTCTTTTTCATTTGTTTCCCTAATTTTGCCTGGACTGATTCTTTTGAATCCTTTTCGATTTTGATGCCCAGCGGGATGCCCTAACTTTTGCCTAAGTCATTTGTTTTCAAACTTTCGACTTAGCGGGCTTTCTTTCTCCTTTTTTCTTTTTCTTTTTCTTCTTTTTTTGAACAGGTCGTGTGGCGCTGGCTATCTTGACTTCTTTGAAAGGATTGCGACTGCTTCACTCCTTGCGGTGAGGGACAACCACTATGGTTTCACGCCCATTAACCTTCCTGATGAGGAATAAAAGGTAATGGATCTTTAGACGCGCATTCCTTTTGAAATTCGAACGCTCGGTCAAATCAACTGACAACTACCTTGCCCCTGGGTTAAATGTTAGGGTTTTTTTTCAAAAGAAACTCCTACTTCTAGGCTTAATGGGGTTAACGAGGGTCTATCTCCCTTATATCTCCGGTTTTTGGGGAGTTGAAACAATGCCTCTACATCATCAGCAAGGTTTTATTCCCAAAAGCATACGACCAGAAAGTTTGCGTTCTCAATTCGTCATTCTCCCTCTAAGAGTTTAAGCACGTAAATTGGTATTGCGATGCACAGAAATAGCATATGAATGAATTACTTCTAGAAAAACATATTCAGTGCATTAAAACCATCATTCAGTACAAACAAGTTTTACAAGTATACAACGTATTAACAAACAATGAAAAATTACAACTAAAGATACAATAAAGAAGCTAAAAATTGCCATTGTCGAGGAGGTCTGACTCCGTCTGGACTTATTCGCAGCATGAGTGCTTCACTTGGAAGGCTTCAATTTGTGTGTGGACTGTCCGCCATGAAAGTAATGACCCCAACATCAATCCAATCTTGCACCTTGTGTTGGTGCTCCGCGATCTTCCGTTGAATGCCCCTATTCCCCGCCATGATTAGGCATAGGGTTCTGGATTACGTTTGAGCCATCGTTGGTAAAATTGATAGCCTTAGAATCAAGCAGGTCTTGGACTTTGTGCTTGAATGCTTTGCAATTTTTGATGTAGTGCCCCGGCGCTCCAGAATGGAAATCGCAGTGGGTGTTGGCATCATATCTGGGTGGAGGAATGCCGGTTAGAGGAGCCAACATTCTCTTTTGAACCAACTGTAACTAAAGTAGATGTTGTAATAGCTGAGAGTAAGGCATAGGCGGAGCGTCAAAATGCTTGTCTGCCATTTTTGGTCTTGTAGGATACCGACGAGGAGCACCATTTTGTTGTTGTGGTGAAGCCATAATAGTTGCAGCAGCCACCTGATTATATGGGGCCTGATACCCTCTGTTTCTGCTCTTCTGAGAAGATGCGACATTAGTCTCCCCTTCACATTTTTTACTTGCACCCGCGAAAGGTTTTCGCGCACCAGAAGATGACCCAACATTGTCTTGAATCTTGCCCAGCTTGAGCAAATTCTCAATCCTCTTCTCCGCAACTATAATATCAGCAAAACCAGTTGAAGGGCACCCTGCCAAGCATTCCTGGAATGGACCTTGCAGCATTCCCATGAACATGTCAGCCATTTCTCTTTCAAGCAACGGTGGTTGCACCCGTACAACCAACTCACGCCGCCGCTGGGCGTATTCCTTAAAATTTTCCTTGCTCTTCTGAGTCATACTCTACAACGAAGTTCAGTTAGGCGCCATATCGATATTATACTGATACTGTTTTATAAACGCCTCTGCCAATTCCTTATAGTTCCTGACGCGAACCCTTTCAAGTTTCATGTACCACTCCAAAGATGCCCCAGATAGGCTATCTTGGAAAAAGTACATCCATAGCTTTTCATCATTGGAGTAAGCATAAATCTTTCTGAAGTAAGCTTGCAAGTGAGTTTTCGGGCATGAGCTTCCGTTGTATTAGTCAAAAGATGGAGCCTTGAACTTAGGAGGGATTCTTACTCCCTGAACCAGCCCCATGTCTGCTACATCGATGCCCATAGTATTCTGACATTCTACAGCCTTGATTCTTTCAGTAAGCAATTGGTACCTTCGGTCTCCTACACCATTATTACTGCCCAGATTTGCGTTCATCAGAGAAAAATAATCATAGTGATTATCCTCCAGATGAGGAACAGGAATTGGAATAGGGATAGGGCCACCAACAGGTTAACCAACAGGAATACCACCATTGACCCCAGCAACAGGAATACCGACATTAACTCCATCGAATGGAATGCCACCATTAACCCCACCGACGGGAGTACCATCTCTAACCGGAGGGTCAACTTGATTATTAGCATTTGGAATTTCAACTTTGGGCTTCTGCACCATTGCTCTTAGCTCTTGTTGGTCCTGAGCCACTCCTTGCATTAGGTCGATAAACTGGTTCATCCGGGCCCTCATTTCAGCCATTTCTGCCTGTAGTTGTTCCATGACTCGTTGTTGGTTTTGACGCGTTGAATAGCGGTGGATGTGAGAATCAGCAATTCTGCCTGTTAATCAAATAAGGTTAGGAAATCCATAAAAAAGTACCTTTTATGCAAAATGAGATGTATGAATGCATGCGTATGCCATATTCGATTATTTCCGAGAAATTTTTTGCTTTGATTCAAGTTTTTCACAAGAACACCGCAAGTAAAAGATAGACAGCTCGGCTACAAGACTCAAAGCTAAGATCCTTGGAAATAAAAGAACATGTATGTCCAAATGATGATATGGATGCAGAGACATGGGTTCAAAGCTTCCACAAATTCTGACTAGCGGCTGTGCTGCTGATGGACTAAGTTCAAATGTCTACTCTGATAAGAAAACCAGAATAGCCAGAATACCGGAATAACTAGAATACCAGAATACCAGGCTGATAAGTCCACACTGATAAGAAAACCAAAATACTGGGTAGGTTGGAGGTCAAAGTTTCCTGCAAACCTGTAAACACATAGCCCTTCTCACATGTGGGTTCTAAAACCAAGGATCTTCAGCGTCACGGACTCTCAGGTCGAGAAATGATGATACGTTCACCATTTCTGGTTTGGCATCATCATTAATCGAGGAGGCCTTAACTGATTCCCCTAAAGATGGTCATCCTATGGCAAGTTCTCAGCTTCGGGTCCTCGGATCAAGAAGCGTAATGGGTTTGCCATTTCTGGTCTGCCATTATCGCCCCTTGGGAGGAGTGCCTCAACTGAGTCCTCGGGAATGGTCACCAGAGTCGACAGCCCACCATGGGAACATCCAATGGCCTGCATCAACATGCAATATCGAATATCTCATAGAGGAACCTCGTCTGGCTGTGGGTCTCTTGAACACTACACGTGGTCACCACCACGCAAGCGACACGACTATCCACTCTAAATCCTATGTGTACACTCAAGCCTGGGTAGTGGACTTATCTCTCAGAACACCCATCCCACCAAAGAAAACAATAGTCCAGCACAGTCCAGTATATATGGCAATAATGAATGTAAAGCAAGTAAAATGCGATAAAAGAAATAAACATGCGATAAAAGCAATAAACATGCGATAAAAGCCATAAATAAAATAGGTAAAGCATACAGATAAGCACCCAATGATCGAAAATAAGTAAGCGCTAGAATTGACTCGCTTAGGGATGGGAAAGTCCCCAGCAGAGTCGCAAGCTGTCGCATCTGCGAATATCAACCGGCGGAAAAGACAGAAGAGTCGCCACCGAATGTTATTTATCCTGATGGAGGGAAAGGAAATGATTAAAGAAAACCTGAACAAAGGGAAAGGAATGGTCATCGCAACCATAGCCTGAGTTTGGGAGTCGGTTACGCGAGAGGAAGGTATTAGCACCCCCTCGCATCCATTGTACTCAATGGGGGTCCACGCTTGTTGTTCTGATTAAAGGGTGCAGGTATCTGAAGCTCAACTGCTAAACGGAAACTAAAAACGAAAGGTGACTCGATAGGACATCGTCGTCATATGCCTACGTATTCCCTCGGGAGTGGTAAAGTCAGAGTCAACGTAGTTCTGAGCACTACGGGATTGTGGGGGAAGGTTGCTCGCCAAGACATCGTCGTCTTGTGCCTACATAACCTTAATCAGACCAGAGAGAGGAAATCAGAGCATCTGTAGTTCATGCAACTACGGGAAAATAGGATCTCAATCGCACGGGTGCGAGAGAAATAATCGGGACTCATGAAAGGTCCAAAGGGAAACTCAGTCCCACCAGTTATCATGCAATGATGGCCCCAAGGTCAGGATCAGAAGGGAAGTCTACCTAATGTTGTCATGCATGGATTGAAAACCTAATGTCTCTCCTACCTCCAACTTAATAAGAAATTAAGTGGAGCTAGGAATCCTACAGGATCAGGTGAACAAACACAAGTAAACACAGGACAAATAAATCACAAAATGAATGATGTCGTGATCTCAGCTAAGCAACAAAAATGAGTGACTCCTTGTCCTCAACTAAAAAAGAAATGCAACAGAAATGGACGATGTCGTGATCTCAACTATGAGGAAGTTGAGTGACTCTTCGTCAACCACAAGATGAAAACGATGTCGTGATCTCAACTATAAGGAAGTTGAGTGACTCTTCGTCCATCACAAAGTAAACAGAAAAGAGAATCCAACAACAGCAGAGTATCCATGAATTGGCACCAAGCCAAGTATACAACCAGGAGTGAAAACTCCTCAATCAACAGCAAGTTTCAAGCATAATTGCTAAACCTAAGCATGCTTCCTACAAGTGTGCAAGTGGTACCTAACGGAGAAGGTCCGTTGCCTCTTCAAAGCGCACAACAAGCTCAAGCCTCGAAGCTATCAGGCACTTCCAACAAGTAAACAAGTTCAGTAGTCAAGCATCTAACATCAAGTTCAAACAATGTCAAATTTTAACAAGCATCAGGTGTAAGCAACCAATATCAAAGGTAATCAACCAGGAGAAACAGAACTAATATCCAGAATCGGTCCAAACGGTATCAAGGACTAAGCATAATCTGCATCAAGACAACTCATTAGTCCAACCAAGGTTATGAAAAATATTCCAAACAACAGCTCCACAAGATTAATCAAAGCCACAAAGAGATTAAAACTAGGATTAAAGATCTACTCCTAATTAACATTTAATCAAATTCTAGAACAAAACCTAATCAGAATCAATCTATAATTAATCAACTACTAATCCATGTTAAAAGTCAATTAAAATCCAGATTAAGACCAAAACTAATCAAAGTTCAATTAAAAAACTAAAAGGAACCAAGCAATGTTAACTTCCTGAAATCTAACCAAACTCAAGATTAATGTCTAATTCAGAAAACAAATTCTAAAGTTAAAACTAAATCGAATTCAAACGATTAAGCTCTACTTGAAAATTAAGACTAATCTAAGTCCAAAATTAAAACTAATTAGTCAAAACACAACTAGACTAATGGTCTCAATTAATCGACTAAACAAAAATTCAATTAATATAAACAATTAACCAAAATTCAATTAGTAAATAATTAAGCCTAAAATTCAATTAGCCTAAACTAATTAGCCTAAATTCAATTAGCCTTAACTAATTAGCCTAAAATTCAATTAGCCTAAACTAATTAGTGAACATTGGCAAGGCGTGTGGTTCAACCAGGAGGGGTGTGTGATTAAATTTGGAGAGTGTGGACAGAATAAGCGTGTGGGCTTGAAACTGAGTCCAATTTCATGAAGTGCAGACAAACACTACTTCTATAGTACTAGCATTAGGGTTGATTTGGAAACAAACCTCAACAAAGATGAGTGGTTTCGGCGGACCAATTCGCGAGAACGGTGATGCTGCATCTCCGGCGGCCACCACGAGCAGTTCAAGCTGAGTCCGTCTTTGAACGTGAATCCATGGAGCCAACCGTTACCACTACATCTCATTCCTCTTATTCATCATAATCCGTTTGCAACATTGCCATGACGCCATCTTCTTCTTATCAACGATGTAAAATCTTGATGACGACAACGGTGGTGCTACAATGGTAGCTTCAGGTACGAAATGGAACCTTCCTTCGATTCCTCTTCTCTCTTCTGCTTCTTATGAATCTCTTTTCTCCTTCCATATTGCTTTGATTTTCGAATCGTTATTGCTATATATTGAGAGGATGGATGTAGTGTGATTGTGAGTTGATGCATTATTGAGTTTGCACAGAGTTGCGAATTGGTTGCGTATTCTCGCTATAGAATCTGAGAATGAACGATTGCTTGAATCTTTTCTGTGGTAATTCTGTGGCAGGTTAAATTGAAGTTGAAGTTGTGAATAACGAAAAAGATGATGACGTCCTCAATTTTGTCACAGGAATAGTTGCAGATTGATGAATGGTCGTTGATTCTTGATCATGATGCTGTGAATTCGTGTCGGTGAATCTTGCTAATGCAGTTGCGAATTATGATTTGCAGGTGAGTTTGGAATTCTTGAATTTGTTGACATTAACGTAATGATTTATGCCATGAACCTCCTTCTTCTACCTTTCTTTGAATGGGCGCCATTGTTGATTGTTGGTGCTCTGCAGATGAACCGTGTTATTGTGTTCTGCTGCGGAAATCATCAATGTTGAATCTATTGTTGCTTTTGATGGTTGCATGTTTTTGAATTTGATTGAAGATTGAAGGTATAAATATGAAGAAGGATGAAGATTGATGGATTGCAGGGATTGAAGATGATTGAAGATTGAAGAGCTCAAGAGTGGGGAGAGAGTGAAGTGGAAGATGAAGAAGTTAGTTAGTAGTTTTCTCATAATTCTGTTAGAGTTTAGTTGGAAATTCTGTTATAAGTAGTTAGGAGAAAAGTTAGTTTTCTGTTAGAGTTTTTTCAGTTATGAATTGTTAGAGGATTTTTTTGGTGTTTCTGTTATGATTTTGTACGTAGTGACATTTATCATTGTGGTTTGCACGAATACTAATTGTGGCTGGAAATTGGTAATGAGTTGTGCGTTGAGGTGTGTGTAGCAACAGCCTGTGAAATTGAGATGTTTTTTTATTTTATTTGGCTTGTAGTTACTTTTTCTATAGTGATTTTCCGTTACCAACTTGTTTCTAATGCTATGTGACACTCTTTTCCTCAAACGAACTTAAAGATCTAAAAGGCAGAGCTTTTTCTCTTCAATTTGCAATCCCAACGCAAGATCAGGCCTAATTCATTTTCCCTCTAAGCTAACAGCCAGTAGGCCTTCAATCATTCTGCAACGATTTGGGACTATTATAAGATATGGACCATGGTTTCCTTTGAATTCCATCAAGTATGCAATCAATGCCATAACCTGTATTGTTTTACCAAGGCCCATCTCATAAGCTAGAATTCCATTTAAATTATTGTTGTACCAAGAAAGCATCCATTGCAATTGCAATCCAACAAGCTAATATTCTTTCAATGTTCTAGCTCGTACTTCATCTACTGCACAAGCAGCAACAGATCTGACTTCTTTAGTATTTGCACGTGATCATACCATGTCATATCCTTAACCCAATCTAGCTCATCATCCATTTGATCAAACAGTTCCACTTCCCACAATTTTCTTGATATGGGCCATATAGTTTGATTTGAGTAAAAAAATTTGGATTTTTGAAATTGAACTTGGACAACAACGGATATGGGCTAAATAATAGGGATTTGGAAATGAACTAAAATGGATATGGTTTGTAATGTAATTTTGTCATGTAATTTTGAACTAATTTGAATATGAGAATATGGATAACAATAGATTTTATGGTTAATGGAAAATGGTTATGGATTAAATTAGATTTGAAAATGAACATGGATGAGGATAAGAATATGAAGTTAAGTGGATTTAGAAAGAATGGTTTCATTTGAAATGGATTAGAAGAGTTGGCTTTGAAGGTGATTTATGGATGTTGGTATGTGGTAATGAACTTAATCTAGTAATGGGTATGGGTTAGGCAATTGGACGTTTAAACTTGAATTTGAATGATGATAAACTTGAAAATGATACACTTGAACCATGATGAATGATATAAGTCTTGAATGATCTTAGACACGTTTTTCAACCCTTGTACCTGGGACATGTACCTGAATGAGCACTCCACTAAAATTCTCAATTCTCAATGAAAACCATCTTGTATTTATCATTCCAACCACAAGTAATTTGTATCATAAGCAACGAACACTTGGAAGAATAATAATGACTGAGGAAGCTTTGAAGATGGAGATAAGATGTGAAGTGTAGAAAGAAACACGACCACCAAGAGTCCTTGCCATGAAACTTCAATCCAATGAACCTCAACTGATAAAAATCCACAAGCTCAACTATGTATGAGAAACCCTAATTCACCTTGATGTACACTGATAAATCTTGACGAGGATGACTTGGAGTGAGAAGGAGTCAAACTCTAAATGAAGATGAGAATCTCACAACCAATGAGAATCTCGAGCTTGCACATAACACCTTTATCCTACGTCTTAGAAGCTCAATGAAATACATGATTATGAGTTTATGACCTAATGAAGATGCCAAATGAATGCGAAGCGAAAGCCAGATAAAGTTTGAAAAAGGTAGGGCAAATTTTGGGGTGCTACAACTACCCCTATTCAATTTACTTGGACCTGAAAGGGTGATAGCAACGACTTTCAGACATTCAAGGTAGAAGGTAATTGAATACAAAAAGAACCCAAAAATTTGTAAACTGTGGTTAAAGTGAAGGTAGAAAGCTTGACGAGCGTGAGTGAATCTACTGGGGATAAAATGGTAGAAGAGATTGAGAAATCTGCTAGGGAGAAGAACTGACACGGATGGGTGTCTGGAATCACGGGATAAGACACAGACGTAGATTTAGATCAACGATACGAACGAGTATCGAAAGATGATATAGGCGGGTGTCAAAGAATGAGAACAAGCATGAATGAGTGATTCGGTTAATGACACGGACTAGTATCGGAAGATGATACTTACATGTATCAAAGAAAGATGGATGCGGATGAGTGTTTATGTTAACAACCGAACGAGTATCGAAAGATGATACAGACGGGTATCAAAGAAAGATGGACACGGACGAGTGTTTAGGTTAACGACACGAACGAGTATCAAAAGATGATACAGACGAGTATCAAAGAAAGATGGAGTGACCATGGACGAGCGTCAAGATGAAAATTGAGTACCAAAATAACCACACAAAATTTGCAACCTGCGAGGGGAGGGACGACTCCGCTGGGGAACAAGTAATAAGAGGTATAAAACCATGAACACGGACGGGCGTCAAAAATAAATACGGACGAAGTATTGAAACCGAGCAAAACAAACACGGATGGGTGCTTAACTGCGCTAGGGATAAACATAGACAAGTGCTTAGTATTAATACAAACAGATGTTGGAGAAATTACTGTGAGTATATGGGCTCTAGGATTATCACAGACGAGTATTGATGAAGCCGAAACAAACACGGACGAGTGCCCGAGATCAAATGGACGAATATTGATGAAGCTAAAACCAACACGAACGAGTGCCTAAGATCAACGAGGACGAAGCATTGAGGAGACAGAATCGAACACGAACAGGTGTTGAAAGAACACGGACGAGTGACTAAGATCAGAACGGAATCAATACGAACGAGTATTGGTGAGACTAAAACCAACGTGGAAGGATGTCGAAAGACCACAGACGAGTGTCTAAGAATCTAGGGTTAATACGAACGAGTATTGATGAACCTGAAATAAACACGAACGAGTGTTGAAAGACCACAGACGAGTGTCTAAGAATCTAGGGTCAATACTAACGAGTATTGATGAACCTGAAACAAACACGTACGAGTGTTGAAAGACCACAAATGAGTGTCTAAGAATCTAGGGTCAATACGAACTAGTATTGATGAACCTAAAACAAACACGAACGAGTGTTGAAAGACCACGAACGAGTGTCTAAGAATCTAGGGTCAATACGAATGAGTATTGATGAACCTGAAACAAACACGAACGAGTGTTGTAAGACCACAAGCGAGTGTCTAAGAGAAATATGGACGAATATTGGAGATACTGGAACGAACACGAACGAGTGTTGATAGATTAATATGGACGAATATTGATGAAACTGGAGTAAACACGAACGAGTGTTGAAGGACCACAGACGAGTGTCTAAAATCAATACGGACGCATATTGGAGATACTGGAATGAACATGAACGAGTGTTGATACTTCAATATGGACGAATATTGATGAAACTGGAGCAAACACGAACGAGTGTTGAAGGACCACAGATGAGTGTCTAAGATCAATACAGACGAATATTGATGAAACTGAAACTAACAAGGACGAGCGTTGAAAGAACAGTGTCTCAAAAATATTAAGATTAACGCATCCAAACCTTAGACGGCGGGTGTGAGGGACGACTCTGAGGGGATAACAGGACTCCTAGTCAGACGACTCTACCAGGGAACGAAGATCAAAAGGGTAATATTGACATAATTACTACCCTAAGGATTGGTTGAAGCGTCTGCTTGGGGCCACAGTCACATTGTTTTCTGCTGGGAAAAATAGAAGCCTGAACATACGACTCTGTAGGGGAATACTAGTAAGATAAACAAGTTCATTGGCAACTTTACCGGGGATAAAGTAAGAATGGACATCCTGGGTTGAACTACTTTCTGTCGGAAAACGTCTGGCAACGAGAATATCCAAACCTGGCTTATGCTTCAAATGCAAATGTTTGAATTTTTCTATGGCGTAATGCTCCATATCAAATGGAAATGCTACGCATTTTGAAGATGTTATGATTACTACATGCATGATGCAAAGAGGATCTTCTGTCGGGGATGATAATTAGCAACTCTGCTGAGGAAGTGACCACTGATCTGATCTTCTGACTTTCTGTGGGGAAGAGATCAACAAATCAACTGGAGAGTAATGTTGATACATCTGGACTCTGAACTG
This sequence comes from Lathyrus tuberosus, assembly GCA_022829125.1. Classification (NCBI taxonomy): domain Eukaryota; kingdom Viridiplantae; phylum Streptophyta; class Magnoliopsida; order Fabales; family Fabaceae; genus Lathyrus; species Lathyrus tuberosus. Next base: position 6,442,407 of record JALAZF010000362.1, on the reverse strand, counting down.
CAGGGAGTGAGGACTTTGCTGGGAAGACATCACCTAAACCAATCCTGCTTAGGGAGAACCTATAACCATAGGACTTTGCTGGGAAATGACAACCTTCTGACCTGGCTGTTGGGGGAACTGAGTTCAAACATGTCTCTGCTGAGGAAAGAAATGTTAGTTGACTTGATGAGAAGATTATACACCAGTACTCTGTGGGGAGAGAAACTCTACTAGAGACGGGAGGTCGAACGAGCCTCTTGCTGGGGATGCCCACCTACTTGAAAAGCGAAACAGACCATCCTTACCCTGTCTAGGACTTAAACTCTCGCTGGAGAAAAGACAAATCCAACTCTAGTTGGGGAAACCCGACCTCTGGACTCTTGTTGGGAAGGATAATAAGAAAGTGTAGCATTTTGCCGAGGACGATATCACCTTATTTATTTCTGTCGGGGACGAACAATGATTTTAACACCTCACTGGGGAAAGACACCTTATGGCGCCTTGTCGATGAAGAGAAACCCCATGCTGGGAACTACTTTGGCACTTCATGCTTCTGTTGATCAACTGCATGCCAATTATCATAAGAGAACTCTCCACTTACCTCAAACCACCTGGTCTACCGGGAGAAATTGTCTCATGAGGATTTTACAGAGAACCTGGCATTCCCAATGCCCCAGGGTCTTCAAACTCTTGGAGAGATTTATCGGATCTCGACGTAACTGCCCCAGACTGCATAACCTACAAAGGAATTTGCCTCGAGAGGATTCGTAATGACTTGAATTATTCTGCCCCAGTATGCTGACTCTAGAAGAGGTGCTTTAGATTAACTGTCATATGGAGAGGACAACTTCTCGCTCCTGAGGTAGCCTGCCTCAGTACGAGTCTTGCAGTAATTATGTCATTGTCTTTGAGAGATTTGCTGAATCTTGACATGATTGCCCCAGATTGGCTGAACTAAGCACAACTTGCTGAGAAAACCGTTAGTTGACGGAATCTTTTGACTCCATGTTCCTCAATATGGTTGTCCAGGAATTTCCTCTTGGCAAAGTTATACTTCTTTACTGATGTTCATTACGCAAGTTTCATTAGCGTCAAGTATAATGTATGCAAGCAGAAAACGTTTATTCTGAGAATGATAATTCTAATGCAACATAAATGTTAACCTTGAAGTTTTCATTGAAAAGATATCGCCAAACCTCGTGAACGAATCACTAGTTAAGATGCGACTCTAATTTGAATAAAAGACATTATGCGCATGCAATACCAACAAACTATTTTAGCACCACTCATGGGAGTCAGGAACGTTGTTTCGTCAGAAGTACGCCTTCGGAATAACCTTACCTCAATTAGGACTTTTGAGGGTTGTAACGTGGCCTAGTTCACGGTTCGAGAAAGAAGGATTTATGGCTCAAAATTTTGTTTGTACCCACCCATTCTCCTTGATGTCCTTCAGTCCTACGTTCAGTTCATTTGGCATAAGCGCTCACCTTCCAAAAGGTTATTGCATGTCATCAGCGATGGTTAAGGAGCCCACAATGTTTTTGGAGTGGCAATCGCTCCTTTCGTCTTAGGTGCCTGTAGTCACACGACTCGTTCTTGCTCGAGGGTTTTTCTTTTTTAATCCTTTTCGCTTTTTCCATTTGCTTCTTTTTCATTTGTTTCCCTGATTTTGCCTAGACTGATTCTTTTGAATCCTTTTCGATTTTGATGTCCAGCGGGATGCCCTAACTTTTGCCTAAGTTATTTGTTTTCAAACTTTCGACTTAGCGGGCTTTCTTTCTCCTTTTTTATTTTTCTTTTTCTTCTTCTTTTTTTGAACAGGTCGTGTGACGCTAGCTGTCTTGACTTTTTTGAAAGGATTGTAACTGCTTCACTCCTTGCGGTGAGGGATGACCACTGTGGTTTCACGCCCATTGACCTTCCTGATGAGGAATAAAAGGTAATGGATCTTTAGACGCGCATTCCTTTTGAAATTCGAATGCTCGTTCAAATCAACTGACAACTATCCTACCCCTGGGTTAAATGTTAGGATTTTTTTCAAAAGAAACTCCGACTTCTAGGCTTAACAGGGTTAATGAGGGTCTATCTCCCTTATATATCCGATTTTTGGGGAGTTGAAACAATGCATGTACATCATCAGTAAGGTTTTGTTCCCAAAAGCATACGACCAGAAAGTTTGCGTTCTCAATTCGTCATTCTCCCTCTAAGAGTTTAAGCACGTAAATTGGTATTGCGATGCACATAAATATCATATGAATGAAATACTTCAAGAAAAACATATTCATTGCATTAAAACCACCATTCAGTACAAACAAGTTTTACAAGTATACAACGTATTACCAAACAATGAAAAATTACAACTGAAGATACAGTAAAGAAGCTAAAAATTACCATTGTCGAGGAGGTCTGACTCCGTCTGGACTTATTTGCAGCATGAGTGCTTCACTTGGAAGGCTTTAATTGGTGTGTGGATCGTCTGCCATGAAAGTAATGACCCCAACATCAATCCAATCCTGCACCTTGTGTTAGAGCTCCACGATTTTTTGTTGAATGCCCATATACCCCGCCATGATTAGGCATAGGGTTCTGGATTATGTTTGGACCATCGTTGGTAAAATTGATAGCCTTAGAATCAAGCAGGTCTTGGACTTTGTGCTTGAATGCTTTGCAATTTTCGATGTGGTGCCCCGGCGCTCCATAATGGAAATTGCAGTGGGCGTTGGCATCATATCCGGGTGGAGGAGTTCCGATTAGAGGAGCCAACATTCTCTTTTGAACTAACTATAACTGAAGTAGATGTTGTAATAGCTGAGAGTAAGGCATAGGCGTTGCGTCAAAATGCCTGTCTGTCATTTTTGGTCTTGTAGGATACCGACGAGGAGCACCATTTTGTTGTTGTGGCGCAGCTAGAATTGTTACAGTAACCGCCTGATGATATGGGGCCTGATACCCTTTGTTTCTGCTCTTCTGAAAAGATGCGACATTAGTCTCCCCTTCACGTTTTTACTTGCACCCACGAAAGGTTTCCCCGCACCAGAAGATGACCCAACATTGTCTTGAATCTTGCCCAGCTTGAGCAAATTCTCAATCCTCTTCTCCGCAACTACAATATAAGCAAAACCAGTTGAAGGGCACCCTGCCAAGCGTTCCAGGAATGGACCTTGCAGCGTCCCCATGAACATGTCAGCCATTTCTCTTTCAAGCAACGATGGTTGCACCCGTGCAGCCAACTCACGCCACCGCTGGGCGTATTCCTTAAAAATTTCTTTGCTCTTCTGAGTCATACTCTATAACTAAGTTCGGTTAGGCGCCATATCGATATTATACTGATACTATTTTAGAAACGCCTCCGCCAATTCCTTCCAGTTCCTGACACGAACCCTTTCAAGTTTCATGTACCACTTCAAAGATACCCCAGACAGGCTATCTTGGAAAAAGCACATCCATAGCTTTTCATCATTGGAGTAAGCAAAAATATTCCTGAAGTAAGCTTGCAAGTGAGTTTTCGGGCATGAGCTGCCATTGTATTTGTCAAAAGATGGAGCCTTGAACTTAGGAGGGATTCTTACTCCCTGAACTAGCCCCATGTCTGCTACATCGATGCCCATAGTATTCTGACATTCTACAACCTTAATCCTTTCAGCAAGCAATTGGTACCTTCAGTCTCCTTCACCATTGTTATTGCCCAGATCTGCGTTCATCAGAGAAAACTGATCATGGTGATTATCCTCCAGATGAGGAACAGGAATAGGAATGGGGATATGGCCCCCAATAGCTTAACCAACAGGAATACCACCATTGACCCCAGCAACAGGAATACCGACATTAACTCCACCGACTGGAATGCCACCATTAACCCCACCGACGGGAATACCATCTCCAACCGGAGGGTCAACTTGATTGTTAGCATTTGGAATTTCAACTTCGGGCCTCTGCACCATTGCTCTTAGCTCTTGTTGGCCCTGAACCACTCCTTGCATTGGGTCCATAAACTGGTTCATCCGGGCACTCCTTGCTCTTAGCTCTTGTTGGCCCTGAGCCACTCCTTGCATTAGGTCCATAAACTGGTTCATCCAGAAATAAAGTACCTGTTATGCAAAATGAGATGTATGAATTCATGCGTATGCCATGTTCGATTATTTATGAGAAATCTTTCTGCTTTGATTCAAGTTTTTCACAGGAACACCCTAAGTAAAAGATAGAGAGCTCGGCTACGAGACCCAAAGCTAAGATCCTTGGAAATAAAAGAACATGTATGTCCAAATGATGATATGGATGCAGAGACATGGGATCAAAGCTTCCATAAATTCTGACTAGCGGCTGTGCTACTGATGGACTAAGTTCAAATGTCTGCTTTGATAAGAAAACCAGAATACCCAGAATACCGGAATAACCAGAATACCAGAATACCAGGCTGATAAGTCCACACTGATAAGAAAACCAGAATACCGGGCAAGTTAGAGGTCAAAGTTTCCTGCAAACCTGTAAACACCCAGCCTCTCTCACATGTGGGTTCTAAAACCAAGGATCCTCAGCGTCACAGACTCTCAGATCAAGAAATGATGATACATTCACCATTTCTAGTTTGGCATCATCATTAATCGAGGAGGCCTTAACTGATTCCCCTAAAAAAGGTCATTCTATGGCAAGTTCTCAGCCTCGGGTCCTCTGATCAAGAAGCGTAATGGGTTTTCCATTTCTGGTCTGCCATTATCGCCCCTTGGGAGGAGTGCCTCAACTGAGTCCTCGGGAATGGTCACCAGAGTCGACAACCCACCATGGGAACATCTAATGGCCTGCATCAATATGTAGTATCGGATATCTCATAGAGGAGCCTCGTCTGGTTGTGGGTCTCGTGAACACTACACGTGGTCACCACCACACAAGCGACTCGACTATCCACTCTAAATCCTGTGTGTACACTCAAGCCTGGGTAGTGGGCTTATCTCTCAGAACACCCATCCCACCAAAGAAAACAACAGTCCAGCACAGTCCAGTATATATGGCAATATTAAATGTAAAGCAAGTAAAATGCGATAAAAGCAATAAACATGCGATAAAATCCATAAATAAAATAGGTAAAGCATACAGATAAGCACCCAATGATTGAAAACAAGCAAGCACTAGGAATGACTCGCTTAGGGATGGGAAAGTCCCCAGGAGATTCGCCAGCTGTCGCATCTGCGAAAATCAACCGGCAAAAAAGATAGAAGAGTCGCCACCGAACGTTATTTATACCGACGGAGGGAAAGGAAAAGATCGAAGAAAACCTCAACAAAGGGAAAGGAATGGTCATCGCAACCATAACCTGAGTTCGGGAGTCAGTTACGCGAGAGAAAGGTATTAGCACCCCCTTGCGTCCATCGTACTCGATGGGATCCACACTTGTTGTTCTGATCAAAGGGTGCGGGTATCTGAAGCTCAACTGCTAAATGGAAACTAAAAATGAAAGGTGACTCGATAGGACATTGCCGTCCTAGGCCTACGTATTCCCTCGGGAGTGGGAAAGTCAGAGTCAACGTAGTTCGGAGGACTACGGGATTGTGGGGGAAGGTTGCTCGCCAAGACATCGTCTTCTTGTGCCTACATATCCTCAATCGGACAGGAGAGAGGAAATCAGAGTAGTCATAGTTTGACCTACGGGTCGATTTTGATTACTTAGTGAAAGAGTCTCGATCGCACTAGGGCGAGAGAAAGGGAATTTAGTTGTTAGTGTGCTCTTTGAGATATCGCATCTCGTGCCTACGTATCCTCAATTGGACGGGAGAGAGGAATGAGAGCATCCGTAGTTCACGCAACTACGGGAAAACAGGATCTCGATCCCACGGGTGCGAGAGAAAAGAATCGGGACTCACGAAAAGTCCAAATGGAAACTCGGTCCCACCAGTTATCATACAATGATGCCCCAAGGTCAGGATCGGAAGGGAAATCTACCTAATGTTGTCATGCATGGATTGAAAACCTAATGTCTCTCCTGTGAGAACAAGATTTGGTTCTGCAATATTATCCCTAAATTTTGATGATAACAAATGTGTATTGGCAGGAACAATTTTGCACAACTAATGTTGAGAAACTAGCAAACAGGTTATGCTCCTGAGAATCAGCGCAATGCTTAAAGAAAGACATTTCGTCTATGCAATTAAAAGAGCTGAACGAAGATAACACAAAAGACTTTAATTCAAAAGGAAAAGAGTATGAGTTCTGAAGATCTGAAGACGAGGGTTCTGATGGAACGAAGTCTAGATGTTGAAGCCTCACGCTCTCTGATCAAGGTTCTGAAGACCTAAACAAAGTCGACTCTCATGCTTCAATCAAATATTATCAGAAGTCTCTGAAGATATGAAGAAAGTGAATTAAGAGAACAAGGTTTTGAAGGCAAGTTCTGAAGATTCTGGAAGCGCAGAGCTGATGATTCAAAGACTTGATAATCTCAAGAACTAAGCAATGTTTTCCCTTCTTACTCATGCTCACAAAAAGCCTCTGAAGTTGAGAAGCCAAGAAAACCTACCACACTGTACAGCTGTACCACACTACAACATTAAAATTCTTGAAGACTGTGCGAAATACAAACGAGACAATCTGACACAGACAGGACGCGCAGCATGCAGAAGACTTTGTACCTGTCCTCACGCTTCTAGCCGTAAGCCTACTTAGCTATCATGATTTCATCTCAACGGCTCTTTTCACTCGGCTATAAAAGAAAGCTCAAAGACTTGAAGAAAGACACACATGCAACCTGCTACAATACCTTCAAACTCTGCTCTTTCTTAAGTCATTCTTGATCTAAAAAACTAGTTTACATTATCAGCTTGATAAGATGCAATTTTCTGTAAACCCGTTGTATTTGAACTTAAAGTTGTATTCCTTAAGAGAGACTTAGTGATTATATCTCTTGAGAAGTCTAGGACGTGTGTCTTAGAGATTGTACCTTAAGTAAGACCCGTGTGGTTGGATTACTTGAGAAGTCTAGAATGTGTGAGTTCTAGAGGTTGTTGTTAGTCACCAGCTGTGTTAGCTCGTGCAGTGTACTATTTTGTTGAAATAGTGGATTAAGACCTCGTTGAGAGAGGCGAAATCACCTTGACGGGTAGACTAGATTAACTTGAGAGGTTCTCAAGTGAACTAGTATAAACATAACTTGTTTATATCTCTTTGTTTAACCAAGTTGTTTTTCTTTAGAAAAGGGGTAAATTTTTAAAGAGAAAGTTATTTTAAAGAAACGATTTATTTTGAAAAACAAATTCAAACCCCCTTTCTTACGTTTTTCACACCTTCAATTGGTATCAGAGCTCCGGTTCTGAGGTGATAAAAAGATTAAATTTTTATCAAGCACTTAACAGTGTTCAGTACCGATCCAAGTGTGAAAAACAATGACTACACCACCACCAACAACTTCTGAAACAAATGTTGTTGAAAGAGATTCTTACACTGCAAAACCTCCTATCTTTGATGGCGAAAAGTTTGATTATTGTAAAGATAGAAGTGAAAGTTATTTCTTATCATTTGATCTAGATCTATGGGATCTAGTACTTGATGGCTATAGTCATCCTGTAGATTCTGTAGGTAAAAAGATTGAAAGAAGTGAGTTTACAGATGCTCAGAAGAAAACTTACAAAAATCGTCACAAAGCAAGAACCATTCTGTTGAACGCAATTTCTTATACCGAGTATGAGAAAATCACAAACAAAGAAACTGCGAAGTCCATCTTTGACTCTCTTCGTATGACTCACGAAGGAAATGCTCAAGTCAAGGAGACGAAGGCTCTTGCGCTAATCCAAAAATACGAAGTCTTCAAAATGGAAGATGATGAGTCTGTTGAAACCATGTTCTCAAGGTTTCAAATGCTTGTTGCCGAACTTAGAGTTCTGAACAAAGGCTACTCTACTGTTGATCATGTCAAGAAAATCATCAGAAGTCTTTCGGGCAAATGGAGACCAATGATGACTACCTTGAAACTTGCAAAGGACTTGAATAGTATCAGTCTTGAAGAACTTATCAGTTCTTTAAGAATTTATGAAATAGAGCTTCAAGGAGATGAACCTCAGAAGAAAAACAAATCCATTGCACTGAAGGCAAAGCCAGAAAAGAAGAAGGCGTATCAGGCAGAAGAAGAAATGGAAGAATCTGAAGAAGATTCAGAAGAAGATGATATATCACTCATATCAAGAAAGATAAGTCAACTTTGGAAATACAGATGGAACAAGTTCAAAGGACCAAGGAGAAGATTCGAATCTACATTCGGTCAAAGAATAAACTATGGAAAAGATGTTACGTGCTTTGAATGCAAAGAACCTGGATATCTCAAATATGACTGTCCAAAGGCCAAGAAAGAAGAAAGACCTAGGCAAACCAAAAAGGGTCTCATGGCAACCTGAGATGATTCAAAATCTAAAGATGATGCTGATGAAGGTCGGGTCAACATGGCATTCATGGCAGAAACCAGAAGCAACTCGTCAGAAGAAGAACTATAAGACTCCAACGATGAAAGAGAGGTACTTTCCTTCTTATCATGATTGAACTTGAATTAGGATTAACTGAACTTATAAAAAGATATCAAAACCTTCAAAGCAAATTCAAAATCTTAAAAAAGAGTTTTATAGTTTCTTCAGATGATCTTGCTAAAAACAAGAAAACTATTTCTGAACAAAATGAGAAAATATTTGTCTTAGAAAACTCAAACACTGTCCTGAAATGTAAATTATCTAAATTAGAAGAAGAAATTGTTTCAAACTTAACTAACACTAGTGAAGAAGACAAATATGATAACGCATTTAAAAATTTTCTTACCAAAAGCGTAGATAGAAGCAAAATGGCTTCACTAATCTATGGAGTCAGTAGAAATGGCAGTAGAGGTCTAGGATATTCAGGACCATCTCAACCATATGATGAAACCATAAACATCAAAATACTACCTTTGTCCAAACAGTTTGTTCCCTCTGGTACTGGCCTTAAGCATTCAGAGCCAAAAGGCTCAAACACTGGGATTACACAAACACACACACTAAAGAAATATCCTAAACACGAACACTATGCACAAACTCCACACCGTTTCACTAACGTAAGGAAATCTAAAGGGATCAGAACCTTTAGAAAAGCTAATGTGAAAGGACCCACAAAATGGGTACCTAAAAACAAGATAATCTATATTGCAGATATCCTTAATAGCTCCATTGAAACACCAGTCATGGTACCTGGACAGTGGGTGCTCGCGACACATGACGGGAGAAAGGCTTATGTTCCAAGATCTGAACTTAAGCCTCGAGGTGTCGTCGGTTTCGGAGGAAATCAGAAAGGAAGAATCATTGGCTCCGGAACTGTTGGAAATGGTAAGCTTCCTTCCATTAAGAATGTTTTATTAGTAGAAGGTCTAATGCATAATCTATTATCAATAAGTCAACTTAGCGACAATGGCTATGATCTCATTTTTAATCAAACGTCTTGTAAAGCTGTAAGTCAGAAGGATGGATCTGTCCTATTCAATGGAAAGAGGAAAAACAACACTTACAAAATTAAATTATCTAATTTAAAACATCAAAATGTAAAATGTCTTCTTTCTATAAACAAAGAGCAATGGGTCTGGCACAGACGTCTTGGCCATGTTAGTTTGAGAAGAATCTCTTAGCTTAACAAGCTTGGTCTTGTTAGAGGCTTGCCAAATCTGAAATATTCGTCAGACGCTCTTTGTGAAGCATGTCAGAAAGGAAAGTTTTCAAAAACCTCTTTCAAAGCTAAAAATGTTGTTTCCACCTCTCGACCGTTGGAACTTCTTCACATTGATATGTTTGGTCCTGTAAAAACGGCCTCTCTCAATGGTAAGAAATATGGACTAGTCATCGTTGATGACTATAGCAGATGGACATGGGTAAAATTCTTAAAACAAAAGGATGAATCACACTCTGTGTTTGCTTCCTTCTGCACTCAAGTACAAAATGAGAAAAATTATAAAATAGTTAGAGTCAGAAGTGATCATGGTGGAGAATTTGAAAATAAAAACTTTGAAGAACTTTTTGATTCACATGGAATATCTCACGATTTTTCTTGTCCTAGAACTCCACAACAAAACGGAGTTGTAGAAAGAAAGAATCGAACTTTACAAGAAATGGCTCGCACCATGATCCAAGAAGCTGACATAGCTAAACACTTCTGGGCAGAAGCAATTAGCACAACATGTTATATTCAAAATAGAATCTCTATAAGACCTATCTTGAATAAAACTCCATATGAATTGTGGAAGAATAAATTACCCAATGTTTCTTATTTTCATCCATTTGTATGTGTCTGTTTTATGCTTAACACTAAAGAGAATCTTAGCAAGTTTGATTCCAAAGCACATAAGTGTCTGTTGTTGGGATACTCTGAACGCTCGAAAGGCTACAGAGTTTACAACTCAGAATCAAGAATTGTGGAGGAATCTATTCATGTTAGATTCAATGACAAGCCTAACTGAGAAAAGTCAGAGATAGTTGAGAAACTTGCAGATTTGGAAATCAGATTCTTCAAACCTAAGGAAAGGACAGATGAAGTTAAAGAACAACAAGATCCTACACCAGAAATCACTGAAGTAACTCCAAATACCCCATCTCAATGAAGAAGAAGACTGTCCACGTCCCATCCTGAGGAACTAATTATGGATAACAAAGATACTCCTATCAGAACCAGATCAGCCTTTAGACCATCAGAAGAAACACTTGTAGGACTAGTATCATTGATAGAACCAGCTACAATTGAAGAAGCCCTCATGGACAAAGACTGGGTTCTGGCTATGGAAGAAGAACTCAACCAGTTCTCCAAAAATGATGTTTGGGATCTAGTTCCTAAACCTAAGAATGTTCATGTAATAGGAACTAAGTGGGTATTTAGGAACAAGCTAAATGAAAAGGGAGAAGTTGTCAGAAACAAAGCACGACTTGTTGCTCAAGGATACAGTCAACAAGAAGGAATTGACTACAATGAAGCATTTGCTCCAGTTGCTAGACTTGAAGCAATACGTTTACTAATATCCTTTTCAGTAAATTATAACATCACTCTATATCAAATGGATGTTAAGAGTGCATTCTTAAATGGTTATATATCAGAAGAAGTTTATGTCAAACAACCTCTCGGTTTTGAAAATTCAGAAAAATCAGACTTTGTCTTTAAACTTAGAAAATCACTCTATCGTTTAAAGCAAGCTCCCAGAGCTTGGTACGATAGATTGAGCAAATTTTTATTAGAAAACAATTTCACCAGAGGAAAGGTTGACACAACTATTTTCTGCAAAACATATAAGAATGACATCCTTATTGTTCAAATCTATGTTGATGACATTATTTTTGGTTCTGCTAACTCTTCTCTATGTGAAGAATTTTCAAAGCTAATGCAGGCTGAATTTGAAATGAGCCTCATGGGAGAACTGAAGTTCTTCCTTGGAATTCAGATTGATCAAAGATCAGAGACCACTTACATCCATCAAACCAAGTACACAAAAGAACTTCTGAATAAGTTCAATATGACGGATTGCAACATTGCTAAAACACCAATGCATCCAACTTGTGTCATGGGAAAAGAAGAAACAGGAGTTAAGGTTTGTCAAAAACTCTATCGTGGTATGATAGGTTCTCTCTTATATCTAACTGCTTCTAGACCTGATATATTATTCAGTGTACATCTATGTGCTAGATTCTAATCAGATCCAAGATAATCACATCTAACCTCTGTCAAACAAATTCTAAGGTATCTGAAAGGAACAACTAACCTTGGCCTGATGTATAAGAAAACATCAGAGTATACTTTTTTTGGTTACTGCGATGCAGATTATGCCGGAGACAGATTAGAAAGAAAGAGCACATCAGGGAACTGTCAGTTCTTAGGAAGCAACCTAATCTCATGGTCAAGCAAGAGATAATCTATAATTGCTCTCTCAACAACTGAAGCAGAATACATATCAGCTTCCCTACGCAGCACTCAAATGCTATGGATGAAAAATTAGCTGGAAGACTATCAGATATATGAGAGTAACACTCCTATCTTCTGTGATAATACGGCTGCTATTTTCTTAAGTAAAAATCCAATTTTGCATTCTAGGGCTAAACACATTGAAATAAAACATCATTTTATTAGGAACTATGTTCAGAAGGGAACTCTATGCTTAAAATTCATTGATACAGACCATCAGTGGGCTGACATTTTTACAAAACCCTTAGCTGAAGATAGATTTCTAATCATTTTAAAACATCTGAATATGAAGTACTGTTCAGAATAAAAACATTTTCAGAACCTCATGTGTTTTAGTCAGAAGAAAAGTATTTTTCAAATCATCAGAACCTTTTTCTTAACACATCTCAAGTTCTCATAAATATGTGACATGTCATATATTCGGAAAATTATTTTTGCACGTGATTTAAATAAAATTAAGTCACTTTAACTATTCAAATTGAACGAACATCATTTTTCTCGAGATTGGCTCAACTTTATCACATTTATTAGCTTGTCCCTTCAAGAAGGTATCTGTCATTTAAACCCTCGAGAACATTTTCTCTCTCTCTCTCTCTCTCTCTCTCTCTCTCTCTCTCTCATAAACCCTAAAAAGTTAATCGACTCTCATCTATTTCTCTCTCTATCTATCACTCCCTCAAAATCAACTCAAAGTTCAATCCTCATTCTTTCTTACCACCGTAAGAATGAACACTCATCAACAAGATACTGTTCAAATCTCCCAAGAACTACCATCCTCATCCATCACACCCACTACTACTCTCTCAACGGCTGAACCAGTTGTTTCAAATCCATTAACCCTTCCCTCAATTGATGCAAACCATGTCACCCAGAAAACTCGCTCTGTGACATGTGTGCACTTGCAAACGATCTAACTGTTCTGAAAGAGCTAGATGTTGATTTCAACAACCTCTCTGATAATGGGTTTAACCTAATTGATCAATTGGGTGCTCAAGAATGGAAGAATTACTTTGATAGACTAAGAGGTCCATGCTTTGATGATCTAGTTAAAGAATTCTGGAGACATGCATAAACAGACGAATTCCATGTGGTATCTTTTGTTCTGGAGCAGAAGATTATCATCACTGAGAGATCTATTTCAGAATTGCTAGGAATGAAGTTCTTGGAAGGGAAGAGAGTGTACGAAAAAACTGAAAAATCTGAGTCAGTCATCAACAAAGCTATCTTCAAAAGCTGCCAATCAGGAACAACGGACTACAAAAGCAAAAACTTGCGTGACAACCTAAGGATCTGGCACAAGATCATTCTTGGATGCATCAATCCAAGACCGGCAAAGAGTGTTATAGATTTTGCCAACACAAATAAAAAAACACATGCTGTACTACTTGCACAAACATGAGAAAATGTGCCTTCCCTCCATCCTATTCTACCATTTAAGGGATATGGTGCTCAAAACAAGAACAACGGCCTCAGCAGAAAAGAAGATTGTTAACTACATCCCTTTTGGAAGGCTAATTTCTGACATTCTGGTTGAAAGCGGATTAGTGAATTATCTGACCAAGGAAGCAAAGTTCACGGATTATCTGAATGAAAAAGTTGGAGAAACCTTCAATGCTGTAAATCTTAAGCATATGAAGATGATTGCAAGTGTTGAGGAAAAACCAACACCTATTTCTCCCGACACGGTGAAAAGGATCAGGAATCCACTGGAAAACTATCCATTCTACCGTAAAGAAGATAATCCAACCGCAATAGCCTCTTATATTGCCATAATGAGAGAAGCAGAATCTAGAGTTGAAGAAGTTGTCCCTCAGTCAAAGCATATTACCAGGAGTAAGAGGAAGCTAGCTGAAGAGAATGTGGAGTGCAAAAAGAAGAAAAAGGATGAAACTAAAATCTCCAGAAAAGAAGCTCTTCTTCTCGAGAAAATCAATCAAGTTGATGCAAATTCATCTGTTGCTGCACCATCTTCATCACCAATCACCTCTACCTCCATTCCACAAGTAAGGTTTAAACCCCCATCTTTTTCTATTCCTTTACCAACCATTAATCAATCAACCAACAATTCATTAATAACTACTCCAATCTTGTCTGAGACAGTTTTTACATATATTTCAATAACAACTACCTCAACAATTCAGCCAAATGAATTGGAACCAACGAATCAAATCTCTGAATCTCAAGCTCCCAATACTGAATCCGGTTCTGAGGGAACCTCCTATGAATCTCTAGAAATCGTCTTACCTGAAAACCTCACGAGCTCCGACAATCTAGAAGTAACCTCTCCTAACGATCAACAACAACCACCTAAACCTGCTGCTACTGAGATTGACTTATCTCAGCAACTACCACTTGAAACCAAATCTGATAAATCCAACCTCGCTCTGGTTATCTACAATGCTCCACCTCCAACATCCTTTGAAGAATGTACAAGTCAATTTCATGACAAAGCACTTGAGATGTTTGCTAAGCTAAGAGCGGAACTTTGTACAAGCACGAAGCTCATGGAACTTGAGAGTGCCTGTCAAAGCTTTCAAAAATGGCTGGACATGGAACTTACAAGAATTGTAAGTTTCTTAAATACAACCATAACTACTGAACTAGCAAAGGCTAAGGAGAAAGCTGAAGCTGAAGCAAGAGTCAAAGTACTCAAGTTCTTGGCTGCCAAGCAGAAAGAAGCTGAAGAAAAGGCTGCTAAAGAAGTAAAAGAGCAAGCTGCTAGAAAGACACAAGAAGCCGCTGAAGCTAAAAGAGCTAAAGAAAGTGCTACGATTGCTTCCACTTCTGATCTTGTTATCAAGCGTCTGGGAGACGCCATTGATGAAATCAGAATTAAACAGAAGAACTTCAGAGAAAGTTTTGACAAGCAAGATACTGTCAATGAAAATCTTCAGATCATGATGAAGAAAATTTGGGACAAGATGTCCTCTGACAGCAAATAAACCTCTGTTTTTCTTTTAAGTTTTGGTTCTGTGTTTTTCACCCTTGGACTACCCTGCGTTTATCTTTTTGATTCATGACAAAAAGGGGGAGAAAGTATATGAATGAAATAATTTTGATCTTATAGTCATTCTCGGAAAAACAATGCTGCTTACATTGCAAACAGATAAATCCATCATCTCTATTAGATTATTTTCCTGTATTTTTCTTCTGTGCAGTTAACTCAGAACTCTGATGATGAAGAAAGACTCAAAGGTTAATGAAGTCAGGGGGAGCCCAAGCAAGAACCTTAATCAAATCTAATACTCAGGGGGAGCACTTCATAAAAAGGATAAGCTATCCTAAAAACCTTTTTCCATGTTCTCTGTGTTATATATTTATATATCAAAATTGCGTCATCAAATACATAGTTTTGTCATCATCAAAAAGGGGGAGATTGTGAGAACAAGATTTGGTTTTGCAATATTATCACAAAATTTTGATGATAACAAATGGGTATTGGCATGAACAATTTTGCACAACTAATGTTGAGAACCTAGCAAACAGGTTATGCTCCTGAGAATCAGCGCAATGCTTAAAGAAAGACATTTCGTCTATGCAATTAAAAGAGCTGAACGAAGATAACACAAAAAAATTTAATTCAAAAGGAAAAGAGTATGAGTTCTGAAGATCTGAAGACGAGGGTTCTGATGAAACGAAGTCCAGATGCTGAAGCCTCACACTCTCTGATCAAGGTTCTGAAGACCTAAACAAAGTCGACTCTCATGCTTCAATCAAATATTATCAGAAGCCTCTGAAGATATGAAGAAAGTGAATTAAGAGAACAAGGTTCTGAAGGCAAGTTCTGAAGATTCTGGAAGCGCAGAGCTGATGATTTAAAGACTTGATAATCTCAAGAACTAAGCAATGTTTTCCCTTCTTACTCATGCTCACAAAAAGCCTCTGAAGTTGAGAAGCCAAGAAAACCTGCCACACTGTACAGCTGTACCACACTACAACATTAAAATTCTTGAAGACTATGCGAAATATAAACAAGACAATCTGACACAGACAGGACGCGCATCATGCAGAAGACTTTGTTCCTGTCCTCACGCTTCTAGCCATAAGCCTACTTAGCTATCATGATTCCATCTCAATGGCTCTTTTCACTCGGCTATAAAAGAAAGCTCAAAGACTTGAAGAAAGACACACATGCAACCTGCTACAATACCTTCTAACTCTGCTCTTTCTTAAGTCATTCTTGATCTAAAAAACTAGTTTACATTATCAGCTTAATAAGAAGCAATTTTCTATAAACCCATTGTATTTGAACTTAAAGTTGTATTTCTTAAGAGAGTCTTAGTGATTAGATCTCTTGAGAAGTCTAGGACGTGTGTCTTAGAGATTGTACCTTAAGTAAGACCTGTGTGGTTGGATTACTTGAGAAGTCTAGAACGTGTGAGTTCTAGAGGTTGTTGTTAGTCACCAACTGTGTTAGCTCGTGCAGTGTACTATTTTGTTGAAATAGTGGATTAAGACCTCGTTGAGAGAGGCGAAATCACCTTGGCGGGTGGACTAGATTAACTTGAGAGGTTCTCAAGTGAACTAGTATAAACATAACTTGTTTATATCTCTTTATTTAACCAAGTTGTTTTTCTTTAGAAAAGGGGTAAAGTTTTAAAGAGAAAGTTATTTTAAAGAAACGATTTATTTTGAAAAACCAATTCAAACCCCCTTTCTTGCGTTTTCACACCTTCATCTCCTACCTCCAACTTAATAAGAAATTAAGTGGAGCTAGGAATCCTACAGGATCATGTGAACAAACACAAGTAAACACATGACAAATCAATCACAAAATGAACGATGTCGTGATCTCAGCTAAGCAACAAAACTGAGTGACTCCTCGTCCTCAACTGAAAAAGAAATGCAACAGAAATGAACGATGTTGTGATCTAAACTATGAGAAAGTTGAGTGACTCTTCGTCAACCACAAGATGAAAATGATGTCGTGATCTCAACTATAAGGAAGTTGAGTGACTCTTCATCCATCACAAAGTAAACAGAAAAGAGAAGCCAACAACAGCAGAGTATCCATGAATTGACACCAAGCTAAGTATACAACCAGGAGTGAAAACTCCTCAATCAACAATAAGTTTCAAGCAGAATTGCTAAACCTAAGCATACTTCCTACAAGTGTGCTAGTGGTACCTAACGGAGAAGGTCTGTTGCCTCTTCAAAGCACACAACAAGCTCAAGCCTCGAAGCTATCAAGCACTTCCAACAAGTAAGCAAGTCCAGTAGTCAAGCATCTAACATTAAGTTCAAACAATGTCAGATTTTAACAAGCATCAGGTGTAAGCAACCAATATCAAAGGTAATGAACCAGGAGAAACAGAACTAGTATCCAGAATCGGTCCAAACGGTATCAGGGACTAAGCATAATCTGCATCAAGACAACTCATTAGTCCAACCAAGGTTATGAAAAATATTCCAAACAACAGCTCCACAAGATTAATCAAAGCCACAAAGAGATTAAAACTAGGGTTAAAGATCTACTCCTAATTAACATTTAATCAAATTCTAGAACAAAACCTAATCAGAATCAATCTACAATTAATCAACTACTAATCCATGTTAAAAGTCAATTAAAATCCAGATTAAGACCAAAACTAATCAAAGTTCAATTAAAAAACTAAAAGGAACCAAGCAAAATCTAACCAAACTCAAGATTAATGTCTAATTCAGAAAACAAATTCTAAAGTTAAAACTAAATCGAATTCAAACGATTAAGCTCTACTTGAAAATTTAGACTAATCTAAGTCCAAAATTAAAACTAATTAGTCAAAACACAACTAGACTAACGGTCTCAATTAATCGACTAAACAAAAGTTCAATTAATATAAACAATTAACCAAAATTCAATTAGTAAATAATTAAGCCTAAAATTCAATTAGCCTAAACTAATTAGCCTAAATCAATTGGCCTTAACTAATTAGCCTAAAATTCAATTAGCCTAAAATAATTAGTGAACATTGACAAGGCGTGTGGTTCAGCCAGGAGAGGGTGCATGATTAAATTTGGAGAGTGAGGACAGAATAAGCGTGTGGGCTTGAACCCGAGTCCAATTTCCTGAAGTGCTGACAAACACTACTTCTATAGTACCAGCATTAGGGTTGATTTGGAAACAAGCCTCAACAAGGATGAGTGTTTTCGGCGGACCAATTCGCGAGAACGGTGATACTGCATCTTCGGCGGCCACCACGAGCAGTTCAAGCTGAGTCCGTCTTTGAACGTGAATCCATGGAGCCAATCGTTACCACTACATATCGTTCCTCTTCTTCATCGTAATCCGTTTGCAACATTGGCGTGACGCCATCTTCTTCTTATCAACGACACAAAATCTCGATGACGGCAACGGTGGCGCTACAATGGTAGCTTCAGGTACGAAATAGAACCTTGATTCGATTTCTCTTCTCTCTTCTGCTTCTTACGAATCTCTTTTCTCCTTCCTTCTTGCTTTGATTTTCGAATCTTTATTGTTGTATATTGAGAGAATGGATGTAGTGTGATTGTGAGTTGATGTGTTCTTGAATTTGCGCAGAGTTGCAAATTGGTTGCGTATTCCCGCTATAGAATCTGAGAATGAACGATTGCTTGAATCTTTTCTGTGTTAATTCTGTTGTAGGTTAAACTGAAGTTGAAGATGTGAAGAATGAAAAAGATGATGACATCCTTAATTTTGTCGCAGGAATAGTTGCAGATTGATGAATGGTCGTTAATTCTTGATAATGATGCTGTGAATTCGTGCCGGTGAATCTTGCTGATGCAGTTGCGAATTGTGATTTGCAGGTGAGTTTGGAATTCTTGAATTTGTTGACATTAAGGTAGTGATTTACGCCATGAACCTCCTTCTTCTACCTTTCTTTGAATGGGCACCATTGTTGATTGTTGGTGCTCTGCAGATGAACCATGTTATTGTGTTCTGCGGAAATCATCAATGTTGAATCTGCTGTTGCTTTTGATGGTTGCAGGTTTTTGAATTTGATTGAAGATTGAAGGTATAGATATGAAGAAGGATGAAGATTGATGAATTGCAGGGATTGAAGATGATTGAAGATTGAAGAGCTCAAGAGTGAGGAGAGAGTGAAGTGGAAGATGAAGAAGTTGGTTAGGACTTTTCTCAGAATTCTGTTAGATTTTAGTTGGAAATTCTGTTATCAGTAGTTAGGAGAAAAGTTAGTTTTCTGTTAGAGTTTTTTCAGTTATGAATTGTTAGAGGATTTTTTTGGTGTTTCTGTTATGATTTTGTACGTAGTGACATTTATCATTGTGGTTTGCACGAATACGAATTGTGGCTGGAAATTAGTAATGAGTTGTGCGTTGAGGTGTGTGTAGCAACAACCTGTGAAATTGAGATGTTTTTTTTTTTGTTTTATTCTATTTGGCTTGTAGTTACTTTTTCTATAGTGATTTTCCGTTACCAACTTATTTCTAATGCTATGTGGCACTCTTTTCCTCAAACGAACTTGAAGATCTAAAAGGCAGAGCTTTTTCTCTTCAATTTGCAATCCCAACGCAAGATCAGGCCTAATTCATTTTCCCTCTAAGCTAACAGCCAGTAGGCCTTCAATCATTCTGCAACGATTTGGGACTATTATAAGATATGGACCATGGTTTCCTTTGAATTCCATCAAGTATACATTCAATGCCATAACCTGTACTGTTTTACCAAGGCCCATCTCATAAGCTAGAATTCCATTTAAATTATTATTGTACCAAGAAAGCATCCATTGCAATTGCAATCCAACAAGCTAATATTCTCTCAATGTTCCAGCTCGTACTTCCTCTCCTGCACAAGCAGCAACAACTCTGACTTCTTTTGTATATTTGCACATGATCATACCATGTCATATCCTCAACCCAATCTAGCTCATCATCCATTTGATCAAACAGTTCCACTTCCTGCATTCTTCTTGATATAGGCCATATAGTTTGATTTGGGTAAAAAAAATTGGACTTTTGAAATTGAACTTGGACAACAACGAATATGAGCTAAATAATAGGGATTTGGAAATGAGCTCAGATGGATATGATTTGTAATGTAATTTTTTCATGTAATTTAGAACTAATTTGAATATGAGAATATGGATAACAATAGATTTTGTGGTTAATGGGAAATGGTTATGGATTAAATTAGATTTGAAAATGAACATGGATGAGGATAAGGATATGAAGTTAAGTGGATTTAGAAAGAATGGTTTCATTTGAAATGGATTAGAAGAGTTGGCTTTGAAGGTGATTTATGGATGTTGGTATGTGGTAATGAACTTAATCTAGTAATGGGTATGGGTTGGGAAATTGGACGTTTAAACTTGAATTTGAATGATGATAAACTTGAAAATGATACACTTGAACCATGATGAATAATATAAGTCTTGAATGATCTTGGACACGCTTTTCAACCCTTGTACCTGGGACTTATACCTGAATGAGCACTCCACCAAAATTCTCAATTCTTAATGAAAACCATCTTGCATTTATCATTCTAACCACAAGTAACTTGTATCTTAAGCAACAGACACTTGGAAGAATAATAATGACTGAGGAAGTTTTGAAGATGGAGATAAGATGTGAAATGTACAAAGAAACACGACCACCAAGACGTCCTTGCCATGAAAATTCAATCCAATGAACCTCAACTGATAAAAATCCACAAGCTCAACTATGGATGAGAAACCCTAATTCACCTTGATGTACACTGATAAATCTTGACGAGGATGACTTGAAGTGAGAAGGAGTCAAACCCTGAATGAAGATGAGAATCTCACAACCAACGAGAATCTCGAGCTTGCACATAACACCTTGATCCCACGTCTTAGGAGCTCAATGAAATGTATGATTATGAGTTCATGACCTAATGAAGATGCCAAATGAATGCGAAGCGAAAGCCAGAAAAAGGTTGAAAAAAGTAGGGAAAATTTTGGGTTGCTACACCATGTTTTTGATATTGAAATTTTGGATGAGGAACATATTGCGTTCCTGGTATTTTGACTGTCAAGATGCGTTTTCTACTGTAGGTCCTTAAAGGGGGCGAAGAGATATTTATCTCTAGCCAACCAACAACATAAAGGTAAAGACGTTTTCCTTAGCCAATTAATTCTAGGATCCCTTTATGAATCTCTAGGACTAGCCACTGAAACTTTAAGGAACATCCAACCTAAAGATGGTTTATTGCTATCTGAACCTTTTTGGTTACTCCAACTCTGGCTCAATGCCACATTGAGATTTCTCTAGACGTTAAACAACCTAACAATGCTGACGGAGCCATTAGGAATCGACGCACTGAAGGTGTCCATATAAACCTGCTGACCCTGACTGATAAGAACATATCAGATCGAGAGGCCTTCTCGTCCTATTTCTTAATGTTCTCCAAGCAATATCACTTCAACGCAACAATGACTCCTTTTCCTAAAAGGACTCATGGACCTGAATGGTTTACTCGTGAGTTCCTAACCACTGGCAAACATGAAGCCGAATCGAAGAAGATATGGGCAGCTTTCTTGACTCCATGACTTCTCTCCACCAGACTTGGAACTTCCAAAGACAGTGTGAAGATTGTCTGTTATCATCCCAAATTGGTGTCGCGCCAATTTGGGATTTCTGATACTATACCTAGACCCTTTTCTAGTCTAAAACGTGAATTGTTCCTTTGCACCATTGATTACTCTGAAGATGATTACCTTCGACGAATAGCTTGACACGTTGCTGATCACCCCATGCTGACTCTAATTGATGTTTTTTCTTCTCTACAGCAAAAGTTCAGAAAAGGTAGAGCTCGACACATCAAAGAGATCCAGACTTTCCAGAAATATTTTGAAACTGTGTATGACCATAACGGCCTTAGTCGTAGAATCCTTGAAGCAGCTGTTACCCTAAAGGAAAAAATGTTGGAGAATCTTCCCAACTTACGCATTCCTGACTATGTGAGTGACAAGTTGTGAGAGCAAGAATTGTCTCTACAAGTCAATCTATGTTTTGATGATAACAATAAGTATTTGTGAAAGAACCATTTTATGGTCTAACATGTGTTGTGTGCAGATCATAAGAACTAAAGACATCAGAACCAACATGCACCAGCTAGATGTACTATGATTGAATATATATATGCGAGGTTACTATGTGTAACTAAAGTCGCGAGAAGCAAGAACGCTTCTTTATCTAGTCATGATCAGCCAGATCCAAGGATGCCAAGATTACTATTGCAATGCTCTTGTGGATGCTCTCTGAAAGTGATTGAGATTCTGAAGATAGCGAAGCTTCTAAAGAAGTACACTCTGAAAGAACCAAAGTGCGGAAGACTCCTATGACTTGAAATTCTGATGGCTGAAAGTGCTGAAGACCAAGTGCAGAATGAATCTGAAGACTTATGGGTTCTGAAGATCAAGGTTTCGAATATCAAGTTCTGAAGATTAGGAAGACTTGAAGCAGAAAAGAATAACGTTCTTAAAGACCAAGTGCTGAAGTTTTGAAGAAGACAAATCATTATTTCACTAATGGCAATTGTTGTTGAAACTCAAGAAGACAAATCAACACAACAACAACAATAAAAAACAGAAGTTGTTGATGAAGAAGACAACATTGAAGATTTGTCAAGTCATCAACCTACCTTCTCGCCAGGACTACATTGAAGATCTGAAGCAAGGAGTTATTGCTCAAAGCTTGCTCAACCAGAAGACGAAGAAGAAGAAGATCTACAAGATGTCAACAATTGTAATATCTAAATACATCTTTGTAGTTTCTTAGGAAAGCAAGGAGCTGATTGCTCAAATCTTGCTTGAACACATGAGTGTGTTTTTTGTACTTAAACTTAGGCGAAACTTGCTTATTAAGAAGCACAATCTATAATCTCCAGTTTTCCAATTCAACTAAATGAATTGAGACTACTCAAGTGAACGTTATATCCTGATGGGATCCCTGAATGGTTCAGCTGTGAGTTGAGGCCCTTGAGTAGATCACGTGGTGATCAGATACTTGAGATGACAATGGCTGGGGGTCATTGTGGAAAATCCTGAAATAGGGCCAGTAGTGTTATATTCATTGCGATGAATCTTTGAACGTCTAGCTGTGAAATCCCAGCAGTGGGTTTGCTCGGTCAATGAACGTTATATCATGTTGGATCCCTGAACGGCTCATTGGGTTGTTAGTCACAGTGCGGCTTTGCAAGTTGTTAGTCACCGGCGCGGCCCGTGCAAGTGTAATCAATGTTTTGGTTATAGTGGATTAAGTCCTTGTGTTCAAGGCGAAATCACCTGAGGAGGGTGGACTGGATTAGCCTTTGTGGTGAACCAGGATATATCGTGTGTTCTTTACTCTTATGCTTAATATTCTTATTTATGTTCTATATAGAGTATCAGAACCTTACACAAGTAAGTCAGAACCTTGCAGCTTAACTCTGATAAGCTTTTGCTCTGCAAGTTCTGAGAAGTGGATCTTATATTCAGACTCTTGTTAGTTCTGAAGCCTCATGCTTAGCAAGTCTGAATATAACGTTGCGAGTCAGAGCCTCTCAACGAACTCTGATGTAATCCTTAGTGATTCAACAACAAAAAAAGAAAAGTAGTCAAAAGAGCAAATACACAATTCAAACCCCCCTTTCTTGTGTCTTTCTCGCACCTTCAATTGGTATCAGAGCTCCGGTTCTGTTATTGATTTACATCAAACACTTAACAGTGTCAGAAAAAGATCCAGATGTGGTGCGTAGAAGTACTCTGGGTGAGATTGAAATCCACTTACAATTTCTGTAACAGTTCAGCAGTTGACTATGTACAAAATTGTAATCAATCTGATTACTTCTTGAGCAATTCACTGATTCTAGATGAAGTCTCATTAAAAATAGAAGAATCAGCTAATAAGATAAATTCATCAAATAGGAAATTGTATCTGTTGAATGCTCATCCTGGAAAATACATGTGGATAAAACGACGTATATACTTAAAAGATGAATCATCAGAAAGCAAGAAATCTTGTTTGCTGAAGATTAATTCTTTATGAGTTTTTGAGATGTTTTCAAGAAACGGATTAGGTCCACCCTTGACTTTCTCATTTAAAACTCATTTTGAATCTCTTCATGTAAAGAAGAAAGATTGTTGTTCTAAGACTTTGAATTTCAGAATGAAATCTGTTAAAACCAGAATCTGAAAAATTCAAATTACTAGAAAAGATTCTGAATGAACTCTTAAGCCTTAATTGATTCAGAAATCAATCTCTAACAACTTGAGATTATCCTTGTGAAATCAAATGTTGATAATCTGATTTTCGTCAGATCAAGTGTTCTCAGAACCACTTGAGCTATCAAATTAGATGCTATCATTCCAGACATATAGGTTCTCTAACTGATGTCTTAAAAGATAACGTTAATGATGTTCTTTTGAAGAAATCAGTTAACTCATAGATATGTGTGACCAACCCCAAATAAGTTGATCAGCATTGTGAGAACAAGAAGTTTCATGCAAACCATGTCTAGTGATGCACACATGGGGTGTGACGATGTTTTGGTTTTGAACAAGTTCTGAAACAACCTTGAGGAACAAAGTCAGATGCTGATATGTTAATTCTTCTTTGTATAACCTCTCAAAAGTTCTCACTAATCTTGTGAAATCAACCATCTTTCGAAGAAAAGAAATTCTCACAAACGCAAACTGAATTCAGGCTATGAAAGGAGAACTCAACCAATTCTCAAAGTTTGTTGTTTAAGATTCTGATCCATAACTTAAGAACTGTATCGGAACCAAACAGGTTCTATGAATCAAGGAAATAAGGAGTGAGAAGCAATCAAAAACAGATGTAATATGATGCGTATGAGTGGGGTCATCAAATAGAATTTATTGTTCACTAAAGTACTGCTCTCAAGCATACGAGTGTCAGTTTTCTTTCGGAACATTCATTACACCGCCTTACCAAAAGGATTGCATGTAATTGGCTAAGTTCGGATGAAGTGGTCACTCTGATCATGCTAAGTCTTAATTTCGGTCGCTATAACCTAGAGAGTTGATGGACAAGGTTGAACAAGAAAAGAGAGAAAGCCGTAATTCAACCAGGATCACATTCCAAGAAAATATTCATTTTCTTCAGAAGTCAGAACACAAGCGTATCTTGAAGAATCCAAGAACCCCCAGTAGTTTACTCAGAAAAAGAAAGATCAGAGTCAAGATGAAAATGTATTCAGATTAGTCTGTAAAAATTTCCAGGTACCATCCTTCCCTCACTTATGACTTACTTTCATAATAACAACCAAAATCACTTTATCAAACCTCCTTGATTATGATGTGTTAAGTTTCGAAAAAGTAATTAGAATTTTTTTTTTGTTTCTTTTCGTATATGTTTGCTTATACCTTTTAGAAATAGTTATAGTATAAACCGCCACATATGTAAGATTCTCCGCATCATGTCATTCACCCTGCATGATCTCTTCCTATTAGGCATGGCAACAAAACCCATACCCGTGGGTACCCACCCGAACTTGCCCCGAAGTTGACGGGGAAAACCCGCTTTGACTGGGTTTGGGTTTTCCCCGATTAAAAAATATGGGGACGGGTCGGGTAATGGGGACATTACTACCCACCCCGAACCCGAACCCGTCCCCGAACCCGCCCCGTTTATTTTATTATGTATATTATTATTTAATTTTGTTAATTTGGAATATTAATTATGTGCTTAATGTTTTGATATTTTGATTTGTATTAATTATTTAAAATATTTGAAATGTATGTAAGAATTTTTTTTTGAGATTTTGTTTTTATTATTTGAAATGTAATTTGATTTTTGAAAAAAAAATCTATTAAAAAAATTGATTCTACTAAATGGATGGTGGTGGGGCGGGGATACCCGAACCCGTTTGGGACGGGTTTGGGTTTTAATTCTCCAACCCCGTTTGGGTTTGGGATGGGGAACAAGGATTATGTGGGGATTCGGGTTTGGGTTTGGGGGAGGTAAAGACCGTCCCCGACCCGCCCCGTTGCCATGCCTACTTCCTATAACCCATAAGTACACTCCAACTAGTACTCCTATTCCAGACCTAACTCTCTCTCTCTCTCTCTCTCTCTCTCTCTCTCTCTCTCCTAGAGCCCCTTTATCTGACCTAGTTAGTCTACGAAACCTGAATGTTCAATTAAATGGCAGCACATTTCTGCATCCGTCTAAATCTCCTTGGTTTATACACATTGAATGATATCTATTCAGTATCGGAATATGGAAACATGCTACCTTAACCAAAATAGTTCTTCACCTAAGCTACTGACTTTATGCCGGAATAATTATGCTCTGACAAATCAGGATTCCCTTTAAGTGTTGGGAACAGTGAAAAATCCTCTTTGCTTGCATTCTCGACTATACGCCATTTAAACTTTGAAATTCGAAAACGTGTCGTCTAGAATTAATGACCTCATAAAAGCAGTTACTGCATCCACCTAACTTTTGCTAAGGATAAAGTGCATATATATCTCTTTGATCTTCCCTCGAATTACAAACTACTTAGCTGTCCTCACTCTTTAGACTTCTCCTAAGTATTCCAATCTTCTTAAGTCATTCTCAGCTACTGACTTATCCTGCTCAAACTCCTCCATTTGTCTATTTAAAACCATAGTTATTCCGAAATAATTCATCACTATCCCTTAGTCCTAACCTTCATTTCATCCTCAATCTAAAATGACTCCAAGAACCTTTTATGGCAATGATGATCTTCTTGAAGTCATCAATGAAAAACGACCAAATCCAATAGATACTAATAGTGATTTTCATCTTAGTATTCACTTCCAAAAATGGAATGGATACATTCATATGCTTGGAGGCTCAATTTATCCGACCCTCTTAAAATCCTTTTGGATTAATGCCTCCGTTAGCAAGAATGGTCTGACTATCTCCTCTAACATTTATGGTCTTCCAGTCACCATCAACGTCACAAAAATCTCTGAAGCCATTAATTGTCCACTAAGAGGTGTCACTCCCAACCATGCATCCATTCGATGCACCTCTGATGCTGAAATGCAATATATGTTTGATAAAGGATCAGTCTTTGAACCCACAAATTCTGAAAAACTTATGCCAATTGCCAGAGGATGGTTCAAATTCATCTTAACTAATATCAAGCCTCACAATTTAACCAAAGACTTTATGTACCATGATGATAAGCTCCTCATCATGTGTCTCCTTAGGCCAACTCTTATTGATCTATCTCAAATAATCTTTGATCATCTAAAGGAATCAATTCTTATGTCAAGATCAATGGAAAAGTCATTCATTCCCTATGGAAGAGTCTTATCTGAAGTTCTCTTCAGAGCTGGTATTGTGCAAGCGATTTGCAGAATTCAGCGTGGACCAGACACTGCTCTGGATAGGAATTTTTGTGAAACCTTCGACAGCAGATGGGTCTCATTAAATTAGAAGACTATCTGTCATACTTAGGCTAAGTTATTAGTGTGTAATGGTTTATCAAGATCACATGCTCATTCTGTGTAACTGCAAATTAAACTAATGAAATGTGTGTTACTTTCAATTCTTTATGCCTATATAAGTGCACTTATAAAACATATAAGACAAAACTCTTGAAAGAAGAAAATATGTTTTCAACACTAGAGAACGATAATACTCTCAGATATGCACTTATTGCGAATCCTTGACTCCCGTCAAGAATCAATTAGAGTATCCTACGCATGATCTCTTGTTTTTTTTAAGACTGGTAATCTGTCGGACTTTGTGCTAGTCCTAATTCCCAACCTTAGATGTCTAGAAAATGACGAACCTGACGATTGGAGTCACGAGCATTTAATTGAATCTCTATTCGTTGCCTCCTTAAGGCACCATGTTCTCTCCTCTATACATCATTCCAAACCATCCCAGTCAGTACCCTTCCTTAGTATTTTCTCCAGGATGTCCACCTCTTGTCCTAAACCTACTATTTGTGAAATTGCTAAGTTAAGAGTTCTAAATGAATTCTCTGTGAACACCAGTTCTCTCAAGGAACTTGGCTTCACTAGAACTTCTTCCGAATTAAGATGTCAGAACTGGGAAGGTTATCTTGAGATGCTTCCAGGTCTCATTTACACAGATCTTGTTAAAGAATTCTGGGCAAATGCTGATGTGTTTTCTAACGAATACAACCAGCACATCATTCAATCAGCTGTCTCTGAAATTCCAGTGGTAATTAAACCCTCTGTCATTGCGGAAGCAATCAAGTGCGATGAGAACGGTGACACCACTGAAAACTACAAAGAAAGGAAAATCATCAATGATCTCATCTACAATATTCATTGTGGAAATGGTCCCTCCAACTGCGTCTCCAAACTCAAACCCTCAGCTAAGGTCTGGCATAGAATAATGGAAACAAACCTTCGACCTAGAGAAGTAGGAGAACAAGTACTAACTCATTCAGATAGACTATTCATCTTCTGTCTGATCTACAGAAGGAAAATAAACCTTCCCCTAACTATGTTCAATCATTTGAAAGAACAAATTCTATTGTCTAAAAACAAACCCTCTCTCAGCATCCCGTATGGAAGAGTCATATCTCGAGTCCTAGAAATTCAAGATGTGGTTACCAGGCTAAACCACTTAGGAGAAACCACTGAATGTTCACCCATAGATCTTAGAAATCTATTCGGAAATTCCTAAGGAAAAATAGAAATTGAGTTATAAGATTTCTGTCTTGATATGTTGTTTCCTACTCTATGTACTCTTATTAAGATTATCAAATAAAATATCTATGTTTTGATTATCTTGAACTTTTCTAGATAAAGCTCAACCTATGCTCTGCATTTTAAAACTATTTTATGTTGATGCTTCTATCTGTTTGTTCACAAATGAAATGCTGTAATTAATCTCTACTGATGATCTAAAATCTTCAATTAGTAATCAGTTGATTCCATCTAAAAATCCTTCTATGCTGTTTAACATATCCAGTATATATATATATATATATATATGATGTTAAATGCTTAAATGCTCAAATGAGGAAGAAATATATGATGTTCATTGGAAAGAGGAATTATATACTTAAATACCCTTATGCTCTAGCACTTTTTGATGATGTCAAAAAGGGGGAGAAATATAATGATTTTGATTGAAAGAAGGAAATCTGAAAGAATGCAGAACTCAAACAAAGTATAAAAATTTGTTACTACTAACGTTTGTTGTTTGATGTTATCCGAGGAACTCTAAACAAGTTCACTAGGCATTCTAAAGACATGCTAAGAAGAAGAACTCCGATCATATAATAGAAGCTGTCTAAAAATCAGAATCAGTAAGAAAACTCTGAAAGCAGTACACATTCTCAAGATGCTTACTCAGAGGAACTGTGCAAATCAGAAGCCAAGAGTTGTCTGAAGATCTGGATTGAAGATCCAAGAAAGAAGCCGCTCTGATGTTTACCAGGAACCATTTAAAATGAAAACGATTTGGTATCAGACTAAATCAATAATTGGTAATCAGAATCAATCAACACAAAGATTGGTATCAGACTAGGTCTGTAGTATCGATTTGAGCAAAGCTATGAAATCTGTCA
Organism: Lathyrus tuberosus; assembly: GCA_022829125.1. Lineage (NCBI taxonomy): Eukaryota > Viridiplantae > Streptophyta > Magnoliopsida > Fabales > Fabaceae > Lathyrus > Lathyrus tuberosus. The sequence goes on along the minus strand of JALAZF010000362.1, from coordinate 6,413,021 downwards.
TATACCTTCATGGGTATCTATTTCAGCACACTAAGGAAATACTCTTCAAAGAAATATCAAAGATCAAAGAATTCCTTCAGAAGTTATCAGAATCAACCTACTCTGGTATAAGAGTCAACATATCACTTTGTATCAGACTAAATCAAATCAAGTGTACCAGAATTATAATCAAACATTGATTGATCACATAAGTGTTAACCTTCAATTGGTATCTGATAAAAAATCAAGCATTGATGATCCATTGAGTTCTGACAGTAACAAAGTTCTGAGATGAAGACCTGTGTTCAAAGTCAAACTCTGAAAGAGTCATGATCTACATTGGTGATTTAAAATCTAAAATACAGAATTAAGATTCTGAAAGATCCCAATATCTGACTTATGGAAATTAGGGGGAGACTTCCCAGAAGATAAAATGCAAAATCTAAAATCTTCATAAAGTCTGAAACTCAGGGGGAGTTTCTTTAAAAGACAGTTTCTGATGAATAGTACGACTATGTTATCATTTAAAGAACTATTTTATTCTTTGTGCTTAATGGAATCTGCTGAAAAGTAGAAATGCTTCAGATGTCTCTGAAGACAATATGCTCTGATACGGCAACAAAGAAAACTGAGTTCTGAAGATCTGAAGATGGAAGTTCTGATGAACTAGTCCAGATGCTAAAGACTCTTCGTTTTCCTAAAGACAAGATAGAGAAGTAACTCTTTTCTATTCCTGTTCTGACAACTCAAGTTGTTACTCTGTATATCTTTGGATTATATAAAATCCTAGATGATCTCAGATAAAGCTTTGAGGATAACTCATTCAGGGGGAGCTGTTGTTCCAAACTCTGAATTTGTTTGCTTTGGTGATTACCTTGTATAAAATGTTCAATCAAAATACTTGGTTTTGTCATCATAAAAAAGGGGGAGATTGTGAGAGCAAGAATTGTCTCTATAAGTCAATCTATGTTTTGATGATAACAATAAGTATTTGTGAAAGAACCATTTTATGGTCTAACGTGTGTTGTGTGCAGATCATAAGAACTAAAGACATCAGAACCAACATGCACCAGCTAGATGTACTATGATTGAATATATATATATATGCGAGGTTACTATGTGTAAGTAAAGTCGCGAGAAGCAAGAACGCTTCTTTATCTAGTCATGATCAACCAGATCCAAGGATGCCAAGATTGCTGTTGCAATGCTCTTGTGGATGCTCTCTGAAAGTGATTGAGATTCTGAAGATAGTGAAGCTTCTAAAGAAGTACACTCTGAAAGAACCAAAGTGCGGAAGACTCCTATGACTTGAAGTTCTGATGGTTGAAAGTGCTGAAGACCAAGTGCAGAAAGAATCTGAAGACTTATGGGTTCTGAAGATCAAGGTTTCGAATATCAAGTTCTGAAGATTCTGAAGACAGGTTCTGAAGATTCGGAAGACTTGAAGGAAAAAATAATAACGTTCTTAAAGACCAAGTGCTGAAGTTCTGAAAACTGATTCCTAATGGACTTCTTCAATCGACTGAAGACTTGAAGCATCAGATATTATGCTATGAAGACTCTACTCATGCTTCATCAAATTAACATCAGAAGCCACTGAAGTTTTGAAGTCTAAATATTACCGTTGTGAGTTAAATGTACACACTGCCCAAGAAAAGATGTCCGGTCACTTCTTCCTCTGCAAAAAGGAGATGTGTCAGTACAACTCATTTTATCACAACGTCTCTTTTCTAAACAGCCAACAGTATTCTCAAATGGCTATATTTCTACTGGCTATTTAATGGAAAGAGTTTTTTGCTTCTGAGGTGTCGATCACTTGTAGAATCATGAACTGAATGTTCATCTACAAAATTGACCAAGTCATTGTGAAGATAGCAACAACGATGAGTTCTCATTGTAACACTTAACATATTCAGAGCTATCATTATTTCACTAATGGTAATTGTTGTTGAAACTCAAGAAGACAAATCAACACAACAACAATAATAAAGAACAGAAGCTGTTTATGAAGAAGACAACATTGAAGATCTGTCAAGTCATCAACCTACCTTCTTGTCAGGACTACATTGAAGATCTGAAGCAAGGAGTTGCTGCTCAAAGCTTGCTTAACCAGAAGACGAAGAAGAAGAAGATCTACAAGATGTCAACAATTGTAATATCCAAATACATCTTTGTAGTTTCTTAGGAAAGCAAGGAGCTGATTGCTCAAATCTTGCTTGAACATATGATGTGTTCTTTGTACTTAAACTTGGGAGAAACTTGCTTATTAAGAAGCACAATTTGTAATCTCCAGTTTGCCAATTCAACTAAATAAATTAAGACTCCTCAAGTGAACGTTATATCCTGATGGGATCCCTGAACGGTTCAGCTGTGAGTTGAGGCCCTTGAGTAGATCACACGGTGATCAGATACTTGAGATGACAATGGTTGGGTGTCATTGTGGAAAATCCTGAAATAGGGTCAGTAGCGTTATATTCATTGCGATGAATCCCTGAACGTCTAGCTGTGAAATCCCAGCAGTGGGTCTACTCGGTCAATGAACATTATATCCTGTTGGACCCCTGAACGGTTCATTGGGTTGTTAGTCACAGTGCGGTTGTGCAAGTTGTTAGTCACCGGCGCGGCCCGTGCAAGTTGTTAGTCACTGGCGCGGCCCGTGCAAGTGTAATAAATGTTTTGATTTTAGTGGATTAAGTCCTTATGTTCAAGGCAAAATCACCTGAGGAGGGTGGACTGGATTAGCCTTTGTGGTGAACCAGGATATATCGTGTGTTCTTTACTCTTATGCTTAATGTTCTTATTTATGTTCTATATAGAGTATCAGAACCTTACACAAGTAAGCCAGAACCTTGCAGCTTAACTCTGATAAGCTTTCGCTCTGCAAGTTCTGAGAAGTGGATCTTATATTCAGACTCTTGTTAGTTCTGAAGCCTCATGCTTAGCAAGTCTGAATATAACGTTGCGAGTCAGAGCCTCTCAACGAACTCTGATGTAATCCTTAGTGATTCAACAACAAAAGAAAAGTAGTCAAAAGAGCAAATACACAATTCAAACCCCCCTTTCTTGTGTCTTTCTCGCACCTTCACAAGTACATGTTTGCTTTAAATTATTACCCTCCTAAATTCCCCCCTTTGCCTACCAGCGAAATGGCTTTAGCTTTCGCCCCTTCGTTTCCACGGTGTTTCGTTTGTGGGGAATTTTTGAAGATACATAAAAATGAATGCCTGAAACTTGCTCAGTGTGTGACTCTGACTAAGCATGACATATATAGTTTCAAAGGCCACCTTCATGTCAACATAAATTATGTGAGGGTCGAAACTCCCATACATGAGGGTAAAGAAAGGAAAATGATATCTTCCCCATCTTTTCAAACCTAAGATATTCTTTCTTTGTACTCATGATCAATTTTTGTTTTTACACGATTGTCGAGCACAGAAAGAGGACTAGGGATGCTTCCAATGCTAGAGTAGCTCTTAGGAAACTCAAAGTCGAAACCACTTCCTCTTAACCTGCACAAGTAAGTTTCAACTTCTTATGCCAAGCCTTCAAATTGCTCGACGTATTGAACTTAGACAAATTTCACCATTTGAATTTTTTATGTAGGTTGATGATGCAAATGCCGAGGGTGAATTTGTTGAGACAATTCTTGATCTAATTCATGTCGAAGACTCATCTCCTGAGCCTCCCTCACAAAATAAAAATCCAAGAGGCACAGGTTCTGGTACCAAGAAAATCCCAGCTAGCCCTAGAGTGGCACCTACCCCAAAGGCGAAGAAGAGGAAGGAAGCTCCCTCAGTGAAGACTGAAAAGATCACAGGCACAACAAGGAAATTGGCCTCTACTAAGAGCGCTAATTCAATCCCCGATGAAGACACTTTAAAAGTAAGTATATTATTCTTTATTCTTTTCACATCCTTTTTCTAAGTACTAACAAGGGAATTTTGCAGGGAAAACCGTCGACCAAACCTGTGTTGTCCTTCACTTAGATAACACCTCAAACTACCAGCTCACCCAAAAATCAACCTGCTCCTGCCACAGACATTGTTGAAGAAGTCAATAAACTTAAAGAAGTTGATGAAAACATCTCTCATAACTCGATCGATAAAGCTCCATAATCTGAATCAACTTCTTCGGCATTTGCGGAAGAGGGAGAACACCAAATGGACATGGATGAAACTTCTCCAGGGGAGACCTTCAAGCAAGAAGAGCCTAAGCAACCAACTTCTCCTGACAACCCTTAGCCAACTTAAGATGCACACCAACAACCCAAGAGTGTTGAAACTTTAACCAATGTTGAATAACCCAATGTGGAGACTATACCAAATATCGAGAAAGAAAACCTAGAACACTCAACAAAAAAAGCTACTCTTCACCCAACAATTTTCTATAAATGGGCGCACCTAAGAATACCAATCCCCGAGCTTACATGAAAATGGTGTTAAGCAGTAATAGTAGTTCTACTGACAAGTGTTCAAGCTTCTCGACTGTCTCCAGAGGAACAAAGTTCTAAAGCAACTCAAGACGCTCCTTGGAGGAGTTATTCTCTTTGAGGCATTGGAAAAGGACTTTATCTATGGTTATAACATCAAAACGCTATTGAAAAAGCTCAATGTTCTTGATGCCCCTGGCGAGGTTGTTGATTTCTTGGTAACCTTTGGGCCCATCTTCAACCATATTCTTCTTGATTTCTAGAGAAAGCGTGACGCTAAAACAAATATGAAGCCTAAAGCAACTAAGAGTTCGAAGGCATGGAACCTAGCTAATGAATTCGACCAACGCACTGAGCAATTGGAAAAAAATCTTCGTCGGGAAAATGGAGTCGTTTTTGCTTTAGATGCTAAAATTCTTGGCTGGAAGAAAGAAATTGAAGAATTGTAGAAAAAGGTTCAAGAGGCTGAAAGTAAAAAGACAATAATCTGGCAAGCCAGACAACTCTAAATAGATGAAGAAACCCAGATTGGGATCTAACACTTGGAAACTATCAACGCTCTTGACACTGAGATTTTTGGTTTTGCTTCAATCATTTCCCAAGCTAAACATCGACTGACTGCAGCAAAGCTTCAATATGAGAGGCTGAAGACTTCTTTTCCCTTCTAGAGTTGCACTTTTATTTGTTAATATTTTTTGTTACTTGTAGTAACATTTTGGATCTTTGTAACTTTAAGTATGCCCTTCGAGGCATTTCGACAGTTTAAGGCTACTATTTTAGCCTTCTTAATTCTGAAGTTATTTTTTATTCTACACTAATATGTATCTCTTGCAAAATAGGCCTATATTGTTTCAAATACTTTCCATTTATCCGCAGGACTCGACCTTTAGGGGTCAATTCCTCGACCTCATACGTGATAACACCGAAACACACTGCGTATTTGACTCGGATTGCACATGTTTTATCATTGTTTTATTGTTATTTTCTTGTGTTATGTTGGTATTTTGTCTGGATTTCAGGTAAGTAGCCAAATGCGAACCGTTCGTGAAGAAACGAGGCAAATCAGATGAAAAATGGAGAAAAACAAGTGAATTGTACACATGGCGTTCAACATGGAGTTGGCCATAGGAATAACCATGAGGTAGATAGCTTCTCCCACGCCACAACGGTCAAAAGAAAAATTCTTGGCCATCTTGGGAACATGGCGATCGCCATCTTTGAAAAAGACGCCTTGGTCAATTGGCATTTGGAGACCTCACCCATGACCACCACTTTTCTCTCCCACGAATTCTGAAACTTCTAATTGACTTCCAAGGCAATGAACCACTATAAATAGGACCTTTATTTCACTTGTAAAACAATAATTCTTTACATCGGAGAGTTATTGTACCGTGGTTGTAATCGGGTTTGGAGCATCGTAGATTTAGAGTTTTAATCTTGCCGTCATTTACTTTCCAGTTATACCAGATTCAAGTCTCCGATTGGAGCAGTTTTTATATAATTCCGCATTTATTTTATTTTATCTCCTCGCATTGCTTTTACTTTATTTACTTTATCGCATTGCTTTAATTTCGTTTATTTTCCTCGCACTGTCTTACTTTGTTTAATTTATCGCACGATTGTTTACTCACTTTATTTTTTTATCGCAAAAGATCTATTTTCAAAACCATACTTTGATCGTATCATTCTGGTCATTTATTTTCGAAACCCAATTGCACACTTAGCACTTTATTACCCATAAATGTTTTATCCTAATTATCAGTCATATGCTATGTTGTTTACCGTAACCATGTCCAGCTAAATCTTTAGTGCTGGAATGTGAGGACCGTCGATTCAATGGTACTCCATATGTTGTATCTATAGGAACACTTTTGGGGCTATTTTTACTTTAATACAATTTTTCTATGGTTAATTTGACTGGTTACTACGAAAGTAGAACCGTGATTAAGTCGGGTAAGATCGAAAGTCGTCTGACACTTGAGACAAAAATTGGTTAGTTTTTTATTAGGAAAAACAATGAAAATGCTTTGTTAATCAATTAGAAAAGTTTAATTTTAATAGAAGGAGATTTTGAAACTATTTTCGGACGCATTTATATGTTTAGGATCCGGTTGTCCGAGCATATGCCGGAGACCCTTTTAAGTTAAAGTTTCCAATCAAAAGCACTTTTCAACTAAGCTAAAAAGGTGATTACATAAAAAGGATTTTCTACTTTAACGCATGACGCGACTGGTGCAACGTGAGCAACTGATATAGATTAGAGATTAAGTCAGGTTCTGATTATGCTAACGCGACGGTTCCTTTTTAATTAACTCTTTTTCAAGGAAGAAAATATTGCCCCGTAAGTGACCCTATTTAGAAACAATAGAAGTACTATTTTATCGATGTGAATTACATTCCAGTGTTATTTCTATGAATGTATTCAATCATTATTATTTACATTCCGTGCACTTTCCAAAGCTTTTGAATTTCTCCTTAAGTAGAATAACGTAACAATAGAAACCGATAGATTGACATTGGTTTCTGTGGGATCGATAATCTTATATATTACTCTGACATACTCCGTATACTTGCGGATAGCACGCATCAAGTTTTTGGCGCCGTTGCCGGGGACCAATAACGTCAAATTTTGTACCCTGTTGTTACACCGTCAAGATTAAGGCACCCCTTAGCCAGTTAATGTGAAGAACTCGCAGTACCAGAAGTTTAGTAGATCCAATAGACAAACCAGAGAGATACACTCGTGCTCGTCTTTTGTTCCAATGAATTAGAAGAGCAATGGCAGAAGAACAGAACTAAAAACCCCTTAAAGACTTTACCTTACCTTCTAATTAAGAACCTCATTCGAGTATTGTAAACCGAATAATCCTAGCTAATAACTTTAAACTAAAGCCCGCTCTGTTGCAAATAGTACAACAAAACCAGTTCACTGGTCTCCCTACTAAGAACCTGAACCAATATTTAAAAGTTTTCATTCAAATAGTTGATACCTTAAAAACCAATGGTGCTTCTCCTGAGGTGATACGTCTATGACTATTCCCTTTTTCCCTTAGAGATAGAGCATGATCATGGTTAGATTCTGTTCCAGCAAATTCAATAACCACCTGGAATGACCTGAAGAAAGTATTCCTTGCTAGATACTTTCCACCTAGTAAAACCACTTTCCTACGAATCCAAATAACTAGATTTACTCAACAAGATGGCGAATCTCTTTTCGACGCTTGGGAAAGCTACAAAGAACTATTATGAGCTTGTCCACACCATGGTTTTGAATAATGACTGATTACTCACATCTTCTATAATGAAATTATCTATAACACTAAGATGACCATCGATGCTGCCGCCGGTGGTGAACTGATGAACAAACCATATCCCGAAGCTTGCGCTCTCATTGAAGATATGGCACAAAACCATTACCAATGAGGGACGGAACAAACATCAGTAGAGAAGAAAGAAATTAAATGAGGTATATATGAAGTCAGTTGCCTAGACCTGATGAAAGCAAAAATGGACGCCCTAGCACAAAAAGTCGAAAGTTTAAATGTTAACCCTACAGCTACCGTAGCTGCAGTTAAACCTGGATGCGAAATCTGTGGAACCCAAGGACACATAACTGCTGAATGTAGTCTTTTAGCTGAACCAACTCCATATTAAGTTAATTATGCCCAAGGAAACCCTTATTCTAACACTTATAACCCTGGATGGAGGAATCATCCAAAATTCTCCTGTAAGAATAATAACCCTACTAAAAATCTACACCTCAGAGACCACCAGGTTTCCAAGCTCAAAGACCGACACAGCCATTGCAAGTTGCTCCTCAGAAATCCAACCTTGAAAAAATCATGGAAAGCTTCATTTCAACTTAAACTCAACAAAATAAGGAGTTCATGAACTAAAACATTCATATAAAGAAGCTGATTACCCAACTAGGCACAAAAGTCAATTATGTGGTAACCCACAATAAGATGCTCGAAACTCAGATCTCTCAAGTAGCATAACAACAAGTTGCTCAGGCTACGCCAGGAGGACAATTTCCTGGACAACCTCAACCTAACCCCAAGGGGCATGCTAATGCTATTGACCTACGAAGTGGAACTACTTATGATGAACCTGTAGATCCTAGGTTGAAGAAACCAGAACAACCAAAAAGAAACATTTTGACTACACCTGAGACATGGCACATATGGAAATTCGTCAGACGGTAAAAGAAACGAAACTCTAGAAATGCATCAGAATTACAAAGGAATATCTGGAAATACATCAGATAGGTTCTGTAAATGCATCAGAATCACAAAAAAATATCTGGAAATACGTCAGATAAGACTAAAAAGTATCAGTTTGGTAGGTGCCAAGTAAGTTGGACTTTAACCATAAGGTAAGACGTGGATATCAACACGACCTCTGGCGAATGCAAATAAGGATAAAACACTCTTGCTATGCATGATATATGAATTTTGCTATGATGTATGATCAAATGCAGATGTTGACGACATGGCTTGACTCTTTTGGGGAGAGGACAAGATTGGAAGACTGATTCCTCAACACATAGATCATTTCCATTCTGTCTGAGGACTAAAGATGCTGCTGCTGAACACATCTCTACCTCACTGGTAAACTGTATCAAGTTGATGATCCTTGGAGGAAGGATGGAGAGCTACTTGGGGATTCTTTAGGCAAGTATCCCCCAGATTAGATGACTGTTGTAAATGAACTAATCATTGCTTCAACTTAACTAATTCTGGAAATGACTGCTTTACTGTGCGCTTGGAAAGCCTGCCCTAGTATGAGTCTTGAAAGATCTTCTGGATAAACCAATTCTGAGAAGGACTTGCATTGAAGAACAAATTTTGAACTGATTCTCAATAGGATTTGGAAGCAACTTACCCCTGATAGGATCACCGACCAAGTTTCTCAACTATTTAAAAATTCCTTGAGAGGAAAGCCAGTTTGCAAACAAGAGTATTCATTCAAACATAGTAAATCTTAATGTAAAATTCATGCAATTATTGAAATCATAATCATTTTTGGAAAAATGCAAAGCATATGAGTCACTAGTCAAAACATGGTGGTTCAAGACATTCAAAGTGGAAGGTAAAGCAAAGGTATGGTACCAAAACAAATGATTTGCAAAAATATTTTTGGAGTCAGTTTACGCAACCTTATTGTAGTATGCTTTCAAAATAACCTTGCTTCAGTTAGGTCTTTCGAGGGTTATAACGTGGCCTAGTTCACGGTTTATGAAACAAAGGATAAAGGTTCAAAGTTTATTTGTACCCACCCAATCTTCGTGATAATCTTCAGTCCTACACTCAGTTAACTCAGACTATGTGCTCAGGTTCCCAGAGGTTGGGAATTATACTAATGATAGTAATGCCGATGGTTCAGAAGTCAAGGGACCCTTGAGATGGCAGTCACTACTGCCTTACAACATTTAGTTGTTTTTGCCATTGAGTATTTCATGGTGAGGATTTAAAGATCTCTTCTTTTTATTATCCCTAACTTTTGCCTGAACTGTTTCTTTTAAAGCTTATAGTCAGCGAGATGCCCCAGTTTTTTGCCTAAGTCTCCTTCATAGGTTTTGACTTAGCAGACCTTTTCTTTTTTTTTGAGAAAGAAAGTGACTGCCTAGCTCAATGATTACGGTGAACCAACATTAGCTTTCGACTTTAAAGACTTCTTCGACACTTGCTTGCTGTGTGCGAAGGAAAACCTGTGAATGCAACCTTTATTGAAAGGTGTCTTGCATGAAGCTCTTGTATTTGAATGCACAACCAAGTTAACTAAGAACTACCCATCCCTAGGTCAAGATTGCAGGTTTTTATACAGATATAAACTCCTACTTCTAGGCTCGAAGGGGTTGACGAGAGACTAAATTCCTTATTTCTCAGTGTTTGGGAACTTGGAACAATGCCTTACATCGTCAGCAAAGTTTTTACCTGAAAGCATACCAACAGCGGCCATGGGTATATGTTTTCATCACCCTCTTCCAATACTTGCATAATCAAAAGAAAGTGGACAAGAGATATATATTTTTGAAAGAGAAAGCATAAAGATGTAAATAACAAACATAAATAAATTGAATCAAAATGCTGCAATGCTCATTTCATTAACATGGAAGTACAAACAGAATTTGAAATCAAACAACTAACACAATTAAAAGAAAATGAAAACAGAAAGAAACATGGCCTAGCGACTAATTAGCAACAGGGGTGAGCTGGCCTGTCTGAAACATTGGCTTTAGGAGGATAGTCTGGCTGAAGTTGAGTGAAGCTTCACTTCTCATGCCCTGGCAGAGGATTATCCTTGACATTAGGGGCAACATCATGGAAAGTGAGAATCTTATCTGTGATTATATCCCGCACTTTATCCTTCAGTGCATAGCAATTTTCCAAGTCATGGCCTGCGGCACCTTGATGGAATGCGTAATGGAGGTCAGACCTAAAACCAACTGGAAGAGGATCTGGAGGAGGAGGTAGAGTCCTAGTAGTAATTTAACCTCTCTGAACCATAGCATGATACAGTTCAGTGTATGTCATGGGAATATGATCAAAGTGAGTCCTATTGCGGTTCTAGTTTTGTCCAACAGCAGGACATTGAGGAACTCGACCAAGTTGAGCAGCAACCACGGGAGTAACAACACCAACAGAAGCGTGATTAGCATACTGAGGTCTGTGACGAGGTCTTTTGTCCTCAACCAAGACAACATTGGTTTGGTCTTCTCTTTTCTTCTGGAAATTCCCAAAGGATTTCTTCGAACCATTATAAGATTCAGTGACTTTAGACACTTTACCATTCTTAATACCATCATTGAGTCTTAGGCCAATGGTCACCAAATTTGTGAAGTTGGAGGAGACATTACCAATCATATTTTCCCAATAGAAGGGAGACAAGGTGTAAATGAACATTACTGTGAGTTCTTTCTCTGCCAAAGGGGGTTCAAACTAAGAAGCTAGTTCTCTCCAACGTTGAGCATACTCCTTGAAAGATTCTCTCTCATTCTGAGACATATTCTGAAGTTGACGACGGCCAGGAGCCATGTCAAGATTATACTTGTATTGCTTCATAAAGGCATTAGCAAGATCCTGGAAGCACTGGATACCATTCTTTTCAAGGTTCATGTACCACTTGAGTGAAGCCCCACTCAGACTGTCTTGAAAGCAATGGATAAGCAACTTCTGGTTGTTGGTGTAAGCAGCCATCTTTCTGAAATACATAAAAGGATGAGCTCTTAGACAGGAGTGACCTTTGTATTTCACAAACATGGGAATCTGTAATTTGACAGGCATGATAAATTCAAAAATAAGGCACATGTTATCCTCATTATCACTGAAGAAATCAGTACCCTCCACGGCTCTGAGTCTCTTCTCTATAGTCTGAAACTGTTCACGGACATCTTCCGGTTCAACAAAATCTTCATCATCTTCACCTTGAGCACTACCAGCATGTACTCAAAAAGAGGATTCTCATAGGGATCTCGGGTAGTCTGGGCAATAGTATGAACAACAGGTCTGGGTTCAGAGAAAACAGGAGCTTGAAACACTGGTCTGGCAATTTAACCAATCATAGAAGTAGTAGCAAGAGGTGGAGAGTAGTTATGGGATAAACCAAACTCTGGCCATGTAGAAGATGGCATCTAGACAAGCTGAGGATCAGTAATAACACTTGAAACCTCTTGGATAACATTTCTTTGAGGTTGCTCCCCTCTGGAAATCAAGACTTGGAGCATCTCAATAAGCTTAGTCATGCCTAACTTCAGATCATCAATCTCCATTCTAATCTTCGCATTGTGCTGTTCTTGCTTTGAAATTCCGCGTTTAATATTAGCTCTAGTCCTGTATCGGTGATGAGGAATGAACTTGACGACTGCCAAATGATGCTGGAAGATAGAGACAACTGGAATGAGTTTCTGGATAAACTGGATATATGCATGAATCATGCAAAGGATGCAAATGATATACAATGTTATGCAACACAGGATGCAGATCACTGGTAATAGGATCAAAGGTTCAGGATCATAAGCATGGAGTCTGGGTGAAGAATTAACCATAGGGTATGTACTAGGGGTAAAGTACTTGCACAACGGGTTCTAACAAGATTCCCAGAGTCATCGACCCTCATATGGATATTATCAGCTTGCACAACTACTTGCGTGAGCTAATAATATTCGCGAGAGAAACTCGTATAATTGTGCATACCCCAAATTTTGACCACCAAGATTTCCCATCATTGTGCAAATCATCATCACAATATGGATGAACCATCATGCCTCATCAATTTCCTCAAGGATTGTTGAGCTTTCACCAAAATCAAGACTTAGGGTTTGAGCCCTCTCAGAGCACTTAGACAAAGGATCAATAAAGGAATAACATGATATTCAATTTGTCTAACCTCTCAAACACCTATAAAGGATCAGGAGGACTCCCATATCAAGAATCAAGCAGAAAGTTGCAACATTCCAAGTGGATCAAGCCTCAAGATCGACAGTGTCACCAAATTAGGGTTTTGGTCGACCAAGGTCTCCAGATGGAATTTTCCTTCTGGGCATGAGCCAATGCTTCAAAGCAAAACCAAAGATACTCCAAGGGACCTCATGGACCCAATCATCAAGTCAATTTAACCTCTGGGGATGCATTTACCAAAAATCAGGAATAAGGGTTTCTTGACCTAATTCACCCCCAAGTTGACTTTTGGGACAAAACATGAGCCAAGACCTCAAGACATGATTTTAGGGCCTCCAATACACTACATTGATCCATTTGCAACAATGGATTGATCCAAGAAACTTGATTCACAAGTTTCAATTTCATCTGGACCACAATTAGGGTTGTGAAGAAAAAGTCAACTGTATCTTTGACTTTTGACCAAGACATGCTCCCAAACCTTGGGACATGATTCAATACACCCTATAACACCTATGGAATCCATCCATTATGTTTGATTTAGGTCAAGGACTTGCTTTCACAAAGGATCTCACAGTTTGGATTTCATCTGATAAAAAGTCAACTGTGCACAAAATCAAGTTTGACTTTATGGAATTTTTCACAAATATGGTTCCCCTAAATAATGTTAATGTATGATATTAATCATCATTCATTAAGAAAAATCAAGAAAAGTGAGGTTTCTTGCAAAAGGGGCAACAATAAAAAACCAAAAATTTTCTAATTTATGGAACAAAAGTGGTTTTGGTACCAACTTCCAAGGATCATAACTTGAGATCCAAGCAGCCATTTTGGGCGATCCAAAGCTGGATTTGTAGGTCTTGCTACACTCCACAAAAGCTTCAACTACCTCAGACTCCAATTCTTCATGGATTTTGAATTATGGAGCGATTAAAATGACAAAAACATGAAAATGACACTTTTTCCAACACTTAGTAAAAATCTGCCTAAGTTACCAGCCTTGAACATCAATGTTCATGAGAATTTTTCAATGGGATCCGAAGTTTCAAAACAAACTATGATCACACATGTTTTGTATCATATGAGAGCTTTCTAAAAAGCACAAGAGCCTCCCATAACTCAACGCGAGCAGGGAGATATGATCCCCTCAAAATCACCATTTCCAACTGTCTTAGACAAGGCAGATTTTGGCAGATTTGTGCATTTTGCTCGATTTGGAAAATTTGGACAACTCCAAGCCTTGTCATCCATTTGGACACATCTGAGGATAAAACAAAAGGAGAATGATCTGATCCCCAAGCCTCCAAAGTCCATGAATCTACACTTAGCCATAACAAACCTAAAAAGGCTAAAAAGGTGCAAGACTCCAATTTTGTTTCCAAGCATTCAATGGATACACCAAGGTGGCATGGACTGACACATTCCTAACTGAATGAGTCAAGAATCAACACTGAATCAAAGAACCATAGGCCTGTGCCCTAACCTCAAGTCAATGGCCATAGGAGACTAAAGATTCCCTTGGATCAACATTGGCCAAAGGCCTATACCAGCTGCCATTCACTATTACTTGCAAAACAAACTTGCTCTACTATAAATAGAGCTCCTTTGTGCTAAGTTTGAGTACACCAAAGCACTACAACTGATGCTTTCCTCAAAATCTCTCTCTTTAAGCCAAAATGCCTTCTTTTGCAAGTCATCTCTGAGTTTTTGAGTTAGAGAGCAATTCCACCACAGCTCATGATCCAAACACATCCAATATGTCATATCTAAGTTGTTCAAACACTCACTTGTGGGTTGAAACACCAAAATCAGAAAATTCACTTCCAAAACCTCAAAATTGGACTTTTCTGCATTTTTCAAGCCATGTCTTGATTCATTCACTTCAAAAACCAAACAAGGCCTCAAACACACTCCAAATATCATCCTCAAACTGTCCCAAATGGTTCCCCTCATCTGGAACACCATTTGAGAGAGTTGCCATATTGGTCACTTTTGCCCCTTTTGCAAGAGAGAACTAAAACTTGTTCCTGAGGATTCCAGCTGGTTCTAATCATCCTAAAAGCTTCTAAGGGATCAATCAAGAGTGTCGAAAGCATTGGATTACTTCTGGCACCAGGATCTTGACAGTTAGCACAAGAAGCTCCAAGAGGTAAATGCATGACAACTTGAACTCTTTGAATTATGCATTCCTTTGATGTCCACTGATCATAAACATCTCATACATGTTGTATATGTTGTGTCTGAACCAATTTGTCATGTAATTCTTGCCTGTACCATGAGATAGCATAGAACATGCAAATCTAGGCCTATTTTGAAACCACTATTGGTTTTAAAATAGGGACACTATCTGAAAATTCCAAAAGCAGCACTGGATTCCTCATGAAATTCTAGGCCAGATGCACCTAAATTTTGTCCAAATCCATGGAGAAATGAGAAAGTTAGAGGCTTCACGTAAATTGCCAAAACTTGCCTTGCCTTGCCTTGGCCAGCCCTGAAAACAAGGCACCCCATATATGTACATGGGGTGGTTTTGATACACGGATGTATCACCACCCCAGTGGTAGCGCGCATGTGTGTTTGCGTAGGAGGTCATGGGTTCAAATCCCACCCAGACCTTTTTTGCTATTCTCTCATTTTTTGCTATTTTTCAATATTTTCATGTTTTTGTTAATTAATTGAAAAATTAATTTCTCTCTCAATTTTAATTATTTTTGATTGGTTCTTTTTTTGAAAATTCCCAAAAATGTTAAAATAATTTATTCCATAAAAATTTCACAAAAATATTATTTATTTCATATATTTAGTATTTTTGCAAAGAATTATGTTTTATTTGTTTTTAAACATTAAAAATATTTCTTTCTCTTGATTTTGCAAAATTCAAATGATTTTTAAATCATTTCATGAATGAAACATGATTTCTCAAATATAAATCCAAGATCACAACCTTTTTTCACATGTTTGGTTATTTTAATTGAATTTTTATTCGATTAAAATACATTTAAAAACCAAAAAATAGGGTTTTGATCACTATCACCCTAACAAATCTTTTCAAACATCTTTGGGCCTCTTGATAGAGTGTAAGTCCCACCCCTTTGTAAATATAAACCTCATTGGGCCTCAGTCATTGTATAAGTCCCACTGCGATCTTAAAATCTCGGCGTGGTCGTCGCCTTTTAAACAAAAACTATTGGGCCTACCCTTGTGTTGTAAGTCCCATTTCTTTTCTTTTTTAAACTTTTGGGCATCTCCTTGAGTTGTAAGACCAACCCTCTTTGTAAATATCACCTTTGTGGGCCTCAGTCGTTGTATAAGCCCTAGTACAGTTTACAAAACAACGACACGATCACTGTTTTTCATCTGGGCCTCTCCTTGAGTATAAGCCCCAACAATATTTTCAAAACAACTTCCCATTTGATTTAAGATCCAACTCATAGTTGTTATCAAAACTTTCTTTAATTTCTTGAACAACTAACCATACAGTTGTTACAATGGAAGCTTGCTCGCCTGTAAGTTTTATCAGCTTTCTTTTACATGCTTTCATATATATATATATATATATATATATATATATATATATATATATATATATAACTGTATTGCTGGAAGCTTGCTCACCTGTAAGTCATTCTTTCATATCCTTTTAAATACTTGCCATATATCAACTGTATATATACTTATATATCTGCTTAGAGTTTTTCCCGACAACTAAGTCTAGAATTAGGTAAAGCTAGTTAGTCACTCTTTCAATACAGTCAAAACTAGTTCCCCATAGGAATTCCAGATACAGTCTTGCCTTCTCTTGGGCTTATACAATATGGAACAAAGAGAAAGGCATTATTCCCGGTGAAACTTTTCTCAGACTGTCACTATTAGAAATTGTCAAAGAAGGTCATTTCCCCAGAGGGGATTAATTCTCGGTGAAACCTCTCTTGAATTTCTTCAAACCCTAGAACTGTTCACTAAAGAAAAGATTATTCCCTGTGAAACTTTTCTTGAACTCTTCTTAAGTTTGGATCCACAGGCTTCCTAAAAGCATCCTGCCTTCTCTCGGGCTTTGTACAAGGACCCTCCGGCTTCTTAGAAGTTCTCATGCCTTTTCTTGGGCTTAATCCAAGGACCCTGAAGACCTCTTAAAGGTATAGGACAAAACTTAGTCATCCTTTGCTAGAGCAGTCTTTCCAGTGTCAAAATATTAAACCATTTTAGGGTTGATTCTCATCCCTTAAAACACCTGCCTCCTCTTGGGCGTCATACAAAGATAAACTCTTCCATACCAGTAGACTTGGATAGTCTAATCCCCTCTTGGATCTCAAAGACATTCTCAAGTTCCCTACAAACTTAGGAAGAGACCCTGGTCATTTTAATAAATCTCCAGTAGAGATAAAACCCAGTCTTTTATCCTAAATTTCCCCAGCTAGGGTCAGTTTTTCATCAGTATAACACTATCCCAAATCAGAACCTCAAGGCATCTGATACCTAAACTCTTTTGTAAACCTCAGGAAGAGTTGATTCCCCATCTTGGACCTGCCTCTAGATCTCAATAATCCTCAGCAGAATCCAGCCTCCTCTTAGGCTTTGTATAATGATTTTCCTCAGCAGAATTAGCCCCAACATCACCCTTTTGTTGAGTCCATCTTCTTTATGAAAATACTCTCTTGTTGAGTTAACCCTTTTTAGCCTCAATCTTGGGCTTTGTACAAGATAAACAAAAGCACTCTCTTGTTGAGTTAATCACCTTAAGGCACTCTCTTGTTGAGTCAACCTTTTTCAGCCTCCTCTTAGGCTTTATATAATGATTTTTCCCAGCTGAGTTAGCTTCAAAAGTACTCTCTTGTTGAGACAATCACCTTTTCACACTCTCTTGTTGAGTCAATGGTACAAAACAAAAACACTCTCTTGTTGAGTCACCTTTTAGCCTCAATCTTGGGCTTTGTACAAGACATATATAAAACTTTCTCCAACAAAGTCAAAATCTTCATAAACTCTTTTTAAAGCTTGGGACAAATATCTTCCCCAGTAAAGTCAATTCCTCCCAGCCTTCTTTTAGGCTTTGAGAAATAATACCTCTAAGCAGAATCAATCTTCTTCTCAGCCTCCTCTTAGGCTTTGTATAATGATTTTCCCAATTAGGTCAGCCTCAATCTTGGGCTTTGTACAAGACACCTAAAAATATTCAGCTGAGTCAGTCAACTACCTTTTAGCCTCAACCTTGGGCTTTGTACAAGATAGATAAAGATTTCTTTCCCACAAAGTCAGTTTCATTTTCAGCCTCAATCTTGGGCTTTGTACAAGACACCGTAGAAATCTCTCCAGCAGAGTCAATCTTCTTTTATGCACAATCTTGGGCTTTGTACTAGACAGACAAAATATTTCCCCGGAAAAGTCAACCTTTAGCCTCCTCTTAGACTTTGTATAAAGATAACCTCAAAAGAGTCAGTCTCTTTCTAGCCTCAATCTTGGGCTTGGTACAAGACATATAAACACTCTCTTATTGAGTCAGCCTTTTCCAGCCTCCTCTTAGGCTTTGTATAAGGACTTCCTCAGTGGAGTCAATAAATCTCTTAGCTTCATCCTTGGGCTTTGATCAAGGCACACAAAAATCAACATTCCCTTCAGAGGAAATCAAAATCTCTCTGTAGGAAGACATTTCTCTGTATATCACACATCAAAACACAAAATCAAAACAAACCTTAATCCCAGATAACTGCTGTAAGTGGCATGCTTGTTGATTCAAACATCCAAGCTATAGTTTATCTTTTATCCTGTTAAACTTCCTCTCTTTCATCTAATTGCTGTAAGTGGCAAGCCTCTGAATTATTTACATCCACGTCATTGTCCCTCTCTTAGCATGAAAGATTCCTAAGGAAAAATGGCATTGCTCAACATAGAGTTAAAGTTTTCTCCTTCATGACCAATCCTTCATAAAGGAATTTATGGCATTGCTGGATTCACATATCCCAGTTAAAGTAATCCTCCTTTATAATCAGTCACCCAACAGTTGTGATAAACAAATGAGATATCTCCCTTGAGAGATGACCAATTCTCTCTCAGTCAAACCTTTTAGCTTCAATCTTGGGCTTTGAACAAGACACAAATACAACCTTTTAGCTTCAATCTTGGGCTTTGAACATGACACTGAAACATCTCTTTTCCTCCCATAGAATAGGAGGAACTACGATTGCTCTGATTTCCCTGTTTCTTTAAACGGGAATACGTATGCATAAGATTGCGAAATCTTAGCGAGCATACCAATCAAAAACTCTAGGTCCAGTACCTTCACATTCTAATCAAACACTCTAGGTCCAGTACCTTCATACCAATCAAAATTGAGGTCTAGTACCTCACCAAAATCATCAAAAACTCTCTCTCTCTCTCTCTCTCATATCTCCCAAAGAAGAAACTTTCCCAACCCATCAACAGATAAACACCATCAAGTACAAAGCAGAACCATATTGCTAACAACCTGTCGATAACCACATATAGGATGGGTAATTGACAACTCCCCATTAAATAACCTGACCCCGAACTCCCCGAATCTCGCTTAGCGTTTGTTCAGTTAAACATTCGTGTGCGAGGTTAGTCTTAGATAGCTTCCCTTTCCCTTCCACCTTCAAGGGATAAATAAGAAATCAGAAAGTAGCACCCCGCTCCTACCATTGCGGTGAGGAGGAACCTAATTTGCGATAAGATGGTCGCGTCACCGACAAAAATCGCACGCTATAGTGAAATGGCGACTCTGCCGAGGAGGTCATTTTGTCTGTTTAGGATTAAGACTATAATTCCTAAGAGGTCTAGGATGAATGTTTTAGGAACTATATATATATATATATATATACTGCTTTTCCTACTTGATATCCGTGTTGATTTTTCTGCTAATGGGAATGCGAGTGATGTCGCATGTGGAAAGTTTGAGTGATACCTAAGATAGGTGATGGCATAGAAGGGCAGTCTTACAGGGAGTGAATCCCGAATAAGCTGCCTCGGTAGACCATCAAATCAGTGGAGATACCCTTTGTGGATTCAATGCTTAACGACTCCGTTGTGAAGGCAGATTATCCCAATGTGGTATCCGTGAAACTGAGGATTTAGTAGATAGTAATCATGTTGCCATTGGGTAGTGCAGAAGCTATCGGAAATAGTTGACATGCGATACTACACTCAATTGAGATTACCCTAGGATTCTATAGCTGGCTCGGGTGAACCAGCTTGCTGTTGTCATCCCTAGGGGGGTCAATGATTTTGGGAACTTTTAACCCGTTCTACAGGTACAAAAATTCACTAGAATACAACCTTTGGGGATGGGTAGAGCCATGACTCCATGCTCGTGACGTTGAACCCTTGAACCCATGTTTTTTCAATGTTTTTGTGTGCTGCATTCATGCATTCATTTAAAAAACTCTTAAACAAAGAAAAATATATTCTTTTCTCTTCTCTCTCTTTTTCAAAATTAAACTAAAACAATGATTGCAAATATCAGAGTAAAAGATTGCGTTATGGGTTTTGGTAGAAGGAAGACGCACAAGTACACCTTCAAGGCTCCAAAACTAGAGGATTTAAGGGGGTTGGCAAGGATGATCACCAACCCTGATGCTTTCAGAGCTAAGTATGAAGGACTTCTGTCTCTATTAAGGGTCCATGTAGTTGAAGGAATCTTGTCTACACTGATTCAGTTCTACGATCCGGTTTATCACTGTTTCACATTCCCGGATTATCAGCTAGCACTAACACTGGAGGAATACTCTCACCTGACTGATTTACCCATCACTGACCAAGCTCCCTTTTCTGGACTGGAAGAAATTCCAAAGGATCAAACCATTACAAGAGCAATCTATTTGGACGAGTCAGAAGTCAGGACTCACATGGCCACTAAGGAAGGAATCCAAGGTTTACCGGCCTAGTTTTTGGTAGAGAAAGCCCTATACTTTGCCAGTATAGGAAACGTTACTGCTTTCCAAGATATCTTTGTTCTACTTACATATGGGTTATTCCTTTTTCCTAACATTGATAACTTCGTCGATACCAATGCCATTAAGATATTTCTGATTGGAAACCCCGTACCAACCTTGCTCGCAGATGCTTATCATTCTGTACACTTAAGGAATTTGTACAGTGGAGGAATGATCACATGCTGTGTACCCCTGCTATACAAATGGTTCACTTCCTATTTACCCAAGTCTGCTGCATTTTGGGATCATAAGAGTACTCTGCATTGGTCACAGAGAATTATGTCTCTTACCAACTCTGACATAGACTGGTATAATTGGATCTATGACGGGATAAGGATCATTGACAAATGTAGAAATTTCCCAAATGTACCCCTCATAGGAACTAAAGGAGTAATCAACTATCATCTGATTTTAGTTCGCCGTCAACTCGGATACCCGATGAGGCATATCCCGCATAATGTTCATCTGGAAGGTCTTTTCTTCAAGGAAGGAGAAAATGACAGGGCACTAAAGACAGAAATAGTGCATGCCTGGAAACATGTTCACAATAAAGGAATAAAGTCTCTAGGAAAACTGGACTGTATCTCCGTGGAACCTTATCTCCATTGGGTACAAACTAGAGCCCTCAAGCTGAGGATGCCTTACCCTCGTCAAGAAGTTCTTCCGCTAAAGGAATCTGTCCTTTATTTTATGTCTGATGGGAAAAAACTCCAGGTCACTCTCAACAAGGTTCGACGGGAAAAGAACTCTTGGAAGAACAAGTACCATATTCTCAATATGGAGTGTACCAAAATTCAGCAACTATTAAAAGAAAAGGACGCTCTGATTAAGATATTAGAGCAACATGTTGTAGAAAATCAAGAAGACCGAAAAAATTTGCTTGCTCCTTTCACTTGGCAAAGGACCGACAACCCGACAACGCCTCAAGAACCCCGGTCAAAGAAAAGGAAAATACCAGAACCAGCACCTGAGCCCTCCTCAGAGAGGACTCAGGATCCATAAGCTTAGACTTTTCCTTTTACAACACTTTGTGAAATACTGTATTTCCCTTTCTGCAATCATTCAAATTCAATAAAACGGGGTCTCCCCACTGTATGATATTTGCAATCTAGTTGTTGAAGTTTCTTTTTGATTAAAGCAAAAACAAAAATATTTAATATATATCATTGCATATCATTCATCATTCTCACATAACGCATTCTTCTTACCTTCGAATCTCACGTATGTGTCACGATTCTAGAGTCAAACTGTCTCATTCGTACAATACTCGGGCCAATCGACAAAAGAAAATGGACGATCTCGAGGAAGAGAACAGAGAGCTGAGAGAAGAAATCGACGCTCTGAAGAAAGATTTGAGAAAACTTCACAGTGACATGCAATCTCGGGCAGCAGCTCAGAGGCAACAAAGAAAGGACTGTGATCTAGGAGATCACATCTACGCCCATAGTGGAGACACATGATCCTCGGTACAACATGCCTAAAGATCGTCCCTGGGGCATGCCTATCAACTTTATCCCTGAAGGATACGTCCCACCGGTCACTGAAGACCCGAAAACTGTAGCAGGAACCGCTGGGCCTGAAGTTTACAAACTTCGGGAAGGTAAAGATGCAAGAGTCATGACAGCAACTCTTGAAGGTTACAAACTTTGGGATAGGGAAGCACCAAGAGTCACCGTCGTAATAACTATACCACAACCCGTGGTACACACTGCCCCGGAAGGACATATTCCACAAATAACCTCTGGTGTAAATGAAGATATGTACGACAGAATGAATGAGTTCTAGGAACAATTCTTGGAAATGCAGAAGGAACTGCATGCTATTCGCGGTCAGGATCTATTCGGAAAGGACGCCGCAGACCTTTTTCTGGTCCCTAATGTGAAAATCCCGCACAAATTCAAGGTGCCTAACTTTGAGAAATACAAGCGAAACTCTTGCCCTCAAATTCATTTGGTGATGTACGCTCGAAAGATGTCAACCCATACTGAAAATCAACAGCTACTGATCCATTACTTCCAAGATAGTTTAATCGGTGTCGCACTCAAATGGTACATGGGTTTAAACCGCACCAAGATCGCCAATTTCAGAGATCTTGGCGCTGCCTTCGTTCAGTAGTATAAGTATAACTTGGACATGGCGTCGGACAGAGATCAACTCAGAGCAATGTCGCAGAAGGACAAGGAAACTTTTAAGGAATATGCTCAGAGATGGCGTGAAATTGCCGCCCAGATTTGTCCCCCTCTTGAGGAAAAAAAGATGACAAAGATCTTTTTGAAAACCTTAAGCTCATTCTATTATGACCGAATGGTCGCCAGTGCGCCCAGCGACTTTACTGAAATGGTAAACATGGGGGTACGCCTTGAGGAAGCAGTCCGAGAAGGACGTATGGTCAAAGATACAGGACCATCAAGCAGTACCAAAAGATACGGTAGTGCTTTCCCTAAGAAAAAAGAGCAAGATATTGGTAATATCTCTCTCGGAAAGCAAAGGCGAAGGTATCAACCAGTAGCAGCAGTAACTCCTGCTATCAACCCTGCACCTACTCCAACGTATCAACCTGAGGTTGCTCAGAGCCAACCAAGTCAACAACAATATCAACAAAGGACACAACAACCTCTTCAGCAGGCTCGTCCTCAGTACAACAATAACAACCGTATAACACGACCACCAGGGTTTGACCCTATACTAATGTTGTACGCAAAACTATTTCCACTACTACTGGTCAAGGGGCACGTCCAAACTAGGTCTCCTCTTACAGTACCAGAAAATCTGCCTTTCTGGTTCAAAGCAGATCAAACTTGCCCTTACCATCAAGGAGGACCGGGGCACAACATAGAAAGCTGTCTCAGCTTCAAGTCCGATGTGCAGAAGCTTGTCAGGAACGGGGTCTTATCTTTCAAAGATACTAATAAAAAGGTTCAGACGAACCCGTTGCCTCAACATGAACAGGCTGAAGTAAATTTGATAGAGGAAGAATTTAATTACAGTTATCAAATTCACGATGTACTCCTATTAGGAACCAATCTGGTCAGGATGCATTGCAGACAGAGCGGATACGGTCATGTACCGTCTCACAATTATCACCAGTGTGATATCTGCTCAAAGAATAATCAAGGATGTTCCGTAGTGCAATCAGCTCTCCAAGAACAAATAAATCTTGGATAGATTCAAGATCACATAATCCATAAGGTCAATATGGCCCACGCGAACCCCAACATTGTTCAGAACCACAACATTCTAGCAATGAATGTCAACTTGGTGGCAATGCACTCTAGGAAAAGCCAACATCATGACCTTCCACGACACGATTACAATTCCTGTCCGATCCGCTCAATAAATAATCAGGGATGCTCTTTCGTACAAGAGGCCCTCCAGCGTAGATGGATCTTGGATGGATCCAGGATTACCATGATAGAAGTAGCCATCAAGTCAATATGATTCAAATCTTTGATATTCGCTTGATGAATACCAGTCTGGTAGAATTACACGCTAAGCAAGTCCGGCTCGGTTTTCTGGCTTCACATGATTATCAGGATTGTAAAGTGTGTCGTAAGGACGACCAAGGATGCACACTTATCCAAAGAACACTTCAACACTTGTTGAACCACTAGTGGCTTCCGATCTACCTAGATGAAGACACACAACAAGTCGTCATGACTGATGAGAATCCTGATAGGTATCAAAGTTAGGATGTTCGCTCGATGGAAACAGATCTGGTAAAGTTACACTGCATATAAAGTGAACGTGACCAGGTGCCACCACACAACTATGAGCGCTGTAGAGTTTGCTTAGAAAACAACCAAGGATGCTACCTTGTACGGTCAGCTCTTCAAAATCAGTTGGACCAGAAAGAGATTCGACCATATTCAAGTTCTGGTTTGATCAACGTAATGCAAGACTATCTTCCTGATCAAAGCAAAGATGTTGTCTTAATCTCTAAACATGAAATGGCCAAAGATGTATGTGCCATAATCCCTCTACTCCATGAATCAAGAGTTCCTCTCGATAGTAGAAAGATTCTCAACCTCTAACTAATTGAGGTCGGCTACGATGGTCAGAAAAATAAAAAAGGCTCTTGTGGTTATCTATCTGCCAGGACCAATGCCGTACAAATCCGAAAAGGCTATCCCTTACAAGTACGGTGCAACAACAATCTAAAATGGAAAGGAAACTCCATTACCCTCCGTCGTAAACATTGCCGATATCAGTCGAGTAACACGGAGCGGCAGATCTTCAACAGAGGAGTTGGAAAACCCACCAAGGAAAAGGAACCTCAAACAGAAAATCCCAATCAACCAGTCAGGCAATCCAGTAATCCCAACCTTTCAAAGAACAACGATGAGATGCTGAAGCTCATCCAGAAAAGCGAGTACAACATTGTAGACCAACTGTTGCAAACTCCATCAAGAATCTCTGTGCTATCTCTCTTAATCAGTTCCGAAGCTCACAGGGAAGCTCTGCAGAAAGTCTTAGAGCAAGCTTTCGTAGAACAGGATGTGACGATAAGACAATTTGACAACATCATCTCCAACATCACTTCCTGCAACAATTTAGGATTCAGTGATGAAGAATTGCCAGAAGAAGGCAAAAATCACAACATGGCGCTTAACATTACAGTCAATTGCCAGGACGATGCTCTAGCCAGCGTACTGGTAGATACAGGATCAGCTCTGAATGTTATGCCAAAATATACTTGATGCGACTATCATTTCAAGGATCTCTGATGAGAGGCAAAGAGGTCATCGTCAAAGCCTTTGACGGATCTAGAAAAACAGTTATCGGTGATGTCGATCTTCCCATAACTATCGGTCCTCACACTTTCCAAGTCACTTTCCAGGTCATGGACATCCGGGCAGCATACATCTGTTTATTAGGAAGACCTTGGATACACGGGGCTGGGGCTGGGGCAGTCACTTCGACACTTCACCAGAAGCTAAAGTTCATCAAGAATGACAAGCTAGTCACAGTATGCGGAGAGCAGGGCTTAATCGTGAGCAACTTATCAACATTCTCCTATGTAGAACCCGAGGAGGTCGTTGGAACTCAGTTTCGAGCACTCTCGGTAAGTAATGAGAATCAATCAGAGAGAGGGACATCGATTTCCTCATACAAAGATGCTCTCAAAATGATCACGAGTAACGACGTAAAAGGATGGGGACAACTTGTAATTCCTACTGATAACAAGACAAAGAAAGGTCTTGGTTTCTCTTCAGCCTGGACCCAGACCGCTAAAGATGAAAGTTTTCATCCTATTCAGGACTTCTTCCACAGTGGAGGCGTCCTCCACCCAGTGTCTCAAGAAGTACACACCATCGATGAGGGTGACTCCTCCGATACGGATGAAGAGTGGAAGTCCTATCTCAACGAGGATGGTTATATGTCTCAGGAAGAAACGCATACGCCATTTTGCTATCCCACGCAAAGTCCGAGATATATACCAAGATCAGATGTCAAGATGATATGAGGAGATTGTGATCCTGAGGGATGCCGTGCTCTACCCAACTCATTAGAGGAGGACACTCTGATGGAAGACAACTTCGACTATGATTATTATGACCCAATGGATGACTTTCCTATCTGACAGCCGTACCCAGAAGACTTGGGGCAAAAGAGTCATCCAAACGACGCTTATCAGCTGAGCATCATTGAAAAGAATACCTGCGTCCCCACCAAATCATGGGATCATTGCTCACGATATTCTGAAGATATCCAACACAACGATGAATCTGCAAAGATTGCAGGCCAAGAGTTCATCAACTATGCTTTACCCGAGGTCAACGTCATCGAGAAAGATGACTCCTCCAGTTCCACGAAAGTATGGGACACCTTAGGACAACTGAGTGGTAAGTAAGACTTCTTAGTCAAGCAAACCGCTCCTGAAAGCTCTCGTATTAGGCTCGAAGACATCCAGCCAACTGGAAGGGGAGATCTGCATGAGAATAAAAATACTATGCAAGATACAACAGAAGAGTTCGTCTACGACAACTCTGCCTGGGAGGAAGACTCTAACGATCCTGCTCCGCCAGAAATCAGCGTATTTCTGAGGACAAACCAAGAAAGAAGGTACCAAACTTTGTGATTCACCAAGGAGTTCGCCGCCAATGGGTTGCTGTCGATGTCCTGAAAGTCATTCATAAGTCTAAGTAATTGCCGCCTTTGTTTTAACCTTTCACCATGCCCAGGTGAAACAGATGTTTTTTATAGGGCTCACTTTTTGTAAATGTCCCTCTTTGCTTCGCCCAAAGCGAAAGAGTTTTGTTTTATAGGGCTGTAGTTTCAAGGATCGACAAAATCATAAATAAATAACGTCATTCTGTAATTTCTGCATTTTATTGCTATTTTCACTTTTCACTTTTTCAGAAAATGGTAATCCTAAAAAACAACTCAAAAATAAAAACAAGCATTTTTCAGAAAATACACTGCACGCACTCTTGCATTCTCTCTATCTCTTCTTAAAATAAATCATCACGTCATGCAGATTGCTTGTTTTAAACCCCATTGAAACATACGATCCGATGCATTCTCCCACTTTGAATTCCCGGTATTTGAAGCTGAAGAAGAAGAAGACAAAGAAATTCCAGAAGAGATCTCCCGATTACTCAGACAAGAGGAAAGGTCCATTGAACCTCACAAAGAGCCGTTGGAAACGGTCAACTTGGGTTCAGAAAAAGAGAGGAAAGAAGTCAAGATTGGGGCACTGCTCTGTCCGACTGTCAAAGAAGACTTGATAGAGCTTCTCAAAGAGTTTCCCGATGTATTTGCTTGGTCCTATCAGGACATGCCAGGGTTGGATACCAGCATCATGGAACATCATCTACCGTTAAGATTAGAATGTCTGCCGGTGAAACAAAGGCTGAGACGGACTCATCCAAACATGGCCATCAAAATCAAAGAGGAAGTGCAGAAACAGATTGACGCGGGTTTTCTCGTCACCTCAGAATATCCTCAATGGCTAGCCAACATAGTGCTAGTTCTGAAAAAGGATGGAAAAGTCAGAATGTGTGTAGACTACAGGGTTCTGAACAAAGCCAGTCCGAAGGATGACTTTCCCTTACCGCACATTGACATGCTGGTAGACAGTACAACAAAGTTTAAAGTCTTCTCCTTCATGGATGGATTCCCGGGCTATAATCAAATCAAAATGGCACCGGAGGATAAGGAGAAAGCTTCATTCATCACCCCATGGGGCACCTTTTGTTACAAGGTAATGCCGTTCAGTTTAAAGAACGCAGGGGCAACCCCTTTCTCTCTAATATATGGCATAGAAGCAGTGCTCCCCGTAGAAGTGGAGATGCAATCAATCAGGGTATTAATGGAAGCCAAGCTAACAGAGGCTGAATGGTGTCAAAGTCGACACGGCTAACTAAACCTAATCGAAGAAAAGCGAATATCGGCTCTATGACATAGTCAGTTGTATCAGCAAAGGATGAAGAAAACGTTTGACAAAAAAGTCCGACCTCGCGTCTTCAGGAAATGAGACCTTGTGCTAAAAAAGATACAATCATTTCTCACTGATTCCCAGGGAAAATGGACTCCGAATTATGACGGCCCCTATGTGGTCAAGAAAGCCTTCTCAGGCGGCGCCTTGAGACTCGCAACCATGGATGGAGAGGAATTTGCCTATCCCACAAATGTTGATGTAGTCAAGAAATACTTCGCCTAAAAAAAACGTCTCGGTGGATTGAAAACCCGAAAGGGCGGTCCAGGAAAAAATTAGACATATAAGCAAAAAATTATCCCTGTGGATTGGAAATCTCAAAGTACAATCCAGGCAAAAGTTAGGGATTAATGGCAAGTAACTACGTCCGACGAGGTTAAATCCCCAGTAGTAATGCCATCCATAGAGAAAACTTCAGTCAAGGTCATCTTCGACAGAAGCTCAGGATGCCCAGAATTCAAAATTGGTAGAAGGATAACGGTCGTTATGTTTCAATATAGCCCTTTTCCCTTAAATTACCATTTTCTAAACTTTGTAATACTCTATGGGATCATGCGCTTGGCTGATTTCCATCCTATCAATAAAGTTTGAGCCCTAGTGCTTTTGTTTGTAATTCTTATTTATTTTAGCTTTACAGAATGACATTTTTAACATGATCAACGATTCTTGAAATAAAACAAAAATGAATTTACTTGTTAAATTTTTTCTGTTTTTTCAATAAAGATGGCAATTCTTTTGACTGTTAAACAAAAAAAGAACATCGATAGTTTCTTCGAAGGCAATTGACCCTCAAAGTGCAGAATCAAAGTACTCCTTCTAAACCAGTACGCCTGAATGAATGATCAACCGTGTCAGATACAAATGTCCCATCTAACATCCCCGGCAGAGTTCTTACCTCTTAAGACCGATTGAACAATTCTTTCTCCCCACAGGGACCGTCTCCCCTAAGCAAGGCAGGATTGCTATCATGAACCAATGGTACTTTTCATCCCCCGCAGTGACTGAGTATCCCTTCGTGTTCATCTATTAGTCTGTATGTCCCGTTAGTTTTGTCAGCATAAACATACATACATCATGCATTATTGATTCACATTAATATTCATATTGCATCACTATCACTCTGGTCAGTCTTATCCCCAAGTGATAAAAGTCCTCTCAGTCGAGTTGTCAGTCCTTTACTTGTTAGGAAATGCAGCATCTGAGCAGTTTCTCCCTAGTTTATTTCTGGATTGGAGACGGTCCTCGACCACTTTGATAACTTGAACCTCTGAAAGGCAAGAAGGCATTCGACCGACACCTTCAGAATATCACTCTTTACCATCGAAGATGATATTTCACACTTTCCCGGATTAAATAAAATCCCTAGAGAAAGCAACACATTGGTTTTTCTCTTCAGAAAGTCAACGTTAATGAAGTCATCAGCACCTCAAAATTGGATTACATCACATGGCATTTCTCCGAGAAGATCTCGAAGAAAAGTATGATGTAATATCCCCAAGCAGGAAACAGCCTCTCAAGAGACTCGTTTTCCCCAGTAGAGTCAACAAATGGCGTCTCCAACAGAGAAGTTTGTACACCTCTACAACTCCGTCAAATGGCATCTCCCCAGTAAACTCGACGAGAAGTTTGATGAAAACCGCTACACATAGCGTCCCTTGTCAAGGAAGGAACTTGAAAAAAAAAACTGAGACCAGTTCCATGGCTGAAGACTAGGATCGAGGGGAAGTTTATTGACAAAAGAAACTTAGACCAGTTCCTTGGCTGAAGACCAGGATCGAGGGGAAGTTTATATCAGAAACTTAGACCAGTTCCTTGGCTGAAGACCAGGATCGAGGGGAAGTATATATTAGAAACTGAGACCAGTTTCATGGCTGAAGACCAGGATCGAGGGGAAGTTTATTTCAGAAACTTAGACCATTTCCTTGGCTGAAGACCAGGATCGAGGGGAAGTTTATATCAGAAACTGAGACCAGTTCCATGGCTGAAGACCAGGATCGAGGGGAAGTTTATTTCAGAAACTAAGACCAGATCCATGGCTGAAAACCAGGACCGAGGGGAAGTTTTACCCTTTTCTAAGCATCATTACTTAGCAAAAGAAGATGGATAAGCAAACTGCCATTCATAACCACCGTCAAAATTCTGAGTATTCCGATATTTAATCCTCTTACACCCCGAATGCCCGGAGACCTTCGCCATTCACACCTTCGGGTCCAAGAAAATTAAATAAGGGCATCTGTCATACCCCAAATTTTGACCACCAAGATTTCCCATCATTGTGCAAATCATCATCATAATATGGATGAACCATCATGCCTCATCAATTTCCTCAAGGATTGTTGAGCTTTCACCACAATCAAGACTTAGGGTTTGAGCCCTCTCAGAGCACTTAGACAAAGGATCAATCAAGGAATGACATGATCTTCAATTTGTCTAACCTCTCAAACACCTAAAAAGGATCAAGAGGAATCCCACATCAAGAATCAAGCACAAAGTTGCAACATTCCAAGTGGATCAAGCCTCAAGATCGACAGTGTCACCAAATTAGGGTTTTGGTCGACCAAGGTCTCCAGATGGAATTTTCCTTCTGGGCATGAGCCAATGCTTCAAAGTACAACCCAAGATACTCTAAGGGACCTTATGGAACCAATCATTAAGTCAATTTAACCTCAGGGGATGCATTTACCAAAAATCAGGAATTAGGGTTTCTTGACCTAATTCACCCCTAAGTTGACTTTTGGGACAAAGCATGAGCCAAACCTCAAGACATGATTTGAGGGCCTCCAATACACTACATTCATCCATTTGCAACAATGTATTGATCCAAGAAATTTGATTCACAAGTTTCAATTTCATCTGGACCACAATTAGGGTTGTGAAGAAAAAGTCAATTGTACCTTTGACTTTTGACCAAGACATGCTCCCAAACCTTGGGACATGATTCAATACACCCTATAACACCTATGGAATCCATCCATTAGGTTTGATTTAGGTCAAGGACTTGATTTCACAAAGGATCTCCCAGTTTGGATTTCATCCGATAAAAAGTCAACTGTGCACAAAATCAAGTTTGACTTTTTGGAAATTTTCACAAATATGGTTCCCCTAGGTAAAAAATAATGTTAATGTATGGTATTGATCATAATTCATTAAGAAAAATAAAAAAAAGTGAGGTTTCTTGCAAAAGGGGCAACCATAAAAAACCAAAGATTTTCTAAGTTATGGAACAAAAGTGGTTTTGGTACCAACTTCCAAGGATCATAACTTGAGATTCAAGCAGCCATTTTGGGTGATCCAAAGCTGGATTTGTAGGTCTTGCTACACTCTACAAAAGCTTCAACTACCTCAGACTCCAATTCTTCATGGATTTTGAGTTATGGAGTGATCAAAATGACAAAAACATGAAAATGACACTTTTTCCAACACTTAGTAAAAATCTGCCTAAGTTACCAGCCTTGAACATCAATGTTCATGAGAATTTTTCAATGGGATCCGAATAGTTTCAAAACAAACTATGATCACACATGTTTTGTATCATATGAGGGCTTTCTAAAAAGCACAAGAGCCTCTCATAACTCAACCTGAGCAGGGAGATATGATCCCCTCAAAATCACCATTTCCAACTATCTTGGACAAGGCAGATTTGTGCATTTTACTCGATCTGGCAAATTTGGATAACTCCAAGCCTTGTCATCCATTTGGACACATTTGAGGATAAAACAAAAGGAGAATGATCTGATCCCCAAGCCTCCAAAGTCCAAGAATCTACACTTAGCCATAACAAACCTAAAAAGGCTAAAAAGGTGCCAAGACTCCAATTTTGTTTCCAAGCATTCAATGGATACACCAAGGTGGCATGGTCTGACACATTCCTAACTGAATGAGTCAAGAATCAGCACTGAATCAAAGAACTATAGGCCTGTGCCCTAACCTCGAGTCAATGGCTATAGGAGACTAAAGATTCCCTTGGATCAACATTGGCCAAAGGCCTGTACCAGCTTCCATTCACTATTGCTTGCAAAACAAACTTGCTCTACTATAAATAGAGCTCATTTGTGCTCAGTTTGAGCACACCAAAGCACTATAACTGATGCTTTCCTCAAAATCTCTCTCTTTAGGCCAAAATGCCTTCTTTTGCAAGTCATCTCTGAGTTTTTGAGTTAGAGAGCAATTCCACCACAACTCATGATCCAAACACATCCAATATGTCATATCTAAGTTAATCAAACACTCACTTATGACCTGAAACACCAAAATCAGAAAATCCACTTCCAAAACCTCAAATTTGGACTTTTCTGCATTTTTCAAGCCATGTCTTGATTCAGTCACTTAAAAAACCAAACAAGGCCTCAAACACACTCCAAATATCATCCTCAAATAGTCCCAAATGGTTCCCCTCATCTGGAACACCATTTGAGAGAGTTGCCATATTGGTCACTTTTGCCCATTTTGCAAGAAAGAGCTAAAACTTGTTCCTGAGGATTCCATCTGGTTCTAATCATCCTAAAAGCCTCTAAGGAATCAATTAAGAGTATCCAAAGCATTGGATTACTTCTGGCACCAGGATCTTGATAGTTAGCACAAGAAGCTCCAAGAGGTAAGTGCATGACAACTTGAACTCTTTGAATTATGCATTCCTTTGATGTCCACTGATCATAAACATCTCATACATATTGTATATGTTGTGTCTGAACCAATTTGTCATGTAATTCTTGCCTGTACCATGAGATATCATAGAACATGCAAATCTAGGCCTATTTTGAAACCACTATCGGGTTTTAAAATAGGGACACTTTCTGAAAATTCCAAAAGCACCATAGGATTCCTCATGAAATTCTAGGCCAGTTGCACCTAAATTTTGTCCAAACCCATGGAGAAATGAGAAAGTTAGAGACTTCATGTAAATTGTCAAAACTTGTCTTGCCTTGCCTTGGCCAGGCCTGAAAGCAAGGCACCCCATATATGCACATGGGGTGGTTTTGATACACGGATGTATCACCACCCCAGTGGTAGCGCACATGTGTGTTTGTGTAGGAGGTCATGGGTTCAAATCCCACCCAGACCTTTTTTGCTATTCTCTCATTTTTTGCTATTTTTCAATATTTTCATGTTTTTGTTAATTAATTGAAAAATTAATTTCTCTCTCAGTTTTAATTATTTTTTATTGGTTTTTTTTTTTAAAATTCCCAAAAATTTTAAAATATTTTACAAAAATATCATTTATTTCATATATTTAGTATTTTTGCAAAGAATTATGTTTTATTTGTTTTTAAACATTAAAAATATTTCTTTCTCTTGGTTTTGCAAAATTTAAATGATTTTTAAATCATCTCAGGAATGAAACATGATTTCTCAAATATA
Organism: Lathyrus tuberosus; assembly: GCA_022829125.1. Taxonomy (NCBI): domain Eukaryota; kingdom Viridiplantae; phylum Streptophyta; class Magnoliopsida; order Fabales; family Fabaceae; genus Lathyrus; species Lathyrus tuberosus. The sequence goes on along the minus strand of JALAZF010000362.1, from coordinate 6,379,472 downwards.
AATCCAAGATCACAACCTTTTTTCACATGTTTGATTATTTTAATTGAATTTTTATTCAATTAGAATACATTTAAAAACCAAAAATTAGGGTTTTGATCACTATCACCCTAACAAATATTTTCAAACATCTTTGGGCCTCTTGATAGAGTGTAAGTCCCACCCCTTTGTAAATATAAACCTCTTTGGGCCTCAGTCATTGTATAAGTCCCACCGCGATCTTAAAATCTCGGCGCGGTCGTCACCTTTTAAACAAAAACCATTGGGCCTACCCTTGTGTTGTAAGTCCCATTTCTTTTCTTTTTCAAACCTTTGGGCCTCTCCTTAAGTTGTAAGACCTAACCTTCTTTGTAAATATCACCTTTGTGGGCCTCAGTCGTTGTATAAGCCTTAGTACAGTTTATAAAACAACGACACGATCATTGTTTTTCATCTGGGCCTCTCCTTGAGTATAAGCCCCAACAATCTTTTCAAAACAACTTCCCTTTTGATTTAAGATCCAACTCATAATTGTTATCAAAACTTTCTTTAATTTCTTGAACAACTAACCATACAGCTGTTACAATGGAAGCTTGCTCGCCTGTAAGTTTTATCAGCTTTCTTTTACATGCTTTCATATATATATATATATATATATATATATATATATATATATATATATATATATATATATATATATATATATATATAACTGTATTGCTGGAAGCTTGCTCACCTGTAAGTCCTTCTTTCATATCCTTTTAAATACTTGTCATATATCAACTGTATATATACTTGTATATCTACTTAGAGTTTTCCCGGACAACTAAGTCTAGAATTAGGTAAAGCAAGTTGGTCACTCTTTTAATACAGTCAAAACTAGTTCCCCATAGGAATTTCAGATACAGTCTTGCCTTCTCTTGGGCTTATACAATATGGAACAAAGAGAAAGGCATTATTCCAAGTGAAACTTTTCTCAGACTGTCACTATTATAAATTGTCAAAGAAGTTCATTTCCCCAGAGAGGATTAATTCCCGGTGAAACCTCTCTTGAATTTCTTCAAACCCTAGAACTGGTCACTAAAGAAAAGATTATTCCCGGTGAAACTTTTCTTGAACTCTTCTTAAGTTTGGACCCACAGGCTTCCTAAAAGCATCCCCGCCTCCTCTTGGGCTTTGTACAAGGACCCTCCGGCTTCTTAGAAGTTCTCATGCCTTCTCTTGGGCTTAATACAAGGACCCTGAAGACCTCTTAAAGGTATAGGACAAAACTTAGTCATCCTTTGCTAGAGCAATCTTTCCAGTGTCAAAACATCAAACCATTTTAGGGTTGATTCTCATCCCTTAAAACACCTGCCTCCTCTTGGGCGTCATACAAAGATAAACTCATCCATACCAGTAGACTTGGAGAGTCTAATCCCCTCTTAGATCTCAAAGACATTCTCAAGTTCCCTACAAACTTAGGAAGAAACCCTGGTCATTTTAATAAATCTCCAGTAGAGATAAAACGCAGTCTTTTATCCTAAATTTCCCCAGCCAGGGTCAGCTTATCATCAGTATAACACTATCCCAAATTAGAACCTCAAGGCATCTGATACCTCAACTCTTCTGTAAACCTCAGCAAGAGTTGATTCCCCATCTTAGATCCGCCTCTGGATCTCAATAATCCTCAACAGAAGCCAGCCTCCTCTTAGGCTTTGTATAATGATTTTCCTCAACAGAATTCGCCCCAACAACACCCTTTTATTGAGTCCATCTTCTTTCTGAAAACACTCTCTTGTTGAGTTAACCCTTTTTAGCCTCAATCTTGGGCTTTGTACAGGACAAACAAAAGCACTCGCTTGTTGAGTTAATCACCTTAAGGCACTCTCTTGTTGAGTCAACCTTTTTCAACCTCCTCTTAGGCTTTGTATAATGATTTTTCCCAGCTGAGTTAGCTTTAAAAGTACTCTCTTGTTGAGACAATCACCTTTTCACACTCTCTTGTTGAGTCAATGGTACAAAACAAAAACACTCTCCTGTTGAGTCACCTTTTAGCCTCAATCTTGGGCTTTGTACAAGACATATATAAAACTTTCTCCAACAAAGTCAAAATCTTCATAAACTCCTTTTAAAGCTTGGGACAAATATCTTCCCTAGCAAAGTCAATTCCTCCCAGCCTTCTTTTAGGCTTTGAGAAATAATACCTCTAAGCAGAATCAATCATCTTCTCAGCCTCCTCTTAGGCTTTGTATAATGATTTTCCCAGTAAGGTCAGCCTAAATCTTGGGCTTTGTACAAGACACCTAAAAATCTTCAGCTGAGTCAGTCAACTACCTTTTAGCCTCAACCTTGGGCTTTGTACAAGACAAATAAAGATTTCTTTCCCACAAAGTCAATTTCATTTTCAGCCTCAATCTTGGGCTTTGTACAAGACACAATAGAAATCTCTCTAGCAGAGTCAATCTTCCTTTAGCCACAAACTTGGGCTTTGTACAAGACAGACAAATATTTTCCCGGAAAAGTCAACCTTTAGCCTCCTCTTAGGCTTTGTATAAAGATATACCCAAAAGAGTCATTCTCTTTCTAGCCTCAATCTTGGGCTTGGTACAAGACAGATAAACACTCTCTTGTTGAGTCAGCCTTTTCCAGTCTCCTATTAGGCTTTGTATAAGGACTTCCCCAGTGGAGTCAATAAATCTTTTAGCTTCAACCTTGGGCTTTGATCAAGGCACACAAAAATTAACATTCCCTTCAGAGGAAATCAAAATCTCTCTGTAGGAAGACATTTCTCTGTATATCACACATCAAAACAGAAAATCAAAACAAACCTTAATCCCAGATAACTGCTGTAAGTGGCACGCTTGTTGATTCAAACATCCAAGCTATAGTCCATCTTTTATCCTGTTAAACTTCCTCTCTTTCATCTAATTGCTGTAAGTGGCAAGCCTCTGGACTATTTACATCCACACCACTGTCCCTCTCTTAGCATGAAAGATTCCTAAGGAAAAATGGCATTGCTCAACACTGAGTTAACGTTTTCTCCTTCAGGACCAATCCCTCACAAAGGAATTTATGGCATTGCTGGATTCACATATCCCAGTTAAAGTAATCCTCCTTTATAATCAGTCACCCAACAGTTGTGATAAAAAGATGAGATATCTCCCTTGAGAGATGACCAATTCTCTCTCAGTCAAACCTTTTAGCTTCAATCTTGGGCTTTGAACAAGACACAAATACAATCTTTTAGCTTCAATCTTGGGCTTTGAACAAGACACCAAAACATCTCTTTTCCTCCCATAGAATATGAGGAACTACGATTGCTCTGATTTCCCTGTTTCTTTAAACAGAAATACGTAGGCATAAGATTACGAAATCTTTGCAAGCATACCAATAAAAAACTCTAGGTCCAATACCTTCGCATACTAATCAAACACTCTAGGTCCAGTACCTTCATACCAATCAAAATTAAGGTCAAGTACCTCACCAAAATCATCAAAAACTCTTTCTCTCTCTCTCTCTCATATCTCCCAAAAAAGAAACTTTCCCAACCCATCAACAGATAAACACCATCAAGTACAAAGTAGAACCCTATTGCTAACAACCTGTGGATAACCACATATATGATGGGTAATTGACAACTCCCCATTGTATAACCTGACCTCGAACTCCCCGAATCTCTCTTAGCGTTTGTTCAGTTAAACATTCGCGTGCAAGGTTAGTTTTAGATAGCTTCCCTTTCCCTTCCAGCTTCACGGGATAAATAAGAAATCAGAAAGTAGCACCCCACTCCTACCATTGCGGTGAGGAGGAACCCAATTTGCGATAAGGTGGTCGCGTCACCGACAAAAATCGCATGCTACAAAGTGTAGCATCGCGTGTCAACTACCTCAGGTCTACACCTGGATAATCACCGCATTATACCCTAAGAGGCCAAGATGGGTAAAGGGGTTCTAAAGGTCCTCACCTTCTCAGGCTCCCAAGTCAAAAGTAATAATGGCATTACAACTATTCGCGACGACAAATAATACCATCAAAGGGGGCTCCACTGAGTGTGGTTATATCATATGTTAATCATGCTTAAGATTACTCCATGCATGTAACTTTTGATTACACCACCATCCTATCATATTGTGCACTCAAGTCTGGGTTAGAACTTGTCTCACCGCACATAGATCAACCTGAAAAACAGAAAAACCCAAGCAAAATAGCAAACAATAATAGTAATACAAATAGAACAAGTTAGGCTTAACCCTCTTAACGGTCATCCCCAGTGAAGTCACCATTTTCTATCGCGGTGACAATCAAAGACCAAAGCTATTGACTAGCTTGACTCGCAAAAATAAGATGTCACCACCGAACTTTTATTTTTCCAAGAGAAGGGAGAAAATATCGAATAAAACCCATAATAGAACATGCAAAGCAAAAGGCTAGGCTAAAAGCTAAGCAAAATAGATCAAAGGTACGGGGGTTGGTTATACTAAGGGAAAGTACTAGAACCCTAAGCATCTGTAGTGCTCTACAGGAACCTCTAGAAAATATTTGTGTTTTGCCTAAAATTGTTTGCTAAGGATAAAAGATGGGTAAGGTAAAGTAACAAACATATAATGGACATGCACAATGACAATAAGTTAACACACACCCCATTCCCTTGGATTAGGTTAAAGCATCAAAAGAAATCAAGAGATACATGGCAAAACATCATGTAATCATCAAGCATCAAAGTAGGATAAAATAACATATGGAATCAACAAGTACATGGCAAGACATCATGTATGATAAAACAACAAAGTACATGGAAAAGCATCATGTATGATACAACGACAAATAGAATCAACGACGTATATGGCAAAGCATCATGTAGAAACAAGTTAAAGGAAATCAACAAACACATGGCAAAACATCATGTAATCAACAAATACAAAGCATGAAACAGATAAAGTACATGGCAAAACATCATGAATTAATCAAGGAAAAACATCAAGACTAAAATAGAATCGGACAACAAGAAAATTATTAATCAAGTTAAATATAATTATTTAATAAGATTAATCAAAGATTTAATTAATCAACATTAAATAAAAATATTTAAAGTTATTAATAATTATAACATTTTTTTTACATTTTTTATATTATACAAATAAAAAACTTAAATAATTAAACAAGTAATTAAAATATAAATTTAGTCTTTTTTCATGTAATTGGGCCAAGCCCACTTCTAAACAAGATTTAAATGAAAAAATTCTATTAAAAAGACAAACAAAATTTAATAATAATGAGAGAGAGAGAGAGAGAGCATCTTCCATTGGGGTACATTGAAAATTCACAAGAGAAAAATCATCTAAATCAAAGCTCTTCTTCAATCTGGTTCCTGAAGAATCAACATACTATTAAACTTAATGCCTCCACCATCAGATAAACACAACCTGTCAATCACAAAATAATCAGGTCTAAGGCTTCAAGGCCATGACAAGACCGACCTTTGCACTCTTGTCAATGGCTGCAGTATCGTGATCGAAACATAAACAAAAACAACTACACAACTAACACACCAAACAATTTTCCGATAACTAAAATATGACATATACGACAACGAAGTTCCCAACAGCTCAAAAGAAATCGCTTACAACAACCATAGAATCAAGAAAACTGAAACAACAACCAAGCATATTACAATGTTCATATAGTCAATACAAATACTACAACATCAAAACACAAATGAAATAACATTGAGCCGCAAATTACACACTCAATCGAAATAAGTAAGAAATAACACACAACAAAAATTCCCAAAATTTTACCGAACGGAAACACGAAATAGAAACAAACAAAACCAAACAACAAATCGGAATGAATAAGAGAAAAACCAACCGAAAAAAAATGACAAGTTACTATTGTTGTTGTATTGTAAAAAACGGAGCTCGAAGTTATCGGCTGTTGCTGTTGTCGTGAATGTTGTTGTTTCCCGAGTTGTTGTATGACATTGGTTTCTTGTTGTGAGCTTTAATAGCACGCAATAAAACTCAGAAAACTTGACGTTGTCTGTCCTCGTTCTTGCCCAAGCGACATTGTCTATAGATTGATCAACTGAAAAACATCAATCACCATTTTTCCTTTAACCTTTTGAATCGTATCCACAACTACACCAACTGCTCACTGATTCAAAGCCTTGCAACTTTGTTGTAAATCGATTGCAACATCAGACCATAGTGAGATTCCCGATGAGGGAATGTTGTTGTTTTGTTTGTAGAGGGTGGTCGGCCGGATTTCGAAGGTTGATGGTGGAAGTGGTTGTTTGAAAATGGAGAGGGAGGAGATAGTTATTGGAAGTGGAAGGTTTTGTATGTGGAGGAGTTTATGGTGTGAAAGGTGGACGCGGATAGAGTTTGTTTTTAAGAGATGATGTTATGCGCAGGAGAGAGTATGTAGTGAAAAGAAAGAGGTGTTTTTAAGCTTTGATGAATGGTTGTGTTATGGAGTTAACATGGGGTGAGAGATTTGGTTGCTTCATGTGGTATGAAGTATGAAGTGGTTTTTCTTATTGTATCAGTAGAGAGAGGAGAAGTATTTAGTGAGGTTGCAGTGTATGAAAACGTGTGGTTTTTCTTATTGTATCAGTAGAGAGAGAAGTATTTAGTGAGGTCGCAGTGTATGAAAACGTGTTGGTTTTTTGGTTGGAATCAAGGCGTGTTATTTTACACATTTTTTAATTATTTTAAATGGATACTGAGTGAATGAAACTAGAGCTGTCAAATTAAGGGGCCGGGCCTAACTTTTAAGGTCTTAAAAATATAGGGGGCCTAAAATTTTAAAGAAAAATGAACCCTAAAATAAGTAGGCCCCCTAAACTAAGAGCCCCTAAAACTTAAGAAGGGCCATGAGGCTCCCAATATTTTTAAAAACTTGACTTTTTTTAAAAAAATGATTTTTTTCAAAAAAATTAAATATTTTAGTTTTAAATAAATTCTTTTTTTTTATTTTTTGAAAGTAATCAGATTTTTAAATTTTTTTTTTTTTAACTTTTTATCATTTTCAAATGAGTAATTCTCGTCTAGGAAATATGAAATAAAAAAACTTTTAAATAAAATTTTTTAAAAGTAAAAAAATATACTAAAAATTTCAACCAAAAATTTAAAAAAAAAATTTCAACAAAAAAAATTAATAAATTATATTAAAAATATCCTAAACATAAAAAACAACTTTTAAAAAAAATTAAAAATCCAAAAATTAAAAAAAAACCAACTTTAAAAAAGATTTAAAAAAAATGTTTTTCAAACATAAAATTCCAAAAAAAAAAAAAAATCTCTTATAATCATATTTTTCAAACACAAGCATATATTCACACTTGAGTAGAACTATATATTCTTCAAACACAAGCAACAATATTATGCATCTCAATTCAGGAAAAATACCATGTAAACATATATTTCCAAAAAGAAAAAATGTCATTTTCTCCGCTTACAACTAGACTATTACAGTTCATAAACATATCACTGAAAGATATATGTCAATACTCCTGACGTTCAACATTAGAAATTGAAGAAAATCAATACAAACATGAACCAAATATCATATAAACAAAGACACTAATCCAAACAAAAAAAACATGAAAACATAAATTCAACAAACACAATAAAGTATATGGCACTAAAATTAGTTCTCCACTTCAATCTTGCAATCCAAATGTATGTTAAGTCATTGTCACCTCAGTGTTGCCTTCATCATTAGTGTTGATATCTTCCTCATCTTAAAAACACAATAAATCATACTTAGGTGCAGATTCAACAAAACAATGACATGAGTATATCATAAACATGAACAAATAAAAATAAATAAAATACAAAGTATTATTACCATTCATATTTTCAGAAAATCCATGCAACCAGCTCCGAGTACAAATCAACATTTGGATGTGTTCTGGAAGAGTAGAACTTCTGTATTTGGTAAGAACACGCCCACCGATACTGAAAGAAGACTCAGATGCTACAGTCGTGATAGGAATACTAAGCACATCGCGTGCCATTATGGAGAGTATCGGAAACTTTTTCTCATTAAACTTCCAATAAAGAAGTACATCAAAATCTTCAGAGTGTTCTTCATTGAGGTCTATTAACTCTTCGGCAAAGTATATATATAATTCACTCTTTCCAGGGGCAAAGCTACTCTCAATCGAGTTCCATGTTTTAAAATCCTGCAAAATAGACTTTTCACTTCCAAGACAACAAACGCAAAATAACCAATTTATAGCACTAAAACAATTTGATTACTATGATTCAAGAACCAAATACCATTAAACAAAAATGGAACCAAACATCAAACAAACATGATCAAGTGTAGTGTAGCCAATGATATAAAAACAAGAGGAAATGGGGTGAAATAAATATGTTAATATAAAAAACTTAACACTTATAATCTTTTACTTTTTAGCTTTATTCCCCTCTCTAGATAACTTTGCCAATGAGTTGAATTCATGAGATGATTGAGAAAGAGAAACACTTTCATTGGTAGAATAACTCACATATTCTTCATAAAGCCCTTTAAATTTATCTATCACATTCTTAAGTTTCCCTTCAGAGGTTGAGGCATCAAGTGTAGTGTAGCAAAACTTCAAAAATTTATCCTTCAAGCGTGGATTAAGAATAGCTCCAAAGGCTAGCACAACACTGTAATTTTTCCAATATTTGTCAAATTTCACTTTCATCTTATCGGACATATCCTTTATCACCTTATCAATACTGTTTTGATGTTTTTCTAAAATGCACTGAACTTTCCACACTTGCATGAAATACAGATTTGCAGTTGGATAAGATGAACCAGAAATTAAATTGGTAATTTCATAAAAAGGTTCTAAAAACTCAAAAATTCTTTCCCCTCTTTCCCATTCCTCATCAGATGGACAAGATTTATAGCTTCTATCTGCCACCTTATAAAACTCAAAAGCTTTTCTATATTGCAAAGCACTTTCAAGCATCAAATAAGTGCTATTCCATCTAGTAGATACATCAAATCTTAAACCACCACTAACATATATCCCTGCATCTTCGACACAATCTTTAAACTTAAGCATCCTTCCATCAGATTCTTTAATATACTTGACACTCTCTCTGATTTTATGGAGGGCTTCACTAGCAATTTTTAAACCCTCTTGAACAATTAAGTTGAGTACATGGGTCGAACAACGGATATGAAAAAATTCACCATCACACATCAAATTACCTTGCACTCGAAGATGAGTTTTCAAATGGTCTTGCATGTTGTCATTGACAGAGGCGTTATCCAGTGTAATAGTAAATATTTTCTTATCTATTCCCCATTGTTTCAAGCAATCAAATAAAGTAGCTTCCAAAGCAATACCTGTGTGGGGAGGCTTCATTCGAAGAAAGTTAAGAAGACAACTAACTAACTTCCAATTTTCGTCAACAAAATGAGCAGTCAAACATATATAACCCTCACTAGTAGATGCTGTCCAAACATCCGATGTTAGACAAATTTTATTTGGAATCCTACCCATGATTTCCTTAAGCTTGATCCTTTCTTTATCATATATTTTTTCAATATCTGAAACCATGGTATTCCTAGAGACCATTTCAACACATGGATTCAAATATTTCACCCAAGCTCAGATTTTTTCATACTCGACAAAGCTAAAAGGAGGATCATGTGCAATAATGGCTTCTCCAAGTAATTCACGATGTGTGTTTTGGTTGATTGGGGTTAGGCTTGACGATTCCTCTAGACTAAGAAGGCTCATTTGGAAACTTTTACAAATAAATACATGACGATTTAGATGTGAAGTTCCATAATTTTGACCGGACTTGGGGTTTTTTCCAATGGCAAAATCAGTACTACAAAAATTGCATGCAGCTCTTTCAACTCCATATTTTCCTTTGCCGGTTTTAGTGAAAATAATCCAAAGTGTTGACAATATTTCTTTACGAGTTTCATCTTGACCTTGTGCATACTCACTCATATCCATTGACTCCATGCTATAACAAAAAGAACGTGTGTTATAACAAAAATAAGATATATTCATTAAATTATACAAATGTTTGAAAACAAGTACAATGTCAGCATATACAAGTGTTGTAAATTGCATGATATGGTTGCTACTTGTTGTGTCCACTATTATTAAACAATCTAGTAGCATGCATTATATGTAAAATCATTTTATAAAACTAGATTGGTCTCAATGCATACGCCACTGCATCAGCATCCAACTTTAACCCTCACAGTCTCTCATCTCAAACATTTAGCATTTCATACATTTATTTTATCCTATTCCTTTTGTGTTCTGGAAACTGTTTCTCCATTTTTCACAAAATCAAAGATGTTCATTAATCAAAGATGAATTGAAATACTCACAAACACAATAAAATTCAACATCTCTCAGCAGTAAATTTGGTTCAAAACACAATAAAACACAAGATGAATTGAAATAGCAGTAGCACAATGTTATGTTCACACAAAGTCATAGCAGCAAACATTAACTCAATTTATAGCAGTAACACAAAGTCATGATTTTGTTAAGAAAACATGGTGAAAAATTACATTAAGTGGCATTAAGTGGAACTCATATTTCGTCTGCTAAAAAATCATTTTATTAAAATCTGACATGAAAATGCAAATTTGAAACTTGATTTATTTTAGTTTTGATTTTGGTTTTCATTTTGGATTGGTCAAAGTGTCAACTTGTGTTTAGTTAAGGCCTCCTTTATATGGATGTTTGTTTCATTGCTTGCAAACTAGAGGCTTGTATCATACAGTTATGCACTAGTGGATCTTGATTTTTTCATAAGCAAATTCTAAGTGGTTAACTTGTTTAGAAAATAAGAATTTGTAAGTAGCTGAGATGAAGCTCTAGATAACTTGTACAATACCGAATTACTCTTCTGGGAATATAGTGGATTGCGATTGTTAGATACAGATAAACAACTCATATTTTCATATGTATTTTAAAGTGGATTTGATGAAATGACAGTTTAAGTTAGCTGTCTTAATCTTTATCTAACAGTCAAAAGCATTTTTATTGTGATGTGTTTTTTCAATGAAAAATTTGGTCTTGCAAATCATCCACACCAACTTTTACTTTTGTGACAAGCATTAAACTAATTTTTGGTCATTGTTTTAGTCTTGTGGACCTTGAGGGTCCTCTTAGGCTCCTTTATTTTGAAGAGAGAGGTGATGATACATTCACAGAATCACAATCAGAGATTTAGAGGAATTAAGATTTAGGATATGATCTTATATAAATATTAATCAACCACATTACTTGTAACTTTAAGCATGCAGACATAATTGACACAGCTATTTTTTTTTTACCTTTCCATACTTTGCTGACAGAGAAAATTGAGTTTCATGCCAGTTTTTCAAGTAAACATCTATCAGACATAGTGAGAACTAAATGTCAAACACTCATTAAGTGGAAATCAAAACCACAACAGTCATATTCTTTCCAAAACTACATTGGACACATTTAATCCGGATTTAATTCCGCAAGTGTCTATAAGAGCAGGACGCACAAAGAGCAGAACACATCATTATTCACACACCCAAAAATTGAAAAGTGCAGAGAACGTCATAACATCACAAGCAACATTCACCGACAATAGAACAACAACGTGAAAAGAGAAAGAATTTCATTGAGGCATTTTCACAAACAGATTGAGTTCATAAAGAGAGATGGAGAGAGATGAGTACCTCAAAAATAGAACAACAATGTGAAAAGAAGATGACGACGACGGCGCAACAAGCTGGACGGTGGCGGCGACCCAATAAGCTGCACGGCAGAAGCGACACAACAACGACACAAATTTGGAATGTGCGATTTGTTTGCAATGAAAATGGATAGAAAGTGTAAAAAGAATACAGTAAAGAAGAAATAATTTTTAATAAAATAAGGCCCCTCTCATTGGGCTCAAAAATAAAATAATAATAGAGGGGCTTAAAATTATGGGGCCTAAAAAAAATCTTATTAGTAAGGGGCTTAATATATTGGGGCTTTATTGGGACTAAATAATAGGGGCCTTTAAATGTTGGGCTTATTTAACAGCTCTAAATGAAACAAGTCATGATGCCCTAAAAAAAACCAAGCGGATAATTATCCTCGTGATGTGTTGGTTAACCTCGTCTGTGTGTCTGGTGCAATGCTATGCTATGTTACTATAAAATGAACAAAACAAAACCTCTTTTCAAAACTTAACAATTAAGTGTTACCAAAAATAAATTAAATTAAAATAAAATATTATTTAAAAAAACAATAACTAAATAAAAAACAATTAATAGTAAAAAAATTTAAACTAATTAAACCTAAATTAAAAATATGATTAATTAAAATGAAACCGGTTAAAAACGAATAAACAGTCTGGTACCTATGTGCTCGAAAAAATAAAATGAATGCATCAAAATAATCAGCGTGAAATAAACGACACGGAAAAATACAACATTTGGTCAAATTTTGAAATAAATTTTCCCCAGTTTAAAGGCCCGGACTGATCAAAATGCGACTGAAAAGCAGCCAAAAAAATTAAAAACGAGCACACCAGGTTAAACTACGCGGAACCTAGATTAATATAACTGATGTTTGCAAGCTCAATTTTAAAACTTTTCGTCCACTGATTTTACGCACAATTGACATTCAGTTTGATCGATTCGGCTGTAAATCCAACAAGTTTATTCTGGCTGATAATTCGGGCATTATGCGTGATGAAAGACATGATAGGCTATGCAGATGATGCAAAAGAAAGGTGGGATCTTAGGGATAAAAATTAGAGTATGACAAGGTCGACTTATAATCGTATACGTCGACCTGTAGAGTGTTTTTCACACAAAAACGAATTTTTGATGTATAAAAATCTTTTCTTGATGTATGAATCTTTTCTAAACCATTTCTGTCCAATGTGCATAAACGCTAAAGTTTCCTAGTTTTAACATCATACAAAACACATATAAATGGAAAGTTGCACTCACATACTCCCCCTTTTTGATGATGGCAAAACTTGAGACGATGCATTTCGTATCCATGAAAGCTCCCCCTGAATGTGTGCATCATAGCAGCATATACTCCTCCCCCTTTGACAACATCAAAAAGAGACAAAGAAAGCACATTAGCAGTATCACATAGCTCATAGCTCATAGCTCATATACCAAGACAGAGGCAATTGCAAAGTAAATATCGTTCACTCACATATATACAAGATACATGAAAATACACAATAGTCATGAACACATGATAAATAACAACACAACAACATCACATAAGTCTTAGTTCAAGGCAATACACATAGTACAACCATTGTTTCATAAGTAGACAAAATTAGTAACATTGTTAATACAAAACCATAGACAAAACAAACCAACAAACAAATAGTGCATGAAGACACAACCAAAATTTAAAGAAATGCATGACAAGACATGAGACTCAACAACATAAAAACCCAACACTTTATCGTCATCTATGGCCCCTTGACATTGGTTTTTCTTCCATATGCCATCCTTGTCCTTCCTTACGATAGTGAGAGTCCAAGAAATAACATATTTCTAGATAAAATCGAACATAATGACCATAATCCTCTTCTTGTACCGAGATCATATAATTAATCCTAGCAAGAGCACCAACATGATTCACATTCATATCATTGCGCATAGACACAAGACTTTCTGTCGTATAGGAAGCAACGGCTTCAAAATTAGCATCTTGTGTAGCCATGTGTTCTTGAATTAAACGGAATCTCTCCACTTGAGCAGCCTCAAAGACATCCCGCCTTCTACAATCTTTCACATACTGCTCATCCTAACTCAACTACATGTTTTAAAGCATAGTCATGATGGCAGACAAATCACCAGAACTAGCACTAGAAGTATTACCAGGAGCATCCACATGAGTGGCATCTTGCATAAAGGCATCACTATATGCAACATCATGAGAGGCACCAATTGGTTGATCATCAACCATATGTGTCTCAGTAGTATCATCCTCAAATTCAGCAGGATCATCAAAATTATAAATCTTCCTAGCATTTTTACCTGCACGAAAGTAATATGCTTGACGGTTTATGTCCCAAAAATAGTTCAAGTTGGTATGGGTTCTTCGAGAAAACTCTTGATCAGCTTCAGGATACTTGTATGTGAGATTGAGGTTGCCAATGTCGAAGCAATTCATAATTTTGGTAATCATGGTGACATGGCAAAAGGATGTTCCTTTGTTTCACTTTTTTGATAGCAAACATACGAGAGACCAAGTAGTGTGGCCAGTTGATCTTGATCTTGCTCAACAGAATATGCACCAAATAAATTTCATCGAAATCAATTCTAGAGAATCCACCATTTGTCGGTCGCAAGATGTGAGAAACTAGCCACAACAGAATTCTAGGAACCATTTTCAACTGTCCATTGGTACTAGCATCATAATAGTCTTCAACACGAGGAGCTCTAAGTAGCTCATTCACATGAACATTCCACTTAAAATTGATATGAGTGTGGATATCAGTCACTAATAAATTAGTTTCATCATCATCATCAACATCAACAACAGTTATACCAAACAATTATTTCCAAAGTGCATCAGTGAATTCATAGACAACATTACCAATAGTATACTTAAAGCAAGAACCATTCCTAGAATGCAACCCAGAGTAGAAGACACAGATGAGGTCTTCGTTGTAGTCTTGAGCAAGCTGCAGAAAATAATCAATCTTCCGATGTGCAACAATATCAGCCACTACAGGGAGATCCAAACCACTAACCACAGTTGCCTTCCACACATATTGTTTCACCACTAGCCTATGTTTGTGTTCCTCCTCAAACTCTTTAGCACACTGATGACTTCTTGGCAAGTGTACCGATAATGTCGTAGTAATAAAAAGATTAAACACACGAGGACCATGTTTGAACAAAATAATAATTTGTGCAATATTAACTAAAAGCAGTAAGGGGGTTGCAAGTTTTACTGCAAAAAGAGATTAAACGAGAAAACCATGTTACGAAGGAGGTTAGGTTGTGTTTTAGAATCCCTTTATCCCCTCTTATTGATGTACAATGCATTGTATGAATTATCTTATCCTTATAATTTTACGGCGAACTAACAAAACCGTCATAGCCAGTCCCCCACAAAATAACTCACTAACAACTACTATAAGCTTTCTATCCCTAGTCTGCCTGCGTAAGCAGTGTTAGGCGATGTATAGACCATTAGTTCTCTGTGCCACTACTCGAGGTATCCTATCCCTATTCAACATGCTTAAGTAGAACAATTTCCCTAGATCTAATACATAGGCTAAAGGTCAGGAATCCCTATGCATCTAACAACATATTAACAGAGTATCTCAAATAATACGCATTAAGAAAAAGAAACAGATGAATAAAATTATAAGTCAAAAGGTTCATACAAAGTCAAACCGCCATATAATGCTAACAAGGTTGAATAAAGTTCATCACACATAACCTAACCTATGAAAATTTAGCTACACATTGTGAAAATTAGAATACCAATTGATAAAAGATGAATAGCATATGAATTCCCTTGAAGGATTGGCCTCCAATGGCTTCCAATCCTCTAAAAATCACCCTCTGATGCTGTAAAATTGTGCTCCCAGTGCCAAATTTCGTAACCCTTGTAAAAGTGCAAAAATCTCGTTTTAAAGCTGTCTGAATAGGTCAGAACGCGTAAAAAAAAGTCCATAAAAAGATGTCATCGCGCGCACCACGGAAGCATCACGCGCGCGATGACCACTTTGCTTTTCTATCATGTGCGTGATAGGGCGCGATGTTGCGTGATGCTGCGCGTGATTCTTCCAGTAGCTGCATTTTTTTCACCCCTTTTTCACCAGAATTTCCACTAAGTCCCATTCTTCTATACTTGGTCATTTTTCACTCATTCTTGGGTCTTTCTTCATCATTTTGGCTCCGCTTTTGCTCGTTTTTCCCCGATTCTTTGACTGAATTTATGTAATGACGGACTGTCATCACAACCCGAAACTTGAATCGTTGCTTGTCCTCAAGAAACTCACCTACAACTACACATTTCAACAGACAACAAGTCGCACAATAACAATTGAACATCACCATTTCTTTAAAGTTACCTGAATAATATTCCGGCTTCCAATTTCTATTCGGCAATTTCGAAAACGTACTCAAGCATGACTAGGACTCAACCTATCTCTCAGCTCACTTAACTCGCTCAAATGATAGGGTTAACACTCAATCATTATGCAAAATCAGTTAAACTTAGCTTGATTATGTTCTAAGAAAGTTAATCGTAGATATCTCAACACACATATTTAGAGGGATTTTCTAGTTATAACTTGGATTATGTTAGGGTAGGATGTATTTAGGAAAGTAGGGTTAAACCTTTGGAGTTAGGTTCCTAGTTCTCCCTTGTTCATCATACCCTTTTAATTGGTACTAGAGATTTGCGATCCTTCGTTTTTTCTTTTTGTTCCTCATTTATCATTCATTTTTTTTGAAGAAGTGCCTTTTTTGACTTATTTTTCTCGACAAATTTTTAAATTTTTAGATCAAATCCTCTAGTACCCCCACCCAAAACTTAAAGTCTTGCTCACTTCCAAGAGAAACCCCAAACTTAATCTTTTTCATACACTTTAAGAATTAAACTACTACCTAACTCCATAGAGAGGGTTTACTCGAAAATATATTTAAAGTTGTATATCTAATAGTTTAAGGATACGCCACCGAAAGAAAGGCTTAGGCTCTAAGTGTTTAGCAAAGGATAATCCTAATACTAAAGGGTGGTTTACAAAGGCTTAGAGTTATATAAAAAAATGTCTCAGTGTGTATTGATCAATCAAGACAACTTAATCAGAAATAAATCAAACCAGCTAAGAGAATAATGCATGGATACACTCTAAGAAGGAAAAAGTGCACAACAGAATTATTTAGGCTCAAACCTTACCAGATGAGGTATCTGCAGATTGAGTACAAGTCAGTTGATTCTTTTCTCTTCCATTACCTTCAAGTCCTAAGTTGAATTCCTTATGATCAAGTCACTTCTCTTTTTCTTGGATCATGTGTTCAATGTTACCGTTAAACTTGTAAATTTGAAGAAAAAAAACAGCCACATGTAAGTCTATTGAGAGCATGGGATTTTTTTCACCAGGTTTTTCTTTGGTAGCTAATTCTTCTTAAGTGTTGGTTTTGAAATAAAAGAAAGTAAAATGCTGCAAAACAAAAACAAAATGATTAAAAATTGATGGGTTGCCTCCCATCCAGCGCGTCTTTTATGTCACTAGTTTGACGCTCAATCCTCAAAATACATCAGGCGCAAGGGATACCCTCACGCCTGTGAAAAATACTTTTCTCATTCCTTTGTTAACTCCACCACCTTTTTCTCTCAATTCATAGCATGCCTCTAGATCCTCCCATGTTGGTGTCCAGTCATATGCATTAAACACACATTCCCCTTATTATATTTCAAAATCATTTCCTCGGTTTCCACATCTATCTTTGCCTTTCCGGTTGCCAAGAATGGTCTTCCAATAATCACAGAACCTTCCGAATTATTTATCATATCAATCACCATAAAGTCGACGGGGAAGGTAAAACCATTGACATGAACTAGCACATCTTGTACAATACCAAGCGGTTCAGTTTCAGATGAATCGGCCATAGTAAACGTCATGTCGCTCGACTTGATCTCTCCTATATCCATCTCTTTGAATTTTCTTAGTGGCATGACATTTATGCTTGATCCCAGGTCACATAAAGCATGTGGGATTTTTACCCCACCAATGGTGCATTCAATGTAGAACGCTCTTTGATCATTCAACTTTTATGGCCTATCCAAAAGTTCCGTCGTCCAAGTTTTTTCTGCTAGTTTAGCCTGTTCATGAAGCAACTTCTATGTTCCTCCTTTTAGCAATACCTACATAAACTTAGCAAACTTCGGGATTAATTCTAAAATTTCATGATAAGAGATACTTACCTGAAGTTATTTCAACATCTTTTTGAATCTTTCAAACATCCCAACTTTATCTACAGGTACCTGTTTCTTCTTAATAATAGGATAAGGTAGTTTCATGTAATTGGGAAATGGTGGGTTTGGTTCACTCAAAATTTTCTCCTTGGTTCCCTTCTCCAGAAACTTTTCAGCTTTATCTTGCTCAAGTGTAACTTTCCCTTTTTCTTGGTTCCCTTGAGGTTCTTGCTCCTTTATTTGATATTTTTGAATTTTTCTAATCTCATCATCCTTAGTCTCTATACCTACATCGGTCCTAACCACCTTGCATGTTTCCTTCTTAGGATTGTCTACGGTGTTACCTGAGAATCTTCCGCTCGAACTTGGGAAGGCTGTGAGTTGTCTTGACAATTGCCCAATTTACGTGTCCCAATTTTTGATGGAGGCATCATGGTTTCTGCTCGTGGTCTCATAGTTCTTATTCACCTGCTCCAAGCTAAGTTGAGTGGCTTTCATGAAATTTTCCAAGGTCTCTTCCAACAGTGAATTATCTTAATCATCAGGCGGCTCATACAAGAGCATAACAAGTTTTCTCCAAGAGTGAATATCAAGATTCACAATCGGTGAATTTCTTGCTCAAGTAATAAATTGCATGCTCTTTTCTCCATGTTTCGTCGTGTTGCCCCAGTACACAATCCATTGAATTGTCGAGCACCGTTAGGTACATTATAAGTGGTCGTCCTGGAACTGGTGGTACTAATATAGGTGGCTCTTGTAGATACTCTTTGATTCGGTCGAAGGAATTTTGACAACCTTTATTCCACTCGATGGCTTGATCTTTTCTGAGTAACTTGAAGATTGGTTCACAAGTGGCCGTGAGATGCGAGATGAACCTAGCAATGTACTTTAATCTCCCCAGGAATCCCCAAACTTCTTTTTCTGTCCTCGAAGCTGGCATATCTTGGATGGCTTTTAATTTGTCAAGATCGACTTCTATTCCCCTCTGACTGACTATGAACCCCAATAATTTCCTAGATCTAACACCAAGAGTGCACTTTGCAGGATTCAGTCATAGCTTGAACTTCCTCAGTCGATCAACCAGCTTTTGTAAAGTGACTATGTGATCTTCTTCAGTTTGTAACTTGGCAATCATATCATCGACATATACCTCTATTTCTTTGTGCATCATATCATGAAAGAGAGTCACTGTTTCCCTTTGATAGGTTGCCCCAGTATTCTTCAATCCGAAAGGCATTACTTTGTAACAGAAAGTACCCCAAACAGTGATAAATATGGTCTTATTCATATCTGAGGGAGCCATCTTTATTTGATTGTAACTAGAGAACCCATCCAAAAATGAGAAGACTAAAAACTGAGCAGTGTTATCCAATAACATATCAATGTGTGGTAGTGGAAAGTCGTCTTTAGGACTTGCCCTATTAAGGTCTATGTAATCCACACACATTCTGACTTTCCCATCTTTCTTCGGTACCGGCACGGTATTGTCTACCCATTCTAGATATTTCACAATGGCTAAGAACCCTGCATCGAATTACTTTCTAACCACTTCCCTGATTTTGAGAGTCATGTCGGGTCTAGTCCTTTTTAATTTCTGCTTTACCGGTGGGCAATTTGGCTTGAGTGGTAGCTTGTGTTCAACAATATTTATATCTAGTTCGGGCATATCTTGGTATGACCAGGCAAACACGTCTATGACGTAGTAACCTAATCAGTCTTTTCTTTATGTCATAGTTTAAAGAAACACTGACTTTGTCCTCTTTCTTATCATCTTCAGTTCCCAGATTGATCACATTCACCAGTTCCTGATGAGGTTGTATTACTTTGTCCACTTGCTTTAATAGTCTGGCTAACTCTTCAGGAAGCTCACAATCCTCCTCATCACCCTCTTTTGCTTGGTTAATCAAGAATTCAAAGTTGTAAGGAATTATAGCACTGTCGTTTTCAACATGTTCATTTTTAAATCTGCATGAGGAAGATTTTTAATTATTATCTATTTATTGGAATAAAGTGTTGGGAATGATAGTATTGAAAGAAAGTATTGCCATTATTTTGAAAAACTGGGACTAAAAGAAAAAAGGATCTTGATTGAAAACTAAATGCAATTTTATTGGTAAAATAAGTCGATGAAACAAAGGGGGGGACCCTACAAAGCTTGTCCATTTTCCTTGGGCAGAGCAAAGGACTTATTATTTTGAAAAGAAAACAGTAAATTACTTCGAAATAGAAATCATCTCAGGAATCTCAATGGCCTTCCAATTGTTGAGAGTTTTATCTGGTGAGCAATGACACACCAACTATGGTATCCCTTTGTCTTCCCCTTCAATTGCAGCCACTTGATCTTCAACTCTGAACCCAACACTGTAGAAAGTCTCTTAGAGAGTAGGCAGCTTCTTCGGATGAGTCTTCTGAACCATTTCATGAGCCGGTTTGTAACCCAGCCCGAATTGATCCTTTTTCTCAGGTATTTCTAGCACTTGCCTCAGCCCCCGTATCTCCATTCTTGATCAGATCTGTAACCTTTCCCAACGACAATCCCGATCTTTCCTTTTGTGGAGTGACTTGTTTACGACTGATCGTCACGATTTCCAAAGCTTGGAAGGGTATTTCAAAAGTTCCCCATCTACTTATATGTATCTGAATGATGAAAGATGGTTGATAAAGATGTCTTCCTCACCCTTAACGATTATTAACTCGTCCCTTGTTATGAACTTCAACTTTTGGTGAAGTGTGGAAGTAACAGCCCATGCAGCGTGGATCCTTGGTCGTCCCAGAAGACAACTGTAGGAAGGGTTGATATGGAAAATAACCATGAAGGTATGTAGTTCCACCATTATTGGTATGTTGACTTCCCTAATCACCATTCTTTTCGAACTAGAGGTTAGCTTCATGAGAGTACCCTTAGGCATGACATTTAGAGCTGAGCCTGTGTCCACTAGTACTCTTGAGAGGATAGTGTCTTGGCATTTGATTGATATATGAAAAGCTTTATTGTGGGCTTGCCCTTCAGGAGGTAATTCATCACTGCTAAAACCCAGACAACTGCTTGCAATGATGTTAGAAACTACTTCATTAAATTGATTTACCGTTATGTCCTTGGTGACATGTGCTTCATTGAAGATCTTCAATAAGGCTTCCCTGTGAGCGTTAGAACATAGTAACAAAGATAACATGGATATCTTGGAAGGTGTTTGGCTAAGTTGGTCCACCACTTTATAGCCACTCTTTCTGATAAGCCTTAGGAATTCTTCGGCGTCCTCTTAGGACACAATCTTTTTGGAGGGTCTTTCCCTTGAACTTGCAGTCTCTTTCCCTTTTGAACTCTCCAGGACATTCTTCTTGGTTGGTTGTTTAGGAAAGAACACTCTTCCATTACAGGTCATTCCTCTGATACCAGCTATGTTAGTAACTGTTGGTGCTAGTACTATAGGCTTTTCTCCCTCATATGTGGTAGTGTTATAGTTCCACGACACGGACTTAGTACTTTGATAAGGGAACGGTGCAGGAACATGGATGATAATAGGGCCTTTTGACTTTGTTGGCATTGGAATTTGAAACGGCATTGGCACCGGTATTTGAATTGGCGTCCAAGAGGATATTGGAACAGGTATCTGGAATGGCGTCGGAGCTTCCCTTATTTGGTACGGAATTTCAAAAGGTGCATACCCCTGAGATTCTATAGCTGAAATATCACCCATTTTCCTTGAGTATCCAATTTGAACCAAGCATTGGTCCATCATTTGTTGAAGGCACCTTCTCATCTTTTCACACTTGTACCTTGAATTTAAGGGCCATACATTTCTCTGTGGTATACCCTGGTGAACCAACATGAAAGTCACATCTAGCATTGGCATCATATCCTCGAAGAGGAGGGGTAGGAGGAGATGCTAGAGGTTTAATCTCCACCAATCCCTTCGAAATCACATAAGGAAGGATCTGAGTATATGAGGTAGGTAGGGGGTCAAATTCCTTCCATGGTCTCTGAAGCTAGCGGGAATATACCTGAGCCCATCGCATGCTCGGCAGTATAACAGAGTCGCCACCGAACTTTATTTATTTCAAAACAAAAGGGAAAATATCGATAAAACCCAAGGGGAAGAGAAACAGGTAAGGGAGTCGGTAATGCGAGAGGAAGGTATTAGCACCCCACGCATCCATCATACTCGACGGGAACCATTCTGCTTGCTTCTAGGCTCGGATGGATGTTCTATCAAAAGGTTACTCGCGAAAGAGGGAAGGAAAATGGACAAAGAAAATGCTCTCGGAGGATTGGGACCCTCGTGCCTACGTATCCTCATAGTGAAATGAGGAATTCAGAGCTCTGTAGTTCATGGAACCAGAGAAGAAAAGGAGAAGGTGGGAAGAAGACTGTGGAAGAAGGGTGCTCGCCAAGATCTCGCGATCTTGTGCCTACGTATCATCATTGTGCAATGAGGAAATCAGAACTCCGTAGTTCATGAAACTAAGGAAAAAAAGGAGTAAAGAGGTGGTGTCAAAACCAAGAGAGAGAAGTAAGAAAGTGGTGTCAAAACCAAGAGAGAGAAGTACGAAGGTGGTGTCAAAACCAAGAGAGAGAAGTAAGGAGGGGGTGTCAAAACCAAGATAGAGAAGTATGGAGGTGGAGCAAGAGTGTTTTAACCGAGACTCGTGATTAACCCAAGAAAGGAAATGTTGGCTTTATTGGGGAAAAGAAAACTGGTCTTTTAACTGACAGGCATTGGTTAACCAGGAAAAAGGGGATGACTCTGTTGGGGAGGAAAATTGGTCTTTTAACCGAGGAATGGTGATTAACCAAAGAAATGAGTGTTTTAACCAAAAGGTGATTAACCTAGCAGGAAAAGAATGGACTTTTAACTGAGGAACGATGATTAACCAAGGAAATGGGTGCTTTAACCAAAAGGTGTTTAACCCAACATAAATCGGTATGTTAACTGATAAACAGTGATTAACCGAAGAAAAGGGTGTTGATTTTAAAAGAAATGATTAGTAAACACACACATATATATATATATATATTATTTTTAATAAATGTGCTAAATAAAATTAAGACTTTTATAAAATAATTTTGATATTTAAAAATATTAGGGATGATAAAATAAAAGGGAGCAAAAAGAATAAATGGAAAATCATGGGTTAAAAAGAAAATGAAAAGAAAATAAAACGAAGAAATAAAACAAAGGAAACAAGTGGTAAAAATTAGGAATGCTGCCTACAAGGGTTGAACTTGCGCCCTCATGCTCACAGCTTAAAAGTTTTACCACCAGGCCAAGCACCATGGTGTTGCAACATAACGTGCGCAGTGAAAGAAAAATAAAGGTTTCAAGTGAAAATCACAAAATAAAAATAGCAAAAGGTCTGGGGCGAGGTGGATTCGAACCCCAGACCTTATGCTCACACGCGGACACACAAATACTAGTGTTACCACCAGGGCGCAATGCCAATTCATAAATTAAAATGGAAATACAAAATTATATATAAAACTTGCTTTTTAAAATGAACAAAATGCGCCATGGCCATCTTCTTCATCTGAACCTTCACCCTTCATTTTCAAATTTCAGGAAAATCACAACTTCCTTGTTTCTCAATGAAATTCAAAAATGTAAAAATGAAACTTGATTAGAATTTCACAAGGATTTGAATGGTATAACTTAATTTCATTAATTTTCAGCATAATGCAAACAATCATCCACGGACCAATATGAACCCTAAAACCTAAAATCAATATGAAATGCCATACATCAATGATTCAGGATCATGGAGTTGTAGAAGTGTATGGACTTACCTATTAGAGTAGGTCAAATGCCTCTTTAATCAAGCTACCAGAAGATGGTTTATGATGCAAATAACTTCTATGGACCTCTAGGATGCTTTTAGTATGCTTGGTTTGTGTTGAAACATCTCCCACCTTCTTACACGATTCCTCTTGCAAATGTGAAAAATGAGAAATTGATCTTGATGAAAATGGTGTTACAGAGTGAATGTAATGCTTTGGACAATTTGTATGAAGTTTATAGATGGTGTTTGAATGGTTAAATGGATTGGAAATGGTTTGGATAATGAGTTAGGGTGTTTTGGCTCAAAAGTCAACAAAATGAGCAAATGGGGGTTGAGTTTCTGGTTTAGGAGTTTTTTTGAGCTTATGGAGGGTTTAGACAATTGGTAGAGGTGATTTGTGGTGTGTGAGGATGGTTTGTTTGAGTGTTTTGTGACTGTGGTGAGAGTTGGAGGGTTTTGTGCAAATGGTGCAAATGATGAACAAGTGAAGTTCAAGACTTAAGATTCTGATATGGAGAGGTTTCAAGCTTAGATTGTTGAATGTTTTTGCTGTGAAATGAAGTTCTATTTATAGGAGAAGGATCTGAGGCAAATGGCCAAGAGTTGGACAAAGTTTTAAGCATAATCCATTTGATAATGAAACTTTTCATAAAGTAACTTCAAGTACAACTAGGCTTTTGCTTTTGCAAGTTGACTTCCCCTCTCAATGTTTCTGAGTTTCCATAGCTTATACAAATGGTTTTGGTTCAGATTGAAGCTTTCCTTGAATCATGGAAAGTGGTAGGAAGCATAAAGTGGCTTTTTGTCCAATATCCAAAATTCAAACCAAGTAGCATGTTGGATGATACTCTTCCATGGTGAATCAAGATCCAATTCTGTATAACTTAGTACCATTGGAAGGATTTTGTGTCAAGGAACAAGTTTCAAGTTGGCAACTTGTTCAGAAAATGCTTGGAAAATGGGCAAAAGCATCCTTGAACTCGTGTGAAATCATAGTGCACAATTCTGCCTTGAACCAAAACTGCCTACTATGCCCACTTTGGAAAATCATAACTTCATGCTCAAGCCATATCTTTTCTTGCTCTTGGTACCATTGGAAAGATGGGATCAAATACTACAAATTTGATGTTGATCACTTGGAAATAATCAATTTGGATCATGGAGAAAAATGGATACCAAGATTGGGATTTTCACTGATTTATACTTAGAAAAATTTCTAAGTATTGGACATTTTGATAACTTGTAAAACCTCAACTTTGGACAACCATAACTTTCAATTGGTAGATGATCTTGAGTCCATTATTTCACCAAAATGAAGTATTTAATACCATCTTTAACATGAGTCCTCAAGTGTCTTCATTGGTTGCTTGAGGAAGAAGTTATGGACTTGGAAAGTAGGGTAAAAATCATGGAATTTTCATAACTTAAGAAAATTCAAGAAACCCTAATTTTCCGAATCATGATCTTTGGATGTTTTCTTTGATTTTCTTGTTTTATCATGATCCAAATCACATATTTTCATGTTCCTTGACTAGTGGAGTCCTTGTTTGACCAAAAATCTCAAAAGTCAAACTTGGTTTTGATCACAATTGACTTTTTCCAGATGAACCTGATTTTCTTCAGTTGCTTATGAATCAAACTTCTTGGATTAATCCAAATATGAATGGACTAATATGATGCATTTGAGGTCCTTGAAACATACTTGAGGTATTGGATCATGCCTTTCTCCAAAAGTCAACCCAGGGACTGAATTAGGTCAAAACCCTAATTTGGGTTCACTAGATGATTTGGGGCTTGTTAGTCTTGATTCAATGCAATATTGCACTCGATTATTGATAAGAGGAGACCCTTGATCAATGTTGAATGAATTAGGGCTTGATAGGTTGAGGATCCCACAATCTTTTGACTGGTCAACTTCTTATTTTTCTTGACACCAAAACCCTAGCTTATGATCAGAGCAAAACCAAAGCACGTGTTCTTGTATTCCAATGGGTTAGTGATGCATAAAATACACACACATGAGATGATTTATGTTATGAAAAATGATGCAAATGAGGTGAGATTTTAGGGTTAAAAATTAGGTGTGACACAAGCGAAGGTGTTAACCCAAGGAAACGAGTGTTGAACCAAGCGAAGTTGTTAACCCAAGGAAACAGGTGTTGAGCCAAGCATATGTGTTAACCCAAGGAAATGGGTGTTGAACCAAGCGAAGGTGTTAACCCAAGGAAACGGGTGTTGAACCAAGTGAAGGTGTTAACCAAAAAAAAGAGTCGGTATGTTAACAGACAGACCGTGGTTAACTGAAGAAAAAGAAGAGGTTGGTTTTTTAACCGATAAACGGTGATTTACCAAAGGAATGGGGATTGAACCAAGAGCAAGTTACTAACCCAAACAGAAAGAGGTAGAATCAGGGCAGGAACTAGTGACCAAGGATCTACTCAAGAGACACTATGGTCTGGGGATAGAGGCGACTATTTTAGGTTCAGGGTCAAATGCCCCTACCCAAAATAGTCAGAATGAGGGTAAAAAAAGACTCCATCCTCATTCCTTCTCTAGCACTCAAAGCGTAGTGCGAAGATTGAGATTGACAGAGTAACAACGCAATTTGTACAGTGCTCTAGCTTGTTATGCAGACGTCCGGCTCGGAACAAGATCAAGAAAGAAAAGCTCTAAGGATATCCTAAAGAAGAGAGCAGGGGAAATTAATCAATCGAAACAAGGTTTCGATCAATCAATCAAAGGGACGAAAAATGCCAATTATCTTCCAAGCGAGTTAAAATATTATCAAAGCAAGTATAGGAAATAATGTTGAACAAGATTAAATTTGCTCAAAGAAGAACAAACCTAATGCATCAAGTTGAATTGCAAAGTATTAACAAGAACAGGCTAGCATGCATTCCTAGGCGTTTTCCTGTTAACACATAAGCAAAAATGTGCAAAAAGTGCTTCAAACATGTGGAAAAATTGCAAAATAATCAAGGAAAATCATGCAATTAATTAAGCAAAAATTATTGCAAGTGTGTACTGGCCTAAAACAATGGAATTGACATCCATATAGGTAAACATGGGAAAGTATAAAAGAAAAGCATGCAAAACAGTCCCAAAACAGCAAGATTTTGGCAAAATATGTTAGGTGTAACCGGTTACAGGAGTTCTGTTAATCGGTTACACCATGCAAAAAGTGACTACAAAGGGCACAGGCAATGGTGTAACCAGTTACTTCATTTTCCTTTGAAATGAAGTAAATGTTGTTGTGGCAGCAGAATTCAGTGCTGAAATAGAGATGAATGGAGGTCTAGCTCAAAGAATAATATGCTTCAATGCAAAGCTTGCTAAGATTTAATGGTGAAAGAGCTTTTGTGAGGTTTAGGGAAGAAGAAGGTGACGATTGAGAAAGAATGCTGCAGAAAATTCAGAGAATGGAGAGAAAATTTAGAGCAAAATGAGAATGAAGAGTGAAAAATTCTGAATGAAAGTGAAGGTCCTTGAATTAATGAAGGGTTTGCTTATATAGAACATAGGCTTGGAGCGAGTGGAGGTTTGGAACTTGGTTTGGAAGTAGTTAAATGTATTGGGATTTAAGAGGGTTTTTCAAAATTTTATCCTCTTAACGGAATAATCCCGCTGAACGGATCTTGATTAAACCATCAATCACAAATCAAACACAAAATAAGGATTCTGAATTACCTCTTGAAGCGTGCTTTAACTTTGATCATGAACGTGGAAAATACCATGGTTTCTACGAAGTCCACGCGAGTACAAAGTGGAACGCGGTGCTAGCAGTCTCTAGTTCTGAGAAAATTGACAATTAGGATTGGTAGGGGAAAGAGCTCCTATATTTATATAGAGCTTCTAAAACCCTAATACTCTTATTTTGGACATTTCCAAAATAAGCCCAATCTTATTCAATTAAACTATTTAATTAAATAGATATTATTTATATTTAATTAAACTCTTTTAATAAAATAAAATATTAAATTAAATCATATTTAATTTAATCAACTGTCAATTTCCATTTATTTAATTAATTATATTTAATCAAATAAATTATATATGTGCTAATGTACTAAACAATTTAAATACTATTAACACATAATTAAATTAAATCTTATTTAATTTAATCGTCAATTCCATTATCAATACTCTTTGCGTGTGACCATATAGGTTCTCGTAACGTTGGCAATAATATTAAATTACCTATTTAATATTATAAACAGTGAGCGGTATCTAGCAACACATCACTGCTACCCAAGTGACGAGAATGTCGTGTGATCAGACATAACCTTTATGTGATAATGATCATATGTACAATTACCCTTTTGCCCTTATATCTATATTGAACACAAGGCATAGAATGTGTCACCCTTGTATAGTGCAATATTTTATTTCTAGATCCCTGAGTATACTTGATAACAACAAATAAGTCCAATATCTCATATCGACTTATTTGAGCACGACCATATATTTTACAGTCATACTCTATCAAGGGGCCCATAGGTATTACTCCCGTATATGTAGGAGAGACAAATCTCATCTAGGTCACTCATGTCCCTCAAAATGATTTATAAAGCACCCATAAACGATCTTTATGGTCATCCTGTTACGGACAACGTTTGATTGACAATAAAGTGCTCGACTCCACATCTAGGGTCCATAGTGGTTTCAAGTCGAAGGGTAGAATACATCACTATTACTATGAGAATAACTTATGACACTTACATAACAAATTATGTAGTATTGTCATGGTGGGTCAATCCAATATAAATATTACTCCTAATATTTATACCTACGTGAATACTTGATATCTCATATCCATGACTTGTGAGATACAGTCATCAGTCTACTCACATAATAGTCTCTATGCATTATTGTTGTCCTATTTGACAGTAAAGCTTGACTACAAATACTTTAAGAATAACGTCTTTATGTTTAATGAGGTCTCACGATTAAGTTACACTTAACAGGTCATTAATAGACTAATTATTCTAAGGACTTTATTATGTCATATACAAATAACACAATAAATACAATGCCTAGTAAGTATATATATTAACAAACAATATATATCAAGGTCATGATACAAAAGCATATACAACCAATATTGATTGGCTATTAGGGCTTACTCCAACAATCTCCCACTAGCACTAGAGCCAATCAGATATTAACTTAACATCTATCTGTCCATTGTGTGCGTCAAGCATTATTTAAGCATGATACTTTGTTAGGTTTTAAGGAACTCTTTCCTATGTTGGTAATATACACCTCTTCCGATTTCAACTTTAGATCTTCTATCGAAATAAATTGAAGTGTCAAAATATATATACATGGATTGCTAGTGAGATCTAGTTTTCTGAGCTTGCAAGATTAACCCATTATCATCGTGAATGAGATCAACAGGATCTACAATACAAGAAACACAACTTTCTTCCTAAGAATTAGCAAAGCGATCCAAATCATATATATTTGACCTTTGTACTAGAAACAACAACTATTTGAAGCCTTTCTCAACTTAAACAGTTGTCATCAAAGCATAACATTTAATTTATACTGTGATATGAATATATAGTTCATAAATTTTGGAATAACATCATTATAACTCCTTTACAATGATTATTCCCATCTACTCTCAAGAAAAGGAACACCAGATCTTTTTAAGATGACCACATATCATCTTGATAGTGATCTAGTGATGAACACTTCAATCATTTTGGTACTTATTATTTATGCTCATAGCATACGGTGCATCTAGTGCAGTACATATCATGGTGTCCTTTTTCTCATCCAATGAGGTAAGACATTGTCTATTAGACAAAATATCATGCCACACATGCAATAATCTTAATGTGATATTATGCATATTAAGTGTCTCAAAACTTCATCAAAATATGTATTTGTGCTAGGATTGAGATTCATCAACCATCTATCTCTATAGATTCTGATTCCTAACCTTTATGAAATCTCGCTTAAGCATTTCATCAAAACCATTTCCTTAACCATGTCCTACATTGGTGTTGTAGGAAATTTGTTTTGATGATTATTATGACTCCTGCATACTATACTAGATTTATGCAAATACTCCTACTAACCTTCTTGTGTGCACAAGATTTAAACTTGACATTTATTAATCCAAGTTTTCGCAAAACTTCATTAATAAATGGATTCATCTCCAATAAGTTTGCTATAATCCATAATTGGATTTAAACAACTTATACTTCCTTTAGAATCAAGATCATTTATGATCTTCTCTAGATATTGTGCTACATGAACCAATGGTCCAACAACAACTGCCTTGTTGAATTGGTTCATATTCCATTCTCATAAATATATGTATTTTTTGGTGCTTGAATTTCTTCAAGTTCTACATCACTCCCTCTGGTTCCTTTAGATACATAATGTCTCTAAAGGAAGACTCTAGTTCTATCGACAAAAAATTTTTGTCCCATAATGTGTTATAGAATATGTGTCCTTTATTTCTATTTGGGATACATCCATAAATACATATTCATCTAGATCGTGATCAAGTTTACTTAATAAACCTTACAACCCAAATGATCATAAAGACAAACTAGGTACTCTTACCTCCATATCAAATATGGTGTCTCTACGACTATTTTAAATAGAGTTGGTTATGGATATGAATAATTGTATGTAAAATAATTTATAAAAGAGTCACAAAGATATAATTGAACTATCTTAAATCGATCAATGTCAGACATGATACGGTTTAAATGGTCATTATATTCTTTATATAGGTATTTACCATAGCGAACAATTCGTATGATCTTAATACATTTTTGAGTTGTTTCCTTCTACTTCACACTTGAACTCTTCTCAAAAGAATTCTAACTCGTGTCAAATAGGTAGGTTTCAGATTTTATTTGATCCATCCCATATTTATTATAGATGAGCTTATCAAGATTGTAGAACTCAAACTACTACTTGATTTAGTATTGAAAACATTGTTTGGATAATCATGACAACATTTGTCCATTATCAAAACATGCACTCCTTATCTTGTCAAAGCAAGACTTAAAATTAATATTTCTTTTACTAAATGAAACTTAATTACAATTATTTGGATTCATTCTGAGCTCTAATTTAAGTCTAATCATAAGCTCTTATAGTCAATGAAACACATTATTCCATTCTAGACGTAAGCTGAATCAAATTATAATCAATGTCCTACTTCTTAAAAGACTCATCACATTCTTATAAATGTGAGATCAATATCTAATATCACATACCCAAGATGTAGAAGTAGACAACATGATTTTCTATAACAAATCATTTGAAGAAAAAATTCTACTTCTTTCTTCTACTTTTTATAACCATTAACAGTTTTCTTCTTTCAACACATGAAATCACTGTCTTCCTTTAGAACCGTGTTTTTCTACCAAAATTCAAAGGAATATAAAATGAATCTCATTCCTTTTATAATTCATCTATTTAGAATCACAAACTACTTTCTTTTCTTTTCAATAAGATGTGGTGGATATATTTAAAATTCATTCATAATGAATCTAATATACATATTCGAGTCAGTCTCAAATAACACTTGTGACCAACTATTTGGTCTATAAGGAAATCCAAATTTTAAATCTCAAAACTATTTTATATCCATTTGGATTCTTAACTTCTATAGAAAATACCTTGGAAAGTTTTTACATTTCTCATATCTCGTATTTCTTATTTAAAAGAAAAGGTTTGAGGTTAATGATCATATCATTCTCTATGATGACTACAATTATGAGATATGTTATATCTAGACATTCGAATTGATTTTTCTCATAAGTATCGTTCTTAAAATCTAGATATATTTGGTTGTTAGGAATTGGTTGTTTGAGAACATACAATTTTTCTCATGCTTGAGAACAATTCTCAATTTATGTACCAATTCAGAAACTCCTTTCTGATCCTTACATCCTTCATAAGGACATTTCACAGTAAATTAAAAATAAAATGCAAAAGTAATTCTAAATACAAAACGTGTAAAAAAAAGTATCAAAATCATTTTAATAAGGACTTTTATTAAAATGCTCCCACTATTTTTACTCAAACCAAATGACCCTCAACATTTGATTCGGAAAATCCCGTTGGAAGATTTTCTAGAGGGTCGAGATCCATATTTCACTTTGTTTTAAGTCCGCGTAGGCGGATTACACAAAACTCCGTTATTTAGGTAGGAACTCTTTCCAATTGTATCTAATACAACTCTCGAATTTTATCAGTTGAGTGAATAACTCTTTATTCTAATCCATCTTATGAATTGTTCTCAACTTTTGCTTCTAAACATATATAATCCTATTATAATTAGTTTGGTTAAGTCAAACCCAAAAATTTAGCAGTTGGATATTACATTTATCCCATCGCACCTTACTAATATAAAACATGCACCTCGCGTTAGGCGAAACCTACATTATTCGATACTAGTCTTGATGAGTGCTAAATTTTGGAAAGGAATTAACTTAATATTTAATTGAAGGGATTTTAATTAAATTTGATCTTACTGGTTTGTGTATCTCATACACTCACATAATTGTGTATCTTATACACACGCATATAAACATACATTTCACGCATCACATACATAAAATAAAACTTGGTAATACGATTATAACCACCTAAAATGTAAGAATTAAATAAACTAATTTATTACAGTTCTTTGACCCACGAGCAAGCTTCTCAAGCCTCTCCACCGGCGTCATCGTTTGGCGTTGTCTTCTCTTCAACTCTTGAACTCGAACAATTTATAATATTTAAATAAATAAAATATTAATTAAATGGCATGACACGCAGGTCGTATTTAATTACAATAAACCACGACACACAGGCCGTATTTAAATAAAATAAATCACGACACGCAGGTCGTATTTAAAATAAACAAACGCCAAAATCTAAGGTCATAACCGTATAGCAATTTATTTAATAATTGAATAATTAAATAATAAATAATAATATATTATCAAATTACAAATATTGACGCATCAACACTTGACGCTTTTGCGAACCCTAAAAGCACAACTCTTGCACCGTCATAAACCCTAATGCATAAGCGTTCATACCATCAAAATTTAATGATCGACTATTCAATATGATTGATCAAAATGTCATTACTTCACCATACAAGTGTCGGATTCCGAAGCAGAATGCACATTGATATTTCAAATGTATAACAATCATTACACTAATTAATGGACGAAACAAAATTGTGCATGATCGAAGTATCGTTGCTTCACCATACTAATGTCGAATTCCGAAGCATAGTCAACAACGAACATCCAAATTATACAAAAATTGATGTCAATATTTAATATTAAATAAGAAACACTTTATTATTATTAATAATAAACTATTTTATTATTAATTAATTATAACAATAAACTCTTTTACTATTATAATAATAATAATAATAATAATAATAATAATAATTATTATTATTATATATCATTTTAAAAGTAATTCAAGGATAACCTAGTAATGATTATTGTTACAACAATAGACTAGGTCAATGAAAAACATATCAAGAACAATGGTAATGCTTAGTAAACAAATTTTACTAACTTTAAAACATTAAGCTAATATATGCAACGAAATAATACGTTTTAAAGTTATTATTCAATTACGATTGATAACTTGTGATTCTTAAATCTAGTGTTGCATCACAATATTCACTAAAATAAATTAAAATACCTCAACAAGAATAATTATAGATACATATCTCTTGAACATTCACCGCAAGACATTCATGTGTGTTTTAGAATTCAAATTGAAATTAAAATTGAATTTAATTACATTGTAAGCGATTAAAGTGATTTTAATCATATAATAACAAAATCATTTTGGAATTTATGATTTAATCAGAACCAAAGCTCTGATACCACTGTTGGGATTTAAGAGGGGTTTTTCAAAATTTTATCCTCTTAACGGAATAATCCCAATGAACAGATCTTGATTAAATCATCAATCACAAATCAAACACAAAATAAGGATTCTGAATTACCTCTTGAAGCATGCTTTAACTTTGATCATGAACGTGGAAAATACCATCGTCTCTATGAAGTCCACGTGAGTAAAAAGTGGAACGCGGTGCTAGCCGTCTCTAGTTTTGAGAAAATTGACAATTAGGATTGGTAGGGGAAAGAGCTCCTCTATTTATAGAGAGCTTCTAAAACCCTAATACTCTTATTTTGGACATTTCCAAAATAAGCCCAATCTTATTTAATTAAACTATTTAATTAAATAGATATTATTTATGTTTAATTAAACTCTTTTAATAAAATAAAATATTAAATTAAATCATATTTAATTTAATCAACTGTCAATTCTCATTTATTTAATTAAATTATATTTAATCAAATAAATTATATATGTGCTAATGTACTAAACAATTTAAATACTATTAACACATAATTAAATTAAATCTTATTTAATTTAATCGTCAATTCCATTATCAGTACTCTTTGCGTGTGACCCTATAGGTTCCCGTAATGTTGGCAATAATATTAAATCACCTATTTAATATTATAAACAGTGAGCGGTATCTAGCAACACATCACCGCTACCCAAGTGACGAGAATCTCGTGTGATCGGACATACCTTTATGTGATAATGATCATATATACAATTACCCTTTTGCCCTTATATCTATATTGAACACAAGGCATAGAACGTGTCACCCTTGTATAGTCCAATATTTTATTTCTTGATCCTTGAGTATACTTAATAACAACAAGTAAGTCCAATATCTCATATCAACTTATTTAAGCACGGTCATGCATTTTACAGTCATACTCTATCAAGGGGCCCACAGATATTACTCCCGTATATGTAGGAGGGACAAATCCCATCTAAGTCTCTCATGTCCCTCAGCATGATTTGTAAAGCACTCATAAACCATCCTTATGGTCATCCTGTTACGGACAACGTTTGATTGGCAATAAAGTGCTCGACTCCACATCTAGGGTCCATAGTGGTTTCAGGTCGAAGGGTGGAATACATCACTATTAGTATGAGAATAACTTATGACACTTACATAACAAACTATGTAGTATTCTTATGGTGGGTCAATCCAATATAAATATTACTCCTAATATTTATACCTACGTGAAGACTTGATATCTCATATCCATGACTTGTGAGATACAGTCATCAGTCTACTCACATAATAGTCTCTATGCATTATTGTTGTCCTATTTGACAGTAAAGCTTGACTACGGATACTTTAAGAATAACGTCTTTATGTTTAATGAGGTCTCACGATTAAGCCACACTTAACAGGTCATTAATAGACTAATTATTCTAAGGACTTTATTATGTCATATACAAATAACACAATAAATACAATGCCTAGTAAGTATATATATTAACAAACAATATATATCAAGGTCATGATACAAAAGCATATACAACCAATACTGATTGGCTATTAGGGCTTACTCCAAAAAAATGAGGCAGGGAATTTGGCTTGGATTTAGTTAGACTCAACTCACTGAGTTGGGGTCTAACTCAGTTAGTTATTTGTTAACTCGGTTGGAGAATCCCACTGCAACTCAATGATAGAGTGGTCTAAATGATTGGAAATGAGGGTGCATGGTGAGCATTATTGATGGTGAGGTAGTGTAGCAAATGTAGCTGATATTTTCTGGTGTAATCACATGTCTAGAACCTTCCACAAGATGCTAGAATAATGTAGACCAAAGGAAAAGAGTAGTAGTTACTACAGTGCTGAGAAACTACTGAAAATCAGCAAAAATAACAGGTGTAACTGGTTATAGGAATTCTGTTCATCGGTTACCATAGTCAAAACGTGCCTTCCTTGGGCTGTTAAAGAGGGTGTAATCGGTTACACTAATTTGTGATCCTTTGAACTTTGACTTTCAATGTTGACTTTTTAGATCAAACCCCTTGGAATTAACTTGTGATCTTGGACATTTCTTGAATTTCAAGGTACATGGATGATCGTATGAACTCAAATAATGTGCCCTTGAATGTCCTTTGATTGAATCGACCAATGCTTGAGGTAACTTGCTGATGAAGGCATGGGAATAAATACATAAACCTTTGACATTTCTTGAGGAAAAAGCTACTAAACCTTGAGATATCCTTGATCAAAAATGAAGTTGAATGATGCTTGATATCAATCACTTTGAGATTAGAGGCCATGCCTTGATGAAGAGGCCCTTGAGAATCAATGGTTAACCACACTTCAACTTGAAGAACTCAAACCCTAACTGAGGATGCATTGACTTGATACTCTTGATTGTAAACCCTATCTTGCAAAAGACACAAAAAGACAAGGCACATGTTTTTGTATTTTGATTAGAGGTTTGTAACATATAAGTATAAGAAAGATAAAGAAGGCACATAAGAGGTGCTTAGTGATCTCTGCATAGGCAAGCCCAAGGATGAGAGGGCTAGAGGAGAATCAAGTTTGTGATCTTGATGCATTGTGAAGATGCAAATGAAGTGGGATCTTAGGGGTAAAAATTAGGGTATGACATTATCCTTTTGCTTTTTTATGGAAAATGGTAACCTAAAAAACTAAAATATAATAAAATAATTTCAATGTCTGCATAATTCTTGCGCATTTATTTGTTTCCTAAATTTAAGCATATATCATTGTGCAGATTGATTGATAAACCCATTGAAAACAATATCCCTATGCCATCTCCCAACTTTGAATTCTCTGTGTTTGAAGCTGAAAAAGAGAATGTTGAGGAAATTCCGAATGAGATTTCTCGGTTACTTGAGCACAAGGAAAAGACCATTCAGCCTCACAAAGAACCAGTGAAATGAATTAACTTGGTTTCGAAGAGGATAGGAACGAAGTCAAAATTGGGGCACTGCTTCAGCCAGATGTTAAGAAGAGGATGATAGAGCTTCTTAAAGAGTATGTGGAAGTATTTGCTTGGTCTTATCAAGATATGCCAGGTCTTGATACTGATATTGTGGAGCATAGATTGTCGTTGAAGCCAGAATGTCCACCAGTCAAGCAGAAATTGAGAAGGACTCGTCCTAATATGGCTGTTAAGATCAAAGAGGAGGTTCAGAAGCAGGTTGTTGCTGGTTTTCTTGTTACTGCTGAGCATTCTCAATGGTGGCCAATATTATGCCAGTTCCAAAGAAAGACGGTAAAGTCCAGCTGTGCGTTGATTATAGAGATTTGAATAAAGCTAGTCCGAAAGATGATTTTCCATTACCACATATTGATATTTTGGTAGAAATACTGCTAAATTCAATATCTTCTCGTTTATGGTTAGTTTTTCCGGCTATAATCAAATTAAAATTACACTTGAGGATATGGAAAAAAACATTTATTGCACCCTGGAGAACATTCTGTTACAGAGTGATGCCCTTCAGTTTGAAAAATGCTGGTGTGACGTACCAAAAATCCATGACCACCCTGTTCCATGATATGATGCATAAAGAAATAGAGGCCTATGTGGATGATATGATTTGTAAGTCGAAGACTGAAGAGGACCATGTTGAGTATTTGTTGAAGCTGTTTCAGCGTTTGAGGATGTTCAAACTCTATTTGAATCCTAATAAATGCACTTTTGGTGTTCGTTGAGGAAAACTGTTGGGCTTCATTGTCAGCCGAAAAGGTATTGAGGTAGACCCAGATAAAGTTAAAGCTATTCAAGAAATGCCTGTGCCCAAAACAAAAAAATAAGTCAGGGGATTCCTCGGATGTTTGAACTACATTTAAAGATTTATATCTAACATGACTGCCACTTGTGGGCCGATCTTCAATCTTCTTCGCAAAGAACAAAGTTGTGTTTGGACAGAGGATTGTCAGAAGGCTTTTGATAATATCAAAGAATACCTACTTGAACCTCCTATCTTGTCTCCTCCTGTCATACCCTAAATTTTGACCCTTAGATTCCACATCATTTGCGTATCATATGAATATACTTTCATGCATCACTAACCCATCACAAGTACAAGATATGTGTGCTTACTTACTTCACAGGTTAGGTGATCCCCCTAAAGCTCAAACAGATGAATTATCAAGGGATAAGCATCATATCCAACACCACAAGTCTCTATATCATCCATGAAGATCAATAACTTTCACTCATCAATAATCAAGTGCAAAATTACATCATGACAACCTCATTAAGGCTCAAGACCCTCAGTACACCATAATTAGGGTTTTGACCTAATTCATTCCCTGAGTTGACTTTTGAAGCAAGGCATGATCCCAAACCTCCAAATATGTTTCAAGGACCTCAAATGCCTTATATTAATCCCTTAATATGATTGTATTGATTCAAAGAACTTGATTCATAAACAATGCAAGAATTCAAATCCATCTGAGCCACAAATTAGGGTTTTGATGAAAAGTCAACCATACCTTTGACTTTTGAGCAAGGAATTATCTCAAACCTTGTGACATGATTCAAGACACTCAAATATACTTTTGAAGTCCATTCATAATTTTAAAATTGTCTCAGAGGATTCATTAATTGAAAATCAGGAATTGGGGTTTCCCTGCACAAAATTCATCTGATGCTCAAAGTCAAAGTTTGACTTTTTGAGAAAAATTGGTCATCAAGGACTATTATTCAAGAAAATATGATCCATAGTTGCATTTAATCAAGGATTGATCAAGAAATCAAGGTTACTTGCAAAAGAAGCAAA
The DNA here is from genome assembly GCA_022829125.1 of Lathyrus tuberosus. Lineage (NCBI taxonomy): Eukaryota > Viridiplantae > Streptophyta > Magnoliopsida > Fabales > Fabaceae > Lathyrus > Lathyrus tuberosus. Next base: position 6,341,173 of record JALAZF010000362.1, on the reverse strand, counting down.
ATTGGAAAAATTGAAAATTTCACTAAGTTATGGAAATTCATGTTCAAGTACCTAACTTTACAAGGCCATAACTTGTAATCCAATAAACCATTTTTTGCACTCCGAAGCTCAAATGATAGATTTTCTTCCATACAACAAGATTGCTGGGCTGAATCATCCCCAAAAAATGCAAAGATTTTGAGATATGAAGCCATGAAGTTAGGGTTTCAAGACTTTTTGAACTTTGACACATAAATTTTTTAGGCAGAATCTGTTTTGTGTTTTAACCAACTTTGAGGTCATTTTTCTCCAAAATCCAAGATGAATCAAGACCAAATGCAAACATCAAAGTTAAAGTAGGATATCTCAGCTTTCCAAAAATTACAAGAACATCCATTGATTCTACTTGAGCAAGGAGATATGATCCTCACAACATACCTTGATCAAACTGATTTTTCAAGACAGTTTCCATGTTTATTTGCATCACACGATTTTTCAAAACAGATTTGATGACTTTGCAAGCCTTGTCATCCTCCAAGATCAGAAGGAATCTTGTTGAATCACATAATATCTTCAACTTTGAACCATTGAGTCAAGGATTCTATTGCTTAGCATGTGAGAACCATCATTACAAGTCCATGAAGTCAAGTTTATTTTTGTGCATTTATGTGAATCATTGAATTGGCATAAAATGAGCCACACCAATTCAGACCAGTTAAAAAACAATGAGTGTTTAAACCTGCAAATGGCAATTGAGTTAAGATTCTAGTCATGCTATATAAGACTTTTGGTACCTTAGCCTTTAAGTTAGAGCTACATGGCTATATCCATTGAACAATAGCATGCTCCCTCATCCAAAACTATTCATCCAAAACAAATCAGTTATCCTATAAGTAGAGGTCATTTTGCATTAATTCAAATACACCAAAACAATACCCAAAGACTCGTTTTCTCACTCTCCCTCTTTTACTTCAAGTTTTCAAAGTTTCAAAGAGTAAACTTAGAGTTTTCAAAACTAGAGCTTAAACCACTTAATCAACCATCCAAACACATCACAAATCATACCTTGAAGGTGTTCAAACCTTTATCTTCATCTCAAACCATCAAAATAAAAAAGTCAACTATTAAAACCTCATATCTTTGACTTTCTGCATTTTTCAAGCCATGTCTTGATCCTGTCCATTTCAAAACCATCCAACACTCCAAACACTCTCCAAATAACATCCTTAAACTATTCCAACCATAGTTTCTCAAATGTAACACCATTTGGTAGAGTTTCCATTTTGGCCACTTTTGACACATTATGCAAGAAGGAGCCAAATTCTGTTCTAGAGGTTTCCCTTTGGTTCCAAGCATCCAAGAAGCTTCTATAAGGTGTATTGAAGGTGTCCAAGGCATTGATTTTCTTCTGTAACAAGTCTCTTGGAAATTGGCAAGTGAGCTTCAAGAGGCAAGCTTCCAAAGAACTTAAACTTTAAGAAATATGCTTTTCTTTGATGTACATCGATCATAATCATGTCATATATGTCTTATTTGTTGTGTTTGAACCATTTTATAATGCTATTATTGATTATATATAGTTGTAGCATATAATTTACAAATTTGAAGCCTTTTAGGAACCACTATCGGGTTTTAAAATATAGGCATTTTTAGAAAAATCTAACACCACCATTGCATTCCTTTGGAATTTTCAAGCAATTTTCATCTTTGTTTCATCCATTTTCATGGAGAAATGACAAAGTTACAATAGGTTTTGCAAATGGTTGAAACTTGAAGCTCTTGGGCAAGTCATCCTTGGCGCCCTTGTTTTGTTCTGGTCATAGGTCATTTCCACCCTTATCAATTAATGGGTGTGGTTTGATACACGGTTGTATCACATCCCCAGTGGATAAGCCTGCGCGCCCTTGAGTACTTATGCCTACCAGAACTGGGGTTCGAATCCCCCTCGCCCCAGTTCTTTTTAATTTTTCTGGATTTCAAATGATCAACACATATAATACCTTGTTCCCACCATATATTCACAATGCGCGTGTGGTAGAGCTGGTCATTGTTTTGACCTACCAGCGAATTGGCCTGGGTTCAACACCCATGGAGGCCACCTCCTTTATTTTTTTTATACCTATTTTTCTTAACTTTCTTCCCATTTTTCAAACTATCATAACTTTCTCATTTTTAATCATTTTGAACCCATTCTTTTTTAAAATTGTTCATGATAATGTATATTTTCTATTTGTAAAAAGAAAATACCAAAAATAATCATTTTTAATACATTTATGAGTGTTCAAACTGTGTGGTGTTTTTAGGGTTTCTTAAAGGACTTCTTTGATCCTTTTGAATGTTTCTTTGCTTTCCCATGCTTACAATGACTTTTTTTGAAACATATACATCTTGTATGAACCTAAAATGATGTTGTGAATTTATACGTCCTTGTCCTTACTTGATTTTAATGCATTTTTAAGTGTATGTTTACATGTAAATGAAGGTTGAAATTTCAATCATGTCATGAATTTTTTGCTTGATCTTTTGCCTTAACATGTTGATTTTTTCCATGTTTACATGACTTTTATATGTTTATATGCCTTTGTGTTGATCATACCATGTTTATATGCTCCTAAAACATTTGAACTTTGCCCTGAAAATGTTTTTATATGCATATTTGTTTGTATGAACCTTTGTGTTGTTTCCACTTTGTTTAAGACCATGATTAAACCCTAACATGAATGTTTGATTGTTATCAACTTGTCTTAACATGTTCAACCTTGTACCCTTACCTAAATGATCAAGTATTTTCTTCATAAAACTCTCACCATCTCTTGGTTTGATTCAATTTCATTTTCAAAATCTCGGGCCTCTGTTAGAGTGTAAGACCCATCACATTTCAAGTATTACATTTTAAAACTCTCTGGGCCTCTACTTAGAGTGTAAGACCCAACACCTTTGTACATAGAATAAATCTTGGTCCTTTGCTAGAGTATAAGACCCAACACCTTTTCTTTTCTTTTCAAGAAATCTTGGGCCTCTACTTAGAATGTAAGACCCAACACCTTTGTACATAGAATGAATCTTGGGCCCCTGCTAGAGTATAAGACCCACCACCTTTTCTTTTCTTTTCAATAAATCTTGGGCCTCTGCTTAGAGTGTAAGACCCAACACATTTTTACATAGAATAAATCTTGGGCCTCTGCTAGAGTATAAGACCCACCACCTTTTCTTTTCTTTTCAATAAGTCATGGGCCTCTACTTAGAGTGTAAGACCCAACACCTTTGTGAATAGAATAAAACACACAAATAAAACATTCAACACATCAAACACTAAGGATGCAAAATCTTCCATGAATTCAACATGTCATATCAATATCTATACTTGTTGAATCTTCAATCATGTTTTTTTGTTAAGTTTCTCTTGACATTTACATCATCCTTAGTTTAGACATAGGTCAAACAATAGGATCCCTTCAATCACAACTTAGTTCAAACAACTAGTTCCCTGGCCTCCTCTTGGGCCTTATACAAGCATCATTGCCTCCTATTAGGCATCATACAAAGAATCTCCTTAGCAAGCTAGCCTCCTCTTGGGCTTCATACAAGGATACTTGGGAAGTCTCATTCAATTCCCCACAGCCTCCTCTTGGGCTTCATACAAGGACCCTCAGGCTTCTTAAAAACATAAGTCAAGTGTTTGTCATCTATTCAATAAAATTTTTTAGCCTCATTCATCCTGGGCTTTGTACAAGATACAAATAAAAATATCCAAAAGAGTCAGTCAAATCCTCAGTATTATGCCAGTCTCTTCAAATTTCCTCAACAGTCATTAGCCTTCTCTCAGGCTTTTATACAAATAATTTCTCCAGTCACTCAACCTCAATCTTGGGCTTTGTACAAAGACAGATAAAAACTCCCCAGTTGAGTCAACTTTCAATCTATTCCAGCTTCATATCTTGGGCTTCAATCAAGATACCTAAATAAATCCATCTCCTCACAGATGAGACTTTGAGTCATCTCTGTAGGAAGATTTATCTTCTAATCACTACAATTGAAATCAAACAATCAAAACTATTTTCCAGATAATTGTTGTAAGTGGCACTCTTTTTTATTCAAAATCCAAGTTGGAGTCCTTCCTTTATCATGGTTCAAAAACGTTTCTTTCATCTAACTGATGTAAGTGGCACACTTGTCGATTCTATATCCAAGTTAAAGTCCTTCTATTAGTATGTAAAGAATTCATAAAGGAAAAGTGGCATTGCTTAACACAATAAGTTTAAAGCTTCTTTCCCTTATGACATCACTCTCAAAGGATCGTAGTGAATCAGTGAGATATCTCCATTAACGATGACAATTTGTCAAATCTTTCAAGCACTCTTTTAGCTTTATCATCTTGGGCTTTAAACAAGATACAAAACAAACTTTTTCCTCCCATAGATTAGGAGGAACTACGAATGCTCTGATTTCCCAAAGTCTCTTTATGGGAATACGTAGGCATAAGATTGCGAGATCTTAGCGAGCACACTGATAAAAAAACCTTAGGTTTAAGTACCTTCCAAAAACAATAGAAAAACCATAAAACAACAAAAACATTTCCTCAATTTTCACAAAGGAGAAACTTTTACAATTAAACAGCAAATAAACCTAAGCAAACAAGTAATTCAACAATAAAAAATATACAATAAAGGTTCCTATAGATTACTATAGATACTCAGGGTGTTAATAGCTTCCCTTTGTATAACCAACCCCCGATTCCAGATCTCTTCGAATTTGTAAGGAAAAAATTTGCGTGCAGGGTTAGTTTAAGGTATCTTCTCCTTCCTTTTAACCATCATAGGATAAATATTAGAAATCAGAAAGTAGCATCAAATGCGCTAGTGGTCGCTTCACGAAAACCAGAGCTACAGAAAAATAGCGACTTCACTGGGGAGTTTTTATCTTTCTATTCTTCTAAGAGGGTTAAGCCTTGCATTGCGTATATTTTGCTGTTTCATTTACTTATTTGCTTTCTCAGTTGATATCATCTGTTGTTTTCCATCATACTATCTGCTTACTTGCCATACTTGTTTAAATTACTTTTATTTGGGAATGCGAGTAATACACATGTGGTGAGTCAAAAAGTCCTCAGTGGGCTTGAGAACATATTTTAAGATAGGAGGTGGCAGAATCAAGAAGGCTTATAGGGAGTGAGTCCCAACCAAGCTAACTTGAAAGTCCACCAAATCTGTAGAGGTGCCCTTTTGGAATTACTGATGTTGAGCGGGACATCCACGAATACATTACTTTTTCCACTAGGAACCCGTGAAACTGAGGATTAGTAAACATTTAACCATTCAGCCATTTTTAGGACGTAGTGTAGTGACTATCGAGAATAGTTGATATGCGATACTACACTCAAATGAGATCCATCTTAGGGATATTACAGCTCTCATGAGTCAATCGGTTTACTGGTAATATCCTAAAAGAGGGGTCAATGATTTTGGGAACCTTGTTAGAACCCGTTCTACAGGTACAAAAAGAACCCCTAGTACATACCTTTGGGATGGGTAGATCCATGGCTCCATGCTCGTGACGATAAACCCTTAAACCCATGTTTGTGAATATTTGTGTTTGTGCATTCATGCATTCATTAATAATTTTTTCAAGTTTTTCAAAAGAACTAAAAAAAGGGATTGTTGCAAATATCACAAATTGTGCTATGGATTTTGGTAGAAGAAAAACTCAGAAGTACACCTTCAGAAACCCAAGACTTGAAGACCTGAGAAGATTGGGAAGGTTGATTACTAATTATGAAGCTTTCAGAGCTAAGTATGGAGGGTTTTTGTCCCTTTTAAAAGTCAACATGGCGGAAGGAATCCTATCTACATTGGTTCAGTTCTATGATCCGGTGTACCACTGCTTCACATTTCCAGATTATCAGCTCACACCAACATTAGAGGAGTACTCTCAGCTGATTGATTTACCCATTTCTGATCAAGACCCATTCTCTGGGCTGGAAGAGATTCCCAAAGATCAAACCATTGCAAGAGCTACCTCCTTAGAAGTGTCAGATATCAAAGCTCACATGACCACCAAAGGAGGAATTCAAGGTCTACCAACTAAGTTTCTGATGGAAAAAGCCCTATACTTTTCCAGCATAGGAAACATGGTTGCTTTCGAGGATATCTTTGTTCTACTCATCTATGGGTTATTCCTTTTTCCCAACATTGACAATTTCGTCGACATCAATGCTATCAAGATATTCTTAATCGGGAATCTGGTCCCAACTTTGCTTGCAGATGCTTACCACTCAGTGCATCTAAGGAACTTATACAGCAGAGGGATGATTATATGCTATGTACCATTACTCTACAAATGGTTTATTTCTCACTTACCCAAATCTGCTGCTTTTTGGGATCTCAAAAGTGGTATGCGATGGTCGCAAAAAATTATGTCCCTCACTCACTCTGACATAGATTAGTACAATCAGGTCTATGACGAAACCAAGATCATTGACAGTTGTGGAAGTTTCCCCAATGTACCCATCATTGGTACTAGGGGAGGGATCAACTACCACCCAGTTTTATCCCGTCGTCAGCTAGGGTACCCTATGAAGGACATACCATATATCATTCATATAGAAGGTCTTTTCTTCTAGGAAGGAGAAAATGACATAGCACTTAAGGAAGAAATTGTGCATACCTGGCATCATATTCATAGGAAAGGAAGAGAGTCTCTGGGAAAACCAAACTGCATCCCTGTGGAGCCTTATCTCCAATGGGTACAAGCCAGGGCCATCAAGTTAAAGATGCCTTACCCTCGTTAAGAAGTATTTCCTCTAAAAGAATCTATCCTCTACTTTATGAACGACACAGAGAAACTTCAGGCCACTTTTAATAAAACTCAACGTGAAAATAACTCTTCGAGGAACAAGTATCAGATTGTCAGCTTGGAGTGCACAAAGATTCAAGAGCTACTGAAGGAAAAAGATGCTCTGATTGAGATACTAGAGCAGCATGCTGTAGAAAGTCAAGAGGAATGTAAAAGTTTACTGTCTCCTTTCACCTGGAAAAGGATCATCGACCCACCAATGGTTGAGGAAGCCCGATCAAAGAAGCAAAAAAAGAGTCTGCAACCAGCATCTGGACCGTCGTCAAGGATTCCTTAGGATTCATAGGCCTAGTTTTCCTTCCTGCACTTTGTAAAATAATGTACTTTTCTCTGTAAGATATTGTAATCCTTTGAATTCAATAAAAAGTATCCGTCATTGTATGATATTTGCAACATAATTGTTAAAAGTTCTTTTAAAAACAAAAAAGAAGAGAGCATTTGCATTTCTTTGCACATCATGCATCATTCTAGCATTTCACACATTTTTTGTAAAAACTTACACATTAATCACACTTTAGAGTCAAACTGTCTCATTCGTGCAATACTCGGGCCAATCGTCAAAAGAAAATGAACGATCTTGAGGAGGAAAATAGAGAGCTAATAGAGGAAGTTAATACTCTGAAGGAAAGTCTGGAAAGACTCAACGTTATGATTGAATCACTGGCAGCGACTCAGGATCAACCACCTCAAACGATTATAATCTCAGAAATTGTGTCTGCACCAACATTTGAGTTACCCGTCAGTCTTCCTCAGTACAACATGCCTAAAGGTTTTCCCTGGGGCATGTCTTTCAATTTTGTGCCTGAGGGATATATACCTCCGGTCACTGAAGACCTAGGAGCCACGGCTAGAATCTCCAGGCCTGAAGGTTACAAACTTCAGGTAAATGAAGACGCAATAGCTACGACAAAGACTCCTATAACTGAAGGTTACAAACTTCAGGTCACTGAAGCACCAAGAATCGCAGCAATAATGTCTGTACCACAACCTGTGATACATACTATTCCAGAGGAACAGATCTTTCATGCCACTCCAAACAAGGATATAGAAGTATATGAAAGAATGAATGAATTCCAAGAACAATTCTTGGAAATGCATAAAGAACTTCATGCCATTCACAGACAGGACTTGTTTGGGAAAGATGCTGCGGATCTCTGCTTAGTCCCAAACGTTAAAATACCGCACAAATTTAAGGTACCCGACTTTGAAAAATACAAAGGCAACTCATGCCCTCAAAGTCACTTGGTAATGTATGCTCGGAAGATGTCCACCCAAACGGAAAATCAACAGTTACTGATCCACTACTTTCAAGACAGTTTAACTGGTGCCACGCTCAAATGGTACATGGGGTTAAACCGTACAAAAATCATTACCTTCAGAGATTTTGGAGCAACTTTTGTTCAGCAGTACAAATACAATTTGGATATGGCGTCTGATAGGGATCAACTCAGAGCTATGTCTCAAAGGGATAAGGAAAGTTTCAAAGAATACGCCCAGAGATGGCGTGAAATTGTCGCCCAGATTTGTCCTCCTCTCGAGGAGAAAGAGATGACAAAATTCTTCTTGAAAACCTTGAGTTCATTCTATTATGACCGAATGGTCGCAAGTGCGCCTAGTGACTTCACTGAAATGGTGAACATGGGAGTACGCCTTGAGGAAGCAGTCCGAGAGGGTCGATTGGTCAAGGACGCAAAACCATCCAGTAGTAGCAATAGGTATGCAAGCGCTTTCCAAAAGAAGAAAGAGCAAGATATCAGCATATCTCACAGGGTAAACAAAGGCGAAGATACCAACCTCGGTAGGTAGCTGCAGTATCTCCTGTTATCAACTCCACGCCAATTCTGGCATACCACCCACAAATTTCTCAAATCAGAAAATTCAACAACCACAGTATCAACAAAGGAAGCAGCAGGCTCGCCTACAATACAACAACAACAATCATATCTCAAGGTCACCAGGTTTTGATCCTATACCAATGCCATATGCAGAGCTATTCCCAGTTTTGCTAGCAAAAGGACACATTCAAACCAGGACTCCTCCCACCATTCCTGAGAATCCCCCTTATTGGTTCAAGCTGACCAATTCTGTGTTTATCATCAAGGAGCACCGGGTCATAACATCGAGAATTGTTTCAGTTTTAAATCTGATGTACAAAAACTTGTCAAGAATGGAGTTTTAACTTTCAAGGACACCAATCCAAATGTTCAAAGAAATCCACTACCTCAGCATGATATAGCTTTTGTAAACTTAATTGACAAAGGTTTTGGCCGCAGTTACCAAATTCACGATGTGCGTTTACTAGAAACAAATCTGGTTAAGATGCATTGCAGACAAAGTGGATATGGCCATGTGCCACCCCATAACTACCATCAATGCGACATTAGTTCCAAGAACAACCAAGGGTACAACGTTGTACAGGCATCCCTTTAAGAACAAATGGACTTGGGTTGGATCCAAGAACACAGAATCCATGGAGTGAACATGGTTTACGGATGTCCCGGTATTATTCAAAATTTTGAAATTCGCGTAATGAATGTAAACTTGGTGGCGATGCACTCTAGACAAAGTCAACATCATAATCTACCGTCGCACGACTACAATGCTTGCTCAATTTGTTCAAAAGATAATCAAGGATGTACTTTTGTGCAAGAAGCTCTCCAACGTCAAATGGATCTAGGATGGATCCAAGACTATCACAGAAGGAATGATCATCATATCAACATGATTGATGAATGTCCAAACAGAGTTCAAATCTTCAACATTCGCCTGATGAACACAAGTTTGGTAGAATTACATGCCAAAAAGGTTCGACTTGGCGTTTTAGCATCACATAACTATCAAGATTGTAAAGTTTGCTTCGATAATGATCAAGGTTGCTTGCTCGTACAAAGACCTCTTCAACATTTATTAGATCACTGGTGGTTCCCAATATACCAGAACACAGAGACTCATCAAGTCAACATAACTGATGAAGGCCCAAATATACACGAAAGTTGTGCCATCCGCTTATTATAAATAGACTTGGTAAAAATGCATTGCATACAGAGTGGATACGGCCGAGTACCTCCCTACAATTATGAACGCTGCGGGATATGTTCAGAAAATGACCAAGGATGCTACCTCGTACGAGCAGCCCTCCAGAATCAGGTAGACCGAGGAGAGATCCTACCAAACAGAATGGTGGATTATCAGTCAATCAATATGGTACAAGATTTCCCAGGGAAGTACACAGTTCATGATATCAAACACATTGAAACGTCATTGATCAAATTTCACAAATGCTTGTGTAGACTTAACTACTTTGGTCCAAATCACCATGATCACTCAGCTTGTAGAAAATGCCGCAGAAGCCGATATGGTTGCCTCCACATTAGAAATGAGATTCAAGGGTTGTTAGACCAAAGGACCATCCCAATCTTCAATGAAAGAGAATCCATTAACTATGGAATTAATGAAGATGTCTTCACCATAATTCCTCTGCTCAGTGAACCAAAGCGCTTGGAGATCCCTTTCGACAGTGGAAAACTTCCCGATATCCCCAAATTAGAACCAATGGAGATTTCCTATGACAGTTGAAAGAGTCACATAACTCCTTTAGTCATCTACTTACCAGACCCGGTACCATATGAATCAGAGAAAGCCATTCCTTACAAATATGGTGCCACCATGATGGAAGATGGAAAGGAAGTCCCGCTGCCATCCATTGTCAACATCGCTGATATAAGCCGTGTCACCCGAAGTGGTCGAATCTTCAACAGAAGAATAGAAGAGCCCAGTAAAGAAAAAGAACCTCAAATCGAAGTTCCTGATAAACAGGTCGGCCAGTCAAGTGGTACAGATCAGGTGAAAAACAACGATGAAATGTTAAAGCTAATCCAAAAGAGTGAATACAACATTATGGATCAGTTATTGCATACTTCTTCTCGGATATTTGTATTATCCCTTCTACTGAGTTCAGAAGCTCACAGGGAAGCTTTACAAAAGGTTTTGGAACAAGCCTTCGTGGAACAAGATGTAACGGTGGATCAATTTGATAACATCGTTTCTAATATTACTTCCTGTAACAACTTAGGTTTCAGTGATGAAGAGCTCTCAGAAGAGGGTAAAAATCATAACATGGCACTTAATATCACAATCAACTGTGGGGACGATGCTCTGGAAAGCGTACTGGTAGACACTGGTTCATCCCTAAATGTCATGCCAAAATCAACTCTTGTGCGGCTATCTTTTCAAGGCACTCCAATAAGGGACAGTGAGATCATAGTCAAATCTTTTGACGGATCTAGGAAGACAATTATCAGCGAAGTGGATCTTCCCATAACCATTGGTCCCCACACTTTCCAAATCACCTTCCAAGTAATGGATATCCAAGAAACATACAAATGTTTATTGGGACGACCTTGGATCCATGAAGCAGGGGCAGTCACCTCAACACTTCACCAGAAGCTGAAGTTTGTAAAGAACAACAAGTTGGTCACAGTATGCGGAGAACAAGCTTTAATCGTGAGCAATCTATCATCATTCTCCTACTTAGAACCAGAAGAAGTTATTGGAACTCAATTCCAGGCACTTTTTGTGAGTAACAAAAGCAATTAAGAAAAAGTAACATCTATTTCCTCATATCAAGATGTTGTTCGAATGGTGGAAAATGGTACCACTAAAGGACGGGGACAAGTTGTGATTCCTACCGAAAACAAAACAAGAAAAGGTCTCGGTTTTTCACCAGAATTTACCAATACTACAAAGAAGGATGGAGCCATTCACCCTATTCAAAATTTCTTCCATAATGGAGGTTTCCTCCATCCTGCTTCCCAAGAGGTCAACACCATCGAGGGTGATGACTTCAAAGACAATTATTCTGATCCAGATGAAGAATGGAAATCATACCTCAACGATGAAGGATATATATCACAAGAGTCGTACATGCCATTTTTCTATCCACAACAAAACTCCAGATATGCTACAAAATTAGATGTCGAGATGATCTGTGGGGATTACAATACCGAAGGATGTCGTGCTCCTCCCAATTCATTAGAAACTGATACTCTGATGAAAGATAATTTTGACTACAGCTCAGATGATCCCATGTATGATTTACCTATTTGGGAGCCTTACATGGAAAATATAGGATATCAAAGCCAGTCCGAGAATGCATATTTTCCAGATAACCCTGAAAAAGATTCATCTGTTCCTTCAGAAGCATGGAGGCCTTACTCAAAAAATCCTGAACATATCAAACATCATCTCAATGAAGTCACAAGAATTGATGGACAAGAATTTATCAACTTTGCACTACCTGAAGTCAATGTTATCGAGGAAGGCAATCCCTCAGAAACTTGGGATACCTTGGGACAACCAAGCGAAAAGTTTGATTTTCTAGTGAAGTATACTGCTCCTGAAAACTCTCGCATCATGTTTGAAGACATTCAACCAACTGGATGGGAAGATCCTCCTGATCAAGAAGAAACATGTGAAAAGGCAACAAGAAATTTCTCTGCTAATAACTCTGCATGGGAAGAAGACTCTAGTAATCCAACTCTGCCAGAAATCAATATCATTACTGAAGACAATCCCGGAAGGAAAGTACCAGACTTTGCAATCCACAGAGGAGATCGTCACAACTGGATAGTTGTTGATGTCCCGAATGTTGTTCACACCTCAAAGTAATTGCCTCATCTTTGTTTTGACCTCTCACTTTTCCCGGATGAAAAGATGTTTTATAGGGCATCGTTTCCTGTAAATATTTCCTCACTGCCTTGCCCAAGGCAGATGAGTTTTGTTTTATAGGGCTTGTGTTTCAAGAATCGACAAATCATAAATAAAGATGTCATTCTGAATTCCCGCATTTATTGCTATTTTTGCTTTTTGGTTTTTCAGAAAATGATAATCCTAAAACAGACAAAAATAACAAACGTTTTCAAAATACACTGCACGCCACTTTTTTTCATTTTTCTATCTTTTCTAAAAAGAATCATCAATCACATTATGCAGATTAATTGTTAAAAACCCTGTTGAAATATATGATCCAATGCCTACTCCCAACTTTGAGTTCCCGTTATTCGAAGCCGAAGAAGAAGAGGACAAAGAAATTCCAGATGAGATCTCCCGACTACTCAAGCAGGAGGAAAAGTCCATTCAACCCACAAAGAACCATTGGAAACAGTTAATTTGGGTTCAGAAGAAGAAAGAAAAGAAGTTAACATTGGATCCCTGCTTAGTTCAACTGTCAGAAAGAGTCTAGTACAACTTCTCAAAGAATTTCTAGATGTGTTTGCTTGGTCCTACCAAGATATGCCAAGGTTGGATACCAACATTGTGGAACATCATTTGCCATTAAAGTCAGAATGTCTGCCAGTCAAACAAAAATTGAGAAGGACTCATCCAGATATGGCCATCAAGATCAAAGAAGAAGTCCAAAAGCAGATCGATGCAGGCTTCCTTGCCACGTCAGAATACCCTCAGTGGCTAGCCAACATAGTGTCAGTTCCCAAGAAGGATGGAAAAGTCAGAATATGTGTAATGTAACACCCTTAATAACCCCCCGCGTAATATAAATAAAATCAGAGTAAAATAAAATATCAAACATTTAGGATGCTACTTTCATCAAACACCTGCTCATATACTTGATATGCAACACATCATTTTAAATTATTTTAACAACAATGCTAACGATAAAAGACCTCTAACTTCATTTTCTTTTTATTAAAACAGCGGAAACATCAACACATATTTATTACAATGTAAGCATAGTATTTAATTAAATAAATAACTAAAATTAAGAGATATCTAAAATCTCAAGCAAAACATAGCCTAAGAAAACATAGCGTTCCATGACCCTAGCGTTACATATCAGAGCAGACACCGACACAAGGCATAAACGGAAGACTCCATCTTCCACTCACATCAGATCTCCTACTGCAGATTATCTGCACGTCACCCACGTGAAGGCAACATTCAAACAGAAGGGGTGAGATTCTCAAATCAACAAAAGAAACAGATGATATAAATATGAAAGCATAAAATCATCAAGTAATTCATCCTTCAACACAACTTTCATTAATTTCAACACAACCAGATAATCACACACTTCATAATGCAACACAACTCTTTTATAATGCAATGAGACACCAACTTGACTCAATGCATGTGGTACCAATTCGACCCCTGTTTCATGGTCACAATCCCCGTTGGGACGTCATAATAGTCGCTCACACCCCACATGGGCACATGACATTCGTGATCGCTCACACCCCACATGGGTACACGATCACCCGTTATCGCTCACACCCCACATGGGCACACGATCACCCGTAATCGCTCACACCCCACACGGGCACACGGATACCTCAACAACAACAACAACAACAACATCAACTCGATTCTATTTTAAAGAATCCGGATAAACGCTCACACCCCACATGGACACACGTCTTATCCCACAACCCATGCAACATGAATGCATATCAACAACAACATACAATGACTCTCATGAAATCAATGTATCACGCCACTATAGGCCACAACACAACATGCCATAACAACTCAACAACATCATCATACTACATCATAAGCAACAACTATTGCACTTACAAGTTATGCCACAACAACTCAACAACAACATCATACTATATCATAAGCAACAACTATGGCACTCAACAACAACATACAACAACGACGTAATGCATAGGACTAGAACACAACCAATACATTACCTCACAACTGCCCAATATACAGTATACACTTGTTCAAACATGCAAACATTGCAATCCACCACAATAACACGCATCACACAACTAATTTCCACATTTCACGATTCAACATATTCCCATACAAAACACAAACATACACCACATGTTGAATAGTTGGAATTCTGTCATTGAAAATAATTTTAACAGAAAGTACATAAAACCAGCTTTCCAACGATTCGAACGGCGACCCAAACGGACTCACGGTTTGAAAGTTACGAATTTTTGAAAATTTACAAAAACTGTCACGTTCAGTGGTAACCGGTTATCACATATGCCGTAACCGGTTACACAGTTGAAAAATGCCCAAAAACCCCAAATTTGCACTATGTAACCGGTTACGTCCCACACGGTAACCGGTTACTTGACCTGCAGAATCAATTCTCTGCTGTTTCTGTTACGAAAATCACTTTTCAACCCCAATCCAATAACCCCAAACCACATATACCACAGAATTTGACCCCTAAAATCAGTATGCAACATTATACATATAATATGAGCTCTTATAACACAACAAAACACCAATTCAATCAATAAATTCACACAATTAGAGCGTTTTTGTTATTTCCGACACGTAACTTCAACTTCTCACCGGAAACATTCAACGATCAACAAAATACGGGAATAAAACCTAACGATCTATCTACCCTCATACATATATCATATATCCCTTAAGAGATTAAAGAACCCCACCCTTACCTTAGAGTTCTTGCAGGATTCTCTTCTACCTCAAACAATGGCGATTTCCTCTTCTCCCTTGAGCCCTAGACTTCCCTCTTGCTCCTTTCTCTTGTTTTCACGTATAATGATTTCTCTCTTCTCTAATCCCCTTTTTCTTATTATTATAATATTATTATTATTACTATCACTTATTCCACTAATAAAATAATAACAATAATAATAGTTTTTCATCACATATTTAATTAAATCAATATTCAACTATTATTATAATTAAATAATTACTAACTAAAATAATCTAATTAGTCTTACTCCCCACACCACCAATCTCTACGCTTTTGGTCACACACCCCTACTACATTAAAGACAATTCCTAAGGCCACTACCCACCACCAAGGGTACTCAAAACATGATGAAGCACACAAAATCACACAATTACACACGTCAACACATAAATATAATTACGAATAATAATTAAAATAAAACGGGGCGTTACAACTCTCCCCACTCAGAATATTTTCGTCCTCGAAAATTTACCTGATACGAACAACTCAGGATATGCCTCACGCATCCCACTCTCCCACTCCCTAGTCACGAAAGACAACACCATGAATAACACAAAACAACAAACCACCTCATCAACGACAACAACAACGACACAACAAGATGCGATGCTCACGCAATGCACTCGACGACCAACTCAAGACGCAAGGATTAACCGAGTTACGAACACACAAGTTCACTCTTGAACCGGAATACAACACGATCGTTACCATCACCACAGGTAACACTCCCCTAATCCCCCATCATAGGACTTAGCTACTCGCACTCGAACCATCACTATAGGAAACGAGACAATAACAAGGATAAGAACATAAAGCTCCACGACACAACATCGTCTTAACCTCATCAACATAACTAGAATACCAACCTCGTTGTCACACAACATCAAGACAACAATTCTACGATTCACCAATCAAACATGTAACTAATACATCCATCTACATAGTAGTACATGATTAATATTTAAACCTTTCACCATATCTCTTCCATTTTGGAACGTCCAATGGTTTCATCATTCCTGCAGGTTCTAACGTTCAACCTTTGAACTCTTGCAAGTCACACATACACACATACGAACTGCGCTACATCACACCTCTGCTGCGCACTCTGATTACTCGCAACTAATAACTCTACCAAATTCACATCCAACTTCTGACTCTCCCTAATATTCACCAGAAAATCATTTTTTTTTATACTTTTAATATACCCAACCTCGCACTCTACTCCGTTAACTCACATACCAGACACAAGTCTATGAACTGCTAACTTAATGCTAATTCTCTGACCATCAAAGCAAACATATGAAAAGACTTCCAACTTAACTCATCAGGCACGAAATTAACTTTGCCAATAGGATAATTCGAGCCAAGGTCCTAACTCATAAAAAATTCCAACCATCCCCGTTATCTCATACTCTACTCCTTCCGATCAAATAGGTATTCTGCACTCTTGTGATTACTAAACACTTCGAATCTAGATCCATAAAAATAATACTTCCAGATTTTCAACACACTTACAACCGGAGCCAACTCCAAATCTTGAACAGGATAGATTCTTTCATGAATCCTTAATTTTTGTAAAGCATAAACTACGACTTTACCATATTGTATTAACACACAGTCTAAATTCATTATAAACACATCCCAATACCCTACAAATGGTTTATTAGGATCAGACATAATCGAAACTGGAGCCGTAGTCAACTTCTACTTCAGCTCTTTAAAACTTTCCTCACAACGAACATCTCCAAACAAACGAGTTTCCTTTCGCAAGTCAACTGAGATAATGGAAGTGATAACTTGGAAAAGCCTTCCATAACCTGCGGTAATAACCAACTAAGTCCAAAAATCTTCTAATCATCTTAACCAACTTCGGAGCTTTCTCATTGTAGAACTGCATCTACTTTGGATGGATCCACAACAATGCCCTTATCTGAAATAACATAACCCATAAACTCACCTCTACCAACCAAAAATCACACTTCGATAACTTAACATAAAACTTCATCCCTTTAAATACTTGTAACTCAATTCTCAAATACTCTACACGCTCTTCTTCTGGTTTTATAATAGATCAGACTATCCCCAACGAACACCACTTCGAACTTATCCAATTAAGTATGGAAGATACGATTCATATTCCCCACACACTTCCTGGGTGCATTACAATCTCCGAACAACATCATCATATATTTGCAATGCCCATACCGAGTTCTAAAGGCCATTTTCTTAACATTCTCATTCTTCACTCAAATTTAATGATAACCCGTCCTCAAGTCAATTTGTGCTAAACACACGCACACTCACCAATTGATCCATCAAGTCCTCTATTCTTGAAACCAGACACTTATTCTTAAGCACTTTTGGAGAGTTATCAATATGTATAAAACACACTTATCCACTGGAGGGCCTATCAATCAAACGGTATGAGAATCTCACTTATGTTTGTTAGTAGAATAACCTCCCTTTCAACATACACCAGTTTAGTATATGTTCATCACTCTCCAAACGATAGAGATGTAGGAGTTATACTACTACAACCATAAGATATACAACCTTCAAAATCCATTCTGAAACAATTTATCCAAAATAGCTTAACAACCTCTGGTTCTGGTTACCACATCCCATATCAATTCTTCTTACGGGGTTCCGACTCACTCAAGGTTTTTGCTTACACGAGTCCTCAACCCATAACAAAAGTGATACCATCTAGGAATTTCAAATCATTCGTGATTCGTCATAATTCAAAACTCAAGTTATCCAGAACACAACTGTGAATTCCCATACTACTCATCGATTAACACGCAACCTCATGCTATCATCCCTTTCTTTAATAACAATACTGAAGCTCTCCAAGGCGACACCATTGGTCTCACAATTCTCCTCTCCAGTAAATCTTCTAACTGCTCTATCATTTCTACTAATTCTAACACCGACATCCTGTATAGTGCCATAGAAACATCTAGTACCAGGGACTAGACCAATAGAGAATTCCACCTCTCTTTCTAGCGATACATCCGATATGTCACCCGGAAACACATCTGGAACTCACGCACAACTGGCAGTTCATCGTTGTGACTTTACTGCCAATTCCCAGAACATCATCATCGCAATCATGGCAAACACTGGAGCATCATCTCCTAAGAGTTCTTCTACTTACTTAGTATATATAGACCTTAACTCTTCACCTTCATCAAATTTAAGTTCACCCTCTACTCTCTGAGAAGATACCATCAACAATACTAGATTATTCTCTCTCAGAGACATCCCAACTTGACCGACGTACAAAACCTCGAATCCGTCTCATCTTCAGATATAAGAATATTCATCGACTCATCAAAACAATCTGCAAGCACTTGGCTTAGCTACAAACAATCCACCGTACACAACATATGAGCCGGCAAGATACGTCTATCCCATCCAACACAATCCCGCCTACTATCAACAAGATATTAAGGGTAATCAGTTCCTCAATTTGTTAATAGACAACCGACAATCATGATGGGGCGTAAACCATCCTTACCAAGCTATAATAGCGTTCAACGACACACTACACCATCGTCCAAACGATTGGTAAACACATAGTTAACTCCTACTAATCCGTCTCAAGAACCACATCATCTCGTTCCAACTAAAGACAACCGTGTCTATCCTTAGGGAACATGTTAGGATCCTCTACACATCACTGGCCCATCCCCAGCCAAAACATCACCTTCCCTCTCACAAGGAAGCGAAAAACGATAACACCTGACCGTCTTCCCTCAAGGATCACACCATTCTCAAAATAGTTGAACAATCCAACACAATAGTCTCTCTTGCAGTGACATGATATCCAATCTCTCGACAGCTGGAATATCCAAGAGAAGTAGACGCCTCTTCCCCCACTTGTTTCATTCCCAACCTGCAAATGGAAAAGAAAACAAGCACCGACAGTGTTTTCACACACATGTCGCATACTAGGGAAAAACACAATTAAACAACCTGGCCGGACGGACCGACCTGCTCTGATACCACTATGTAACACCCTAAATAATCCCCCGCGTAATATAAATAAAATCAGAGTAAAATAAAATATCAAGCATTTAGGATGCTACTTTCATCAAACACTTGCTCATATACTTGATATGCAACACATCATTCTAAAATTATTTTAACAACAATGATAATGATAAAAGACCTCTAACTTCATTTTCTTTTTATTAAAATAGCAGAAACATCAACACATATTAATTACGACGTAAGCATAGTATTCAATTAAATAAATAACTAAAATAAAGAGATATCTAAAATCTCAAGCAAAACATAGCCTAAGAAAACATAGCGTTCCATGACCCTAGCGTTACATATCAGAGCAGACACCGACACAAGGCATAAACGGAAGACTCCATCTTCCACTCACATCAGATCTCCTACTGCAGATTATCTGCATGTCACCCATGTGAAGGCAACATTCAAACAGAAGGGGTGAGATTCTCAAATCAACAAAAGAAACAGATGATATAAATATGAAAGCATAAAATCATCAAGTAATTCACCCTTCAACACAACTTTCATTAATTTCAACACAACCAGATAATCACACACTTCATAATGCAACACAACTCTTTTATAATGCAATGAGACACCAACTTGACTCAATGCATGTGGTACCAATTCGACCCCTGTTTCATGGTCACAATCCCCGTCGGGACGTCATAATAGTCGCTCACACCCCACACGGGCACACGACATTCGTGATCGCTCACACCCCACATGGGCACACGATTACCTCAACAACAACAACAACTACATCGACTCGATTCTATTTTAAAGAGTCGGGATAAATGCTCACACCCCACATGGGCACACGTCTTATCCCACAACTCATGCAACATGAATGCATATCAACATCAACATACAATGACTCTCATGAAATCAATGTATCGTGCCACTGTAGGCCACAACACAACATGCCATAACAACTCAACAACATCATCATACTACATCATAAGCAACAACTATTGCATTTACAAGTTATACCACAACAACTCAACAACAACATCATACTATATCATAAGCAACAACTATGGCACTCAACAAAAACATACAACACCGACGTAATGCATAGGACTAGAACACAACCAATACATTACCTCACAACTGCCCAATATACAGTATACACCTGTTCAAACATGCAAACATTGCAATCCACCACAATAACACGCATCACACAACTAATTTCCACATTTCACGGTTCAACATATTCCCATACAAAACACAAACATACACCACATGTTAAATAGTTGGAATTCTTTCATTGAAAATAATTTTAACAGAAAGTACATAAAACTAGCATTCCAACGATTCGAACGGCGACCCAAACGGACTCACGGTTTGAAAGTTATGAATTTTTGAAAATTTACAAAAACTGTCACGTTCAGTGGTAACCGGTTACACAGTTGAAAAATGCCCAAAAACCCCAAATTTTCACTATGTAACCGGTTACGTCCCACACGGTAACCGGTTACTTGACCTGCAGAATCAATTCTCTGCTGTTTCTGTTACGAAAATCACTTTTCAACCCCAATCCAATAACCCCAAACCACATATACCACATAATTTGACCCCCGAAATCAGTATGCAACATTATACGTATAATATGAACTCTTATAACACAACAAAACACCAATTCAATCAAGAAATTCACACAATTACAACATTTTCGTTATTACCGACACGTAACTTCAACTTCTCACCGGAAACATTCAACGATCAACAAAATACGGGGAATAAAACCTAACGATTTATCTACCCTCATACATATATCATATATCCCTTAAGAGATTAAAGAACCCCACCCTTACCTTAGAGTTCTTGCAAGATTCTCTTCTACCTCAAACAATTGTGATTTCCTCTTCTCCCTTGAGCCCTAGACTTCCCTCTTGCTCCTTTCTCTTGTTTTCACGTATAATGATTTCTCTCTTCTCTAATCCCCTTTTTCTTATTATTATAATATTATTATTATTACTATCACTTATTCCACTAATAAAATAATAACAATAATAATAATTTTTCATCACATATTTAATTAAATCAATATTCAACTATTATTATAATTAAATAATTACTAACTAAAATAATATAATTAGTCTTACTCCCCTCACCTCCAATCTCTACGCTTTTGGTCACACACCTTTACTAACTTAAAGATAATTCTTAAGGCCACTACCCATCACCAAGGGTACTCAAAACATGATGAAGCACACAAAATCACACAATTACACACGTCAACACATAAATATAATTACGAATAATAGTTAAAATAAAATGGGGCGTTACATGTAGACTACAGGGATTTAAACAAAGCAAGTCCGAAGGATGATTTTCCTACCACACATTGACATGTTAGTAGATAACACTGCAAAATTCAAAATATTTTCCTTCATTGATAGTTTTTCAAGCTATAATCAAATCAAAATGGCGCCAGAAGATATGGAGAAGACTTCATTCATTACACCATAGGGAACCTTTTGTTACAAAGTGATGCCGTTTAGATTAAAGAATGCAGGCGCAACCTATCAAAGGGCAATGAGAACTCTATTTCATGACATAATGCACAAATAAATTGTAGTGTATATGGACGATATGATTGCTAAGTCTGAAACAGAAGAAGAACATGTGGAAAATTTATCAAAACTATTTGAGCGTCTGAGAAAATACAAATTCCGCTTGAATCCCAACAAATGTACATTTGGTGTTTGTTCAGGAAAACTCCTGGGTTTTATCGTTAACCAAAAAGGAATTGAAGTCGATCTTGACAAAGTCAAGGCCATTCAAGAAATGCCTTCGCCCAGAACAGAAAATAAAGTAAGAGGATTTTTGGGACGCCTAAATTACATCTCAAGATTCATATTTCTCATGACAGTGACGTGCACACCGATTTTCAAGCTCCTTCGAAATGACCAAGGATATATATGGACAAAAGATTGCCAAAGAGCTTTTGAAAATATCAAAGAATATCCGTTGAATCCACCTATTTTGTCTCCTCCAGTAGAAGGAAGACCCCTGATCATCTACTTAACAGTCATAGAAGATTTCATGGGTTGTGTGCTAGGTCAACAAGATGAAACAAGAAGAAAAGAATACGCCATTTACTACTTGAGCAAGAAATTCACGGACTGTGAAACTCGATACACCATGCTCGAAAAAACTTGTTGCGCTTTAGTTTGGGATGCTAAACGTCTTCGTCAGTATATGATTTTTCATACCACTTGGTTAATCTCCGAAATGGATCCGATCAAGTATTTCTTCGAGAAGCCTGCTTTAACTGAAAGAATCGCCCGTTGGAAGATGTTGCTATCAGAATACAACATCGAGTACCATGCTCAATAAGTCATTAAAGGAAGTATTCTAGCCCGATCATCTGGCTCACCAACCAATTGACGATAATGAATCAATCAAATTTGACTTCCCAGACGAGGATGTGATGTACCTAAATATGAAAGACTGCGATGAACCGCTACCAGACGAAGGGCCAGAGCCAGGATCCCAATGGGGATTAATATTAGACGGAGGTGTCAACGCTTATGGAAACGAAATTAGGGCAATCATTGTTGCACCTCAGGGTACCCATATTCCTTTCACCGCCAGATTGGCATTCAAATGTACAAACAATGAACCCGAATATGAAGCTTGCATCATGGTTCTCGAAGAAGCTATCGACTTAAGGATAAAGAACTTGGACGTGTATGGAGACTCAACCTTGGTTATAAATCAGATCAAAGGAGAATGGGACACACATCAGACTGGATTAGTTCCTTACAAAGACTACGCAAGAAAGTTGTTACCTTTCTTCAACAAAATTGATTTTCATCACATTCCTCGTGAAGAAAACAACATGGCTGACGCACTGCCTAATCTATCCTCCATGATTACTGTAAATCGATAGAACGACGTGCCCTAGATTATCGTGACGCGACTTGACAGACCAGCTTACATATTCGCAATTAAAGCGGTCATTGACGACAAGCCTTGGTATCACGACATCAAGCTTTTCCTTCAAAGACAATATACCCGCCTGGGGCATCAAGAAAATATAGAAAGACTCTCAGAAGACTGGCTAGCAACTTCTTCATGAATAATAATGTACCCTACAAAATAAACTTCGACATGGTTTTGCTTAGATGCGTGGACCGACACGAAGCAAACATGTTAAGGAAAGAGATTCACGAAGGATCCTTTGGCACTCATGCCAATGGACATACAATGTCAAGAAAAATTCTGAGAGCAGGGTATTATTAGTTGACAATGGAAATTGATTGTTACAAATACATGAGGAAATGTCACAAATGCCAGATTTATGCCGACAAGATTCATGTGCCTTTGACTCTTCTCAAAATTCTCTCTTCTCCATGGCCTTTTTCCATATGGAGAATCGACATGATTGGCATGATTTAACCCAAAGCTTCAAATGGACATCGTTTCATCCTGGTGGCCATTGATTATTTCACCAAGTGGGTCGAAGCAGTATCATACGCGAATGTGACCAGACAAGTGGTGATCCAATTTATCAAGAACAATATCATCTGCCGTTATGGTGTTCCAAGCTAGATCATTACTGATAATGGATCAGACCTGAACAAAAAAATGATGAAAGAAAGCTTTTGACAAAAAGTTTCGACCTCGGGTATTCAGAGAAGGCGACCCCGTGCTCAAAAAATCCAATCTTTCCTCACCGACTCCAGGGGAAAATGGACTCCAAATTATGATGGCCCATATGTTGTAAAGAAAGCCTTCTCAGGTGGTGCCTTAATACTTACAACTATGGATGGTGAAGAGTTCACTCGACCTACAAATGTCGATGCAGTCAAGAAATACTTCGCCTAAAAAAAACAACTCGCTAAGTTGAAAACCCGAAAGGGCGACTTAGGAAAAAAAGAGCGTCTCGGTGGATTGAAAACCCGAAAGGGCGGTCCAGGCAAAAATTAGAAACATAAAAAAATCATCCCGATAGATTAAAAACTTGAAAAGGCAATCTAGGCAAAAGTTAGGGATTTATGGCAAGTAACTGCATCCAAAAAGATTGGATCATCTCAGGCGAACATCATCTATCAAGGAATTTTCAAGCAAGTCACTTTCAACGGAAGCTCAAGAATACTTGGAATTCAGAGTTGTTAGAAGGATAATGGTCATTATATTTCAATGTAGCCCTTTCCCTTTAAATTACCATTTTATAACTTTGTAATGCTCCATGGAATCACACATTTAGATGATTACCATCCTATTAATGAAAATTTGAGCCTTTGTGCTTTTCGTTTGCAATTCTCACTTTTATTCTGCCTTGCAAAAAGACATTTTTATTTGATTTTCATTCTTGAAACAAAAAAAAAAAATTTACTTTTTTGCTTTTTAAATAAAGGTGGCAATTTCTTTTGATTTATGAACATAATAAGGAATAACAACGGCTTCTCCAAGAGTGATTAAAACCTCAAAATACAAAATCAAACGCTCTCACGATCAATCTCGTAAATATCCCCGATTGGCGGATCATTACCTAAAATAGGTGAAGATCAGACATCTTATTCATCCCGAGTAAGGGTCGAGTTTCATTTCTTCTACCCAATGAATGTTGAAATCAGTATAAAGATTTAATCCCTTTCCCCAAGTAAAGTTCTACCTCCGAGAATCAAGATAAGATCTGGCCCTTTTCCCCAACAGGGTTTTACCATTAAAAACACCAGTGATGCCTCTGTTCCCTAGAATGGCCGAGTATCTGGTTTTGTTCATCACTAGTTCGTATGTCGTGTCTGTTTTGTCAGCATAAGCATAACATTCATTCATACACCATACATAATCGATTCATATTCATATTCATAATGCATAAGTTGCGTTATCCACTTTGGTTGTGTTTATCCCCTAGTATTTTCCTCTCACCAATAGAGTTTTCAACTTTAAGCAGAAATATACATTCTTTCTAAATCCCCACTGAGTTTGATTCTCGTGGAAGTCTCACTTCAGTTTTCCTTTCCACACTTGGATAGGATAAAATTCCCAATCTGAGTTCATTCCTCGTCTGGAAGTGTATTCCTTTGCACATTCTTTCTGAATTGAAATCGGTCCTTGACCATTTTGATAGCTTGAACCTCTAAGGGAGAAGGACATCCATTGGAACCTTACTCTTCCCCAACAAAGACACAGTTTTCTTTCTCAAATAAAGGAAAATTCCCAGTGGAAACTTTTCAACAAAATATCTTGGTAGCAAGGACATCACATCTCCCAAGAAGTATCTACCAATCGACAAATGGCAGTCTCTTTCATAACAGTTTATCTATCACCATCAAAGATAAGTTCATTAATTGGAATCTACACCTGACAAAACAAGTGGAAATCTCTTAAGAAGCTTGTTTTTGTCCCAAAAATTCCCAGTAGGTCAACAAATGGCAATCTCTTCCCGAGAAGTTTGTCCCTCTTTCAATGAAGTCATCAGCACCTCAAAATTATCCTACATCACATGACATATCTCCGAAGAAGTCTCGAAAGGAAGTATGATGAAATCTCCCCAAGCAAATGGCATCTCAATAGGGAAGTTTGCAAACCTCTACATTACAGTATGTGGAATTCCCCAATAAGTCTTCTATCAGATCTTTGCTCATCCTATGGCATCTTTCTAAAGAAGTCTCAAAGAGAAGTATGATGAAGCCTACTTCCATCAAATGGCATCTCCTCAAGTGAATTCCAGTGAGAAGTTTGATGAATACATTTACAGATTTTGAAATCTGTCCTAAAAGATAATTAGCCCACATATCCTAGAAGATCCCCAGCAAAATTATTAGTCTAGCAAGTGATCATCTTTTCAGAAGCTTGTCTTCCTAAACCTTGTCAAGAGAAAGACTTGATAAGAAGAAACTGAGACCAGTTCCGTGGCTGAAGACTAGGATCGAGGGGGAGTTTATTTCAAGAAATTGAGGCCAGTTCCATGGCTGAAGACCAGGATCGAGGGGAAGTTTCACCTTTTCTAAGTAGGATTACTTAGTAAAAGAAGATGGATAAACATGTTCTAGAATTGGAAAATTTTCACTGTTCAAGTTATCATATCATCTACATTCACTGTCGAAATTCCGGGTATTCTGATATTTAATCCTCTTTTACCTTGAATGTCTGAATATTTTCATCATTCATCATTCAGGTTAAGAAGATTAAATAGGGGCATCTGTCATACCCTAAATTTTAACCCATGGATTCCACATCATTTGCATATCATATGAATATACTTTCATGCATCACTAACCCATCACAAGTACAAGATATGTGTGCTAATTTGCTTCACAGGTTAGGTGATCCCCCTAAAGCTCAAACAAATGAATTATCAAGGGATAAGCATCATATCCAACACCACAAGTCTCTATATCATCCATGAAGATCAAGAACTTTCACTCATCAATAATCAAGTGCAAAATTACATCATGATAAGCTCATCAAGCCTCAAGACCCTCAGTACACCATAATTAGGGTTTTGACCTAATTCAATCCCTAAGTTGACTTTTGAAGCAAGGCATGATCCCAAACCTCCAAATATGTTTCAAGGACCTCAAATGCCTTATATTAATCCCTTCATATAATTGGATTGATCCAAATAACTTGATTCATAAACAATGCAAGAATTCAAATCCATATGAGCCACAAATTAGGGTTTTGATGAAAAGTCAACCATACCTTTGACTTTTGAGCTAGGCATGATCTCAAACCTTTGGACATGATTCAAGACACTCAAATATACCTTTTAAGTCCATTCATAAGTTTAAAATGGCCTTAGAGGATTCATTCATTGAAACACATCACAAATCATCCCTTGAAGGTGTTCAAACCTTCATCTTCATATTAAACCACCAAAATTAGAAAGTCAACTATCAAAACCTCATATCTTTGACTTTCTGCATTTTTCAAGCCATGTCTTGATCCTGTCCATTTCAAAACCATCCAACACTCTAAACACTCTCCAAATAACATCCTTAAACTGTTCCAACCATAATTTCTCAACTGTAACACCATTTGGTAGAGTTTCCATTTTGGCCACTTTTGACACATTTTGCAAGAAGGAGCCAGATTCTGTTCTAGAGGTTTCCCTTTGGTTCCAAGCATCCAAGAAGCTTCTATAAGGTGTATTGAAGGTGTCCAAGGCATTTATTTGCTTGTGTAACAAGTCTCTTGGAAATTGGCAAGTGAGCTTCAAGAGGTAAGCTTCCAAAGAACTTGAACTTTAGGAAATATGTTTTGCTTTGATGTACATTGATCATAATCATGTCATATATGTCTTATTTGTTCTGTTTGAACCATTTTATAATGTTATTATTGATTGTATATAGTTGTAGCACAGAACTTGCATATTTGAAGCCTTTTAGGAACCACTATTAGGTTTTAAAATATAGGAATTTTTAGTAAAATCTAACACCACATTGGATTCCTTAAGAAATTTCAAGCAAGTTTCATCTTTGTTTCATCTATTTTCATTGAGAAATGACAAAGTTACAATAGGTTTTGTAAATGGTTGAAACTTGAAGCTCTTGGGCAAGTCAGCCATGGCGCCCTTGTTTTGTTCTGGTCATAGGTAATTTACACCCTTATCAATTAAGGGATGTCGTTTGATACACGGATGTATCACCACCCTAGTGGTTAAACCTGCGCGCCCTTGAGTACTTATGCCTACCAGAACTAGGGTTCGAATCCCCCTCGCCCCAGTTCTTTTTAATTTTTCTAGATTTCAAATGATCAACACATATAATACCTTGTTCCCACCATACATTTACAATGCGCGTGTGGTAGAGCTGGTCATTGTTTTGACCTACCAGCGAACTGGCCTGGGTTCAACACCCATGGAGGCTACCTCCTTTATTTTTTTTATACCTATTTTTCTTAACTTTCTTCCCATTTTTCAAACTATCATAACTTTCTCAATTTTAATCATTTTGAACCCATTCTTTTTGCAAATTGTTCATGATAATATCTATTTTCTATTTGTAAAAAGAAAATACCAAAAATAATTATTTTTAATACATTTATGAGTGTTCAAAATGTGTGGTGTTTTAGGGTTTCTTAAAGGACTTCTTTGATCCGTTTGAATGTTTCTTTGCTTTCTCTTTCTTACAATGACTTGTTTGAACCATATACATCTTGTATGAACCTTAAATGATGCTGTGAATTTATAAATCCTTGTCGTTACTTGATTTTAATGCATTTTTAAGTGTACGTTTACATGTAAATGAAGGTTGAACTTTCAATCATGTCATGAATTTTTTGCTTGATCTTTTGCCTTAACATGTTGACTTTCTTCCATGTTTACATGACTTTGATATGTTAATATGCCTTTGCGTTGATCATACCATGTTTATATGCTCCTAAAACATTTGAAATTTGCCCTGAAAAAGTTTTTATATACAGATTTGATTGTATGAACCTTTGTGTTGTTTCCAATTTGTTCAAGACCATGATTAAACCCTAACATGAATGTTTGATTGTTATTAACTTGTCTTAACATGTTCAAACTTGTACCCTTGCCTAAATGATCAAGTATTTCCTTCATAAAACTCTCACCATCTCTTGGTTTGATTCAATTTCATTTTCAAAATATTGGGCCTCTGTTAGAGTGTAAGACCAATCACATTTCAAGTATTACATATTAAAACTCCTTGGGCCTCTACTTAGAGTGTAAGACCCAACACCTTTGTACATAGAATAAATCTTGGGCCTCCGTTAGAGTATAAGACCCATCGCCCTTTCTTTTCTTTTCAATAAATCTTGGGCCTCTACTTAGAGTGTAAGACCCAACACCTTTGTACATAGAATAAATATTGGGCCTCTGCTAGAGTATAAGAGCCACCACCTTTTCTTTTCTTTTCAATAAATCTTGGGCCTCTGCTTAGAGTGTAAGACCTAACACCTTTGTACATAGAATAAATCTTGGGCCTCTGCTACAGTATAAGACTCACCACCTTTTCTTTTCTTTTCAATAAGTCGTGGGCCTCTACTTAGAGTGTAAAACCCAACACATTTGTGAATAGAATAAAATACACAATTAAAACATTCAACACATCAAACCCTAAGGATGCAAAATCTTCCATGAATTCAAAATGTCATATCAATGTCTATACTTGATGAATCTTCAATCATGTTTTTTTGTTAAGTTTCTCTAGACATTTACATCATCCTTAGTTTAGACATAGGTCAAACAATATGATCCCTTCAATCACAACTTAGTTCAAACAAATAGTTCCCTGGCCTCCTCTTGGGCCTTATACAAGCATCATTGCCTCCTCTTGGGCACCATACAAAGAATCTCCCCAGCAAGCTAGCCTCCTATTGGGCTTCATACAAGGAGACTTGGGAAGTCTCATTCAATTCCCCACAACCTCCTTTTGGGCTTCATACAAGGACCCTCAGGCTTCTTAAAAGCATAAGTCAAGTCTTGGTCATCTGTACAATAAAGTGTTTTAGCCTCATTCATCCTGGGCTTTGTACAAGATACAAATAAAAATCCCCAAAAGAGTCAGTCAAATCCTCAGTATTATGTCAGTCTCTTCAAATTTCCTCAACAGTCATTAGCCTTCTCTCAGGCTTTTATACAAATAATTTCTCCAGTCAGTCAGCCCCAATCTTGGGCTTTATACAAAGACAGATAAAAACTCCCCAGTTGAGTCAATTTTCAATTCTTTCCATCTTCATATCTTGGGCTTCAATCAAGGTACCTAAATAAATCCATCTCCTCACATATGAGACTTTGAGTCATCTCTGTAGGAAGATTTGTCTTCTAATCACTACAATTAAAATCAAACAATCAAAACTGTTTTCCAAATAATTGTTGTAAGTGGCACTCTTGTTGATTCAAAATCCAAGTTAGAGTCCTTCTTTTATCATGGTTCAAAAAATTTTCTTTCATCTAACTGATGTAAGTGGCACACTTGTCGATTCTATATCCAAGTTAAAGTCCTTCTATTAGTATATAAAGAATTCATAAAGGAAAAAGTGGCATTGCTTAACACAATAAGTTTAAAGCTTCTTTCCCTTGTGACATCACTCTCAAACGATCGTAGTGAATATATGAGATATCTCCCTTAAAGACGACAATTTGTCAAATCAT
This sequence comes from Lathyrus tuberosus, assembly GCA_022829125.1. Classification (NCBI taxonomy): domain Eukaryota; kingdom Viridiplantae; phylum Streptophyta; class Magnoliopsida; order Fabales; family Fabaceae; genus Lathyrus; species Lathyrus tuberosus. The sequence continues at coordinate 6,310,748 of JALAZF010000362.1, read as the reverse complement.
TCAAACACTCTTTTAGCTTTATCATCTTGGGCTTTAAACAAGATACAAAACAAACTTTTTCCTCCCATAGATTAGGAGGAACTACGAACACTCTGATTTCCCAAAGTCTCTTTATGGGAATACGTAGGCATAAGATCATGAGATCTTAGCGACCACACTGATAAAAAAACCTTAGGTTTAAGTACCTTCCAAAAATAATAGAAAAACCATAAAACAACAAAAACATTTCCTCAATTTTCATAAAGGAGAAACTTTCCCAATTGAGTAGCAAATGAACCTAAGCAAACAAGTAATTCAACCATAAAAAATATACAATAAAGGTTCCTATAGATTACTATAGATACTCAAGGTGTTAACCAACCCCCGATTCCAGATCTCTTTGCATTTGTAAGGAAAACATTTGCGCGCAGGGTTAGTTTAAGGTATCTTCCCCTTCCTTTTAAGCATCATAGGATAAATATTAGAAATCAGAAAGTAACATCAAATGCGGTAGTGGTCGCGTCACGAAAACTAGAGCTACACCTCCGGTGGATGGAAGACCTTTGATTATGTATTTAACTATGTTGGAAGAGTCCATGGGTTGTGTCCTTGGTTAACAAGATGAAACTTGTAGGAAAGAATGTGCCATTTACTACTTGAGCAAAAAGTTTATAGACTGTGAGTCTCGGTACTCAATGCTTGAAAAAACATGTTGTGTTATGGCATGGGCTGCTAAACATTTACGCTAGTACATGATAAATCATACTACTTGGTTGATGTCCAAAATGGACCCCTTCAAGTATATTTTTGAAAATCCTACTTTGACTGGAAGGATTGCCCGCTGATAGATGTTGTTATCAGAATATGACATTGAATACCATACTTAAAAGGTAATCAAAGAAAGTGTTTTGGCTGATCATTTGACTCCCTAACCAATTGATGATTATCAACCCATCAGGTTTGACTTCCCTGATGAGGATGTTATGTATTTAAAGGCCAAAGATTGTGATGAACTGTTACTCGAAGAGTGTCCTGATCCTGATTCCTGTTGGGGTTTAGTGTTTGATGGAGCTGTCAATGCTTATGGCAACGAAATTAGGGCAATCATCATCACTCCTCATGGCTCTCATATATCATTTACTGCAAGATTGGTGTTTGAGTGCACAAACAATATGGCAGAGTATAAAGCTTGTATAATGGGTATTGAAGAGGCCATTGATTTGAGGATTGAAACTTTTGATGTGTATAGGGATTCAACCCTGGTGATTAATCAAATTAAAGGTGAATGAGAAACTCGTTAGCTTGACCTGATTCCCTACAAATATTATGCAAGGAGACTATTAACCTTCTTTAACAAAGTTGAATTGCATCATATTCCCTATGAAGAAAACCAAATGGCAGATGCTATGGCCACTTTGTCTTTCATGATTAGAGTGAATCGTTGGAATGATGTGCCTATGATTAACGTTATGCATCTTGATAGACCTGATCATGTGTTTGCAGCAGAAGAAGTGAAAGATTATAAGCCTTGGTATCATGATATTAAATGCTTCCTCCAAAATCAGGAATACCAACTTAGGGCGTCCAAGAAAGATAAGAAGACTTTGAGAAGGCTGGCTGGCAATTTCTTTTTGAATGGAGATGTGTGTAATACCCTAATTTTTGCCCCTAAGATTCTCCGTTTTTCATGTACATTCATACATACAAACAGGATCACACATTGGTTCCTCTTCGATATGATTGTGCCTTGCAGGGATCTTTGGGTTAGTGTGTGTTTGTTAGTTATTTTATTGTTTAATTGTTTATGTTTACTAACCTTTAATCAAAATCCAAAAATATTTTGTTTCCCTTCACTAACATTTTTCAGGGGAAGAACGGGTTAAAAATACCAAAACATTAGTCCCTCAGCTCGAATGGATTTCATCTGAATAAAGTCAAAGTTGATCTGCGATTAATTCAAAAATTATCTGATCAAGAGTTTCCATGATTTAATTGATTATTATTCAAGGGACTCCAAGGTTCATGTGTTTATTTCCATGCCTTTTTTGACAAGCAAGAAAATCGAGCCAGAACCAGAACAACACATCAAAAAAGCCATTTTTTTTCATTTTTCACTGTGTTAATCGATTAACCTAATTGCACCATGAAATGGTTAATCGATTAACACATGCAAATTTTGAAAAAAATGTGCCAAATTCAAATTCTGCAGCAATTGGCACCAATTTTCATCATTTTGATCACATGTGGAATATTCTAGACCATCCCATTTTAATTCCCTACATCATCATAATTAATTCCCACCATGTACCATCACTAATCACCACTCTTTTGTGATTTCCCTCCAAATTTGAATTCCAATCCTAATTTTGATCTTCCAATCCTAATTCCAAACCACCAAAATTTCCAAGCCTAAACTCTATAAATAGAGCCTTTATTTCATTCATTCATTCAAGCTTTTGAGAGACAAATTCACCTTGCTAAAATATCTCTTGAAGCTTTTAATAGCCAACAAACCTCTTGCAAATTCTCTTCCCAACCACAAATTTCACTAAAGCTCATTTTTCTTCTTTTGAAAGTTAACAAGAATTCACATTGAATCTTGTTCAACTTTGAGCTAAACCTTCATCCAAACTTGTTTTCTTCATCAATTCTCATAGATCAAGGCTTTGGTATTTGGATCTTGAAGCAATTTGAAGGAATTTTCAGATTTGAAGTGGTAATTCATCTTTCACCATTGTTGAAGCTTCATCTTCATCTTCCATAATGTAGATCATTGGAGATTCTTGTTACTTGATCCTTTGGATCTTGTAATTGTGTTTGATTGCTGGTTTTTGCTACTGTTCTACTCAAAAATTCGTGCACAATTGAATCCTTGATCCTAAGATGTTTGAAGAAATGAGTGATCAAGGATTTGGCAATTTTCAAACTGATTTTCTGCTGTTTTTACAGTGTTAATCGATTAACCAAAACTAGTACAATTAGGTTAATCGATTAATAGCTTGTTTCTGCGCAAAAACTGGAAGTTTGCACTGGTTAATCGATTAACATAATTACATTGTGAGTTGGTTAATCGATTAACCAGCATCCAGAATGTGTTTTTTGCTTGTTCCCCTTTCTTCTTCCTCCTTCTTCCCCTTTCTTCTTGTTTTAGCCTTGAATTACATTGTTGAGATTAATTTCTCTTCAATTTCAATGGACTTTAGATATGGTTAAAGTAATTAAACATTCATTAGTTCAAATCTATCTTTTAATGAATCGTTGAATTCATTTGAGGTGCTTTGAATTAGTGATATGTTTTCACACTTAAACTTATCAATTAAAAGTGATTGAACTTAAAGATGAAAGGATCTTGAAAGTGTAATTTAATTTGGCTTTCTCTTCATCTATTTCTATTTTATTTTGATCGATGAAAGTCTTATGGATCTTAGAATTTCTTTGTTGAATTCTTGATAAAGACTAGATCGTTACCTATTTTCTTTTCGTGCGGTATTGCTTTCGGATGACGATTTACATATCGCTCATCTAGCATGGATTGGCACAAAGATCTATTGACCAGCCTCATTGTAGGGTAATTACTCCGTAAATTACTCGGCGATTGCTTAACATAGCACAACATTTGTCCCTCTTTATCCAATTCGGAATTTGAACTTTCGTGGTCCGGACCTTGATTGGTCGCGTCAACCAAATGGTGATTGATCTTTTGTATTAGGTTCAAAATCTTTGAAGCTTATTGTTGTAGAGGCTTTGATTCTATCAATCTTCTAACAAGTCTTCATCAACCTTGACCTAAGTACATTGTTTAATCACTATAGTTCAAGGCGCGGAATGGAATAATCGGTGAAGGCTTATGGCACTAGAGCCTTGTGCTACTAACCACTAACTTTTAACTTCTTACTTTTTCTTCGCGCTCCCTATCTCTCTTTATTTTTATGCTTTATGCCATTTATCATATCATGTTTATGTTTATGTCATTTTTCTTTTGTCCACTTGGACCATATTATCTTGTTCTTTTGTTTTTCTTTGTCCATTTTGGACTCAAAAACATTAATAAAGGATTAAACCACTAAAAGACTTGTGCTCTTAATTGTTGGACTATGGCCACTATCCTTTGCATTGGAGGACCTATGCCCTTGATTATGGACTTATGGACTTATGGACTTAGAATTAGGATTCTTTCCCTTATGCTTTGGATCATTTTGGAGTTTGGTATTCTAGCCTTTATTTGGCTTGCTTATTGGCTCAAGAGGACGGAATTCTATTCTTATTATGCTTTGAAGAGTGTCTCCATGTGGTTAGATCTTTCTTATCCTTAGCTTTTATTTTTATGCACTAGGATAGTCACTTCTTCTCCACCCCTTCTTCAATTTTCAAAACCTTCTCTCTTTTTCAAAACCTTCTTGTTTTCGAACTTAAAACCACTTTCATAATAAAACCTTGACTTCGGTTGAGCGATTTTTTTAAACTTTGCGTTTCCTTAATAAATGTTAATCAATATTAATCATATTTTGACCATTTCAAAAAGACATAAAAAAATACAAAACTCATCAACTCTTTTTGTGCTTTGTGCACTTTTTTCCCTTTAAAACTTTTTCATAAGTTTAGACATGATTCATTTCTTTAAGTGGAATTATTCGCTTGGAAATGACGACTTGTCTTTACACTTAAAATCAACCAAAACAAACAAATTTTTGTTCTTTGTACCACGAACTACGGGGTTTTGATCCTACATTGCACATCGTGGGTACGTAGGCATGAGGCGATAAGTCTCTCCAAACACAAAAATCTTAAAAAATACTTCTCTTCTCATCTCTCCCAATCTCTTTCAAGCAAACCATTTTCAGACCAAAAAGCATGAATAGATCAAAGGGCTCCTATAAAGTACTATAGATGTATTGGGTGCGTAAAACCTTCCCTTTACATAACCAACCCCCCTTACCCATTCTCTGTTTTTTCTTTTTTTTATAACTCTTTAGGTTTTGTTCGCTCTTTTTTCCTTTCCTTTTTGGATAAAAATAAAAGTACGGTGGCGACTCTTGCTTTTTGAGGTAAGTTAATCAATAGCTTACACTCATAATTTTTACCGCTACAATGTGCTATACAAGAGAAACTTTGACATGGTCCTGCTCAGATGCGTGGATAGACACGATGTGGACATGTTAATGAAAGAAATTCATGAAGGATCCTTTGGTACTCATGCCAATGGACATGTTATGGCTCAGAAAATATTAAGAGCAGGTTACTGTTGGCTGATAATGGAATCTGATTGTTGTAAATATGTGAAGAAGTGTCATAAGTTCTAGATTTATGCTGATAAGATTCATGTGCCTCCGACTCTTCTAAATGTTATCTCATCTCCATGGCCTTTCTCTATGTGGGGAATTGACACGATTGGTATGATTGAACCCAAGGCTTCGAATGAACACTGTTTCATTTTAGTGACCATTGGTTATTTCACAAAGTGGATGGAAGCGGCGTCATATGCTAATGTGTCAAAGCAAGTAGTAGTCAGGTTTATCAAGAATCAAATTATCTGTCGGTATGGTATTCCCAGTAAGATTATCACCGATAATGGGTCAAATTTGAATAATAAGATGATGAAAGACTTGTGTGATGATTTCAAGATTGAGCATCATAATTATTCTCCTTATAGATCAAAGATCAATGGGGCTGTTGAAGCTGCAAATAAAAACATTAAGAAGATTATTCAAAAGGTGGTTGTAACATACAAGGACTGTCATGAGATGCTCCTTTTTTCTTTACATGGGTATCGTACATCCGTCCTCACTTCAACAGGGGAAACCCTTTTCTCACTTGTATATGGCATGGAAACAGTGCTCCCTATATAGGCTGAGATCCCGTCAATGTGAGTCTTGATGGAAACTAAACTGTCTGAGGCTGAATGGTGTCAAAGTAGGCATGATCAGCTGAATTTGATTGAAGAAAAGAGAATGACGGCCTTGTGTCATGGCCAGTTATATCAGCAAAGAATGAAGAAAGATTTTGATAAGAAGGTCAGACATAGTGTGTTCAGAGAAGGCGACCTCGTGCTCAGAAAGATCATGTCTTTTAACTCTGATTCTAGGGGCAAGTGGACTCCTAATTATGAAGGTTCGTACGTTGTTAAGAAAGCCTTCTCTGGAGGTGCATTAATTCTCACAACTATGGATGGTGAGGAGCTTATTCGTCATGTGAATGTCGATGAAGTCAATAAATACTTCGCCTAAAAAATAAAAGAACAATTTGCTAAGTTGAAAACCCGAAAGGGTGGCTTAGGCAAAAATGAGTGCCTCGGTGGGCTGAAAACATGAAAGGGCGGTCCAGGCAAAAGTTAGAGACATAAATAGAAATAGTTATCCTAGTAGATTGAAAACCAGAGCGGGAAATCTAGGAAAAAGTTAGGGATTATGGAAAGTAACTGCATCAGGCCAGACTTGATCACTTGAGGCAACATCGCTCATCAAGGATCTCATCCTCGTCATTCTTGACAGAAGTGTAAAGCACAGTGGAATTCAAATTTGTTAGGGAGAATAGTGGACATTGTATTTCACTGTAACCTTTTCCATGTATTTACCATTTTCCAACTTTGTAATGATCCATGGAGTCACGCCATTTACGGACTACCATTCTATCAATAAAATTTGGGCCTTTGTCCATTTGTTTGCAATTCTTATATTTGTTTCTGTTTTGTAAAATTTTATTTATTCTTGATAATAATTTTTGAAACAAAAAGTAAATGATAATGATACTTTTGAAAATTACAAAATATTTTCCTTTAATTTGTGAATGCTAAAAGGAATGCCCACAGTTACTCCAAGGAATGGTAAGATCTCAAAGTGTAGAACTCGATATCCTCCCGAACAGAGTTTGTTCTTGTTAATGGTCTCCCCAATTGAGCACTAATTCAAGTGTTCTCCAGTCGAGTACTGAGTTTAGCACCCCCGGTTGAATCATAGACTTGGGTTCCCCAGTTAAGTCTTGATCCAAATCTCCCCAGTCGAGTGTGATTCTCTGCCCTGGCCAGATTGTGATAAAACATATATTTGTGATTGCTAGATTTCATTGTTGAAGAATCCCCAACAGGTTTCATATCCCATGTTATGGTTTTAATGCTTTTATGTTCCATTCAAGCAACATACCCAGAACGATATTTCCTACTAAGAATTATTGAGATAGTGCTCAACTTTAGGGTTTTCTCTCACCCTGTGTTGAGTTTTAAAATCCCCTGCAGATGGTCTTCCTTGGTAATCCTCAGCATATCCATTTCTTTCCTCAAAGCGGAGTTTATGCAAAGATATAATTTGCCCCTCAAGGATGAAGATTCATCTCTCCATCCCCTTAATAAAGTTAATACAAATGTTATCCCTTTCGGAGGTTGATATCCCCAGAAGAGCTTTGCTCTGCATGCTTTCCCGACAAGTCTTCATCTTTCTGTAACAGATTCCGTGAGGATTTCTCTCATTCCCCAATCAGAGTTTTGGAAAGCTATGTTGTATGACTTCCCCATCATATCTATCTGTTCCCTCAAAGCGGAGTTCACGTTATCCCCTCACTGGATTACCGATAATAGAAGATTTAACTTTGGGTTTCTCCCCAAGCATTATATTTCTCTCCCAAAAGATATGAGCCTTATAGCAGGACTTCGTTCCTTCAGTGGATCTTGTTTATCTCCATCTAAATCCCTAGTGGATCTTTCAGCAAAATCTTCAGTGGTATTTCCATCTTGTTGAGATTTAGCCGAGTATCCAGTTATACTATTATGATTGGTCATCCCTGATTTATCTTTGCGTTTGTTTTGTCAGTATACACATATGTACATCATGAATTCATTCATTCATGCACACATACACCATACATAGATGAATTAAGATTCATATACATCCAACATTTCTTGGTGTGCTTATCCACTATCTCTGGTGTTGTTATCCGCTCAGAGTGTGTATATCCTCTCCATCAAAGTATCTACCTTAAGCGGAAAGCGTGTATCGTTTCTAAATCCCCACTGAGCTCATTTCTCATGGGAGGGTTTTGCTTTAGTTTTCCTTTCCAGCCCATTATCTCGATGGAATTACTCTCTAGTTTAGTTATTTCCTCATTGGGTAAAGTCTTATTTGACTGTTACTCTCCAGTTTATTCTTGGATTAAACTTTGGTCTCCTACAACAGTTGTTTTGAATCTCTCTAGGATGTGAAACCTGGATGACAAGAAGGCATTTATTTTTCACCTTCAAAGATTTATTCTCCTCAGCAGGAACCTGTTTATGATTCCCTATCAGAAGATGAAGATTTTGTTTCCCCAGCAGTGTTGTGATAACACTCTCTTGGAATCTTTGCTTGACAACAAGTGGCAATCTCTTTACTCTAAGAAACTTGCATATCCCTAGCATAGTAAATCTTTGCAACGATAAGTGGCAGTCTCTTCTGATAAGCTTATCCGTTCTTGATGATTCTCCAACCTTTTCAATTATAAGTGGCAATCTCTTTGAGAAGCTTGTTTGTTGTAGTCAACTTTTGTCTGACTTCAAGTGGCAGTCTCTTTATTTGAGAAGCTTGTATGTCCCCAAAAACCAGTTTGTATATTCGCATTAAATGGCATCTCTCTAGTTTATCCTCAACAGAGAAGTTTATTGTGAAATCCTTGATCCTCATCCAATCAAGTGAAGCCCTGGACTCGTTATTTGAACAGCTGTAAGATCTTTATTTGATACGCCTGTTGCGACTCCATCAACTTTTCCATCAAATGGCATCTCTCCAGTACATTCCCATCAGAGAATTTTGTTGCGAAACTTTTTATCACCAACAGATAGCTGTCTCTTTATTTTGAGAAGTCTGTTGTGAATTCTAACATGCCCATATCTCCTTTGAAGATCCCTGGTAGAGTTATTGATTTATAATTCCTAGCATGTGGCAGTCCCTTTAGTGGAGGCAACTTTTAGTTGGTCCTTTTTTAGGTTTGAAACTTGATTAAAGAAGAAGCTGAGCCATACCCTAATAGTGGAAATTTGTTGTCAATCAAGCTTGGTTCGTTATTTGAACATGTGACTATCTCCTTAAATGAGAATCCTGTTGCAATCTAGTGAATCTTTCGTCCCCAACAGATGACTGTCTCTTTATTTGAGAAGTCTGTTATGTGATTTGACCTGCTCGCATCTCTTTTGATAAATCCTCGGCAGAGTTTTTGTTTATCTTCAGTAAATGGCTATCCTTTGTGAAGCTTGTCTGTTAGCAGCAAGTGGCTATCCTTTGTGAAGCTTCTCAGTCACCAGCAAGTGGCTGTCCTTTGTGAAGCTTGTTTGTCTCCCACAAGTGGCTATCCTTTGTGAAGCTTGCTGTTATTCTGTCAATCCTTTTTTACTTAAGTTTTTCCCCAGTAGATTATATGACTTTGAGATTCCCTAGCGTAGTCCAAATATTCTTTTCTCTCTCCAGCATTGGCGAGTCGTAGCTTCAACTAAGCACTTTTTTCCATCCCTTGTGGAATTTTACATTCCCAAGCTGAATCTATTATTGTTTTTCCCCTGCAGAGTTTCTTTTGCTAATTTTCTCTAGCAGTTGTCTGTCTCCTCTGACATCTTTTTCCCATAAAGTTATGTGTTTACATCATATCATATCAGATCATAAGCATTTTACGGTATCTTAGGGCCAAAAATTGAGTCTTCTGTATTTAAGTCTCTCCTATCTCGTCGAGACAAAGACCTCAATCTTCATATCTTTGGATAGAAGAAACTTAAATAGGGGCATCTGTCACACCCTAATTTTCCCCCTAAGATCCCACCTCATTTACATCTTTACAATGCATCAAGATCACAAACTTGGTTGTCTCCTAGCCCTCATACCTTAGGGTTTGCCTTTGTGGAGATCACCAAACACCTCTTTGTGTATCTTTCTTTTTATACTTATATGCTTTATATGTTACTAACCTCTAACTAAAATACAAAAAAATATGCCTTGTCCCTTTTGTTCTTTTGCAAGGTAGGGTTTGGAATCAAGAGCATCATGTGAATGTATCCTCAGCTAGGGTTTGAACTCCTGAAGACAAAGTGTGTTTAATCATTGAACTTCAAAGGCTATTCATCAAAGCATGACCTCTAATATCAAACCATGGAGTCTCAAGCATCATTCAATTCCATTTTAATCAAAGGCATTTCAAGTTGGATGACTTATCTCTCAAGGAATTTTCAAAGGAACATGTGTTTATTTCCATGCCTTCATCAATAAGTTTCATCAAGCCATGGCATGCTTCATCAAAGGACAATCAAGGGTACATCATTTTGTGTCCATATGATCATCAATGTACTTTGAAGTGCAAGAAAAGTCCAAATGTTACAAGTTTGTTCAAGGAAGTTTGACTAAAAAGTCAACATTTTAAGCCTAAGTTTAAGACTTCACAACTCCTTCATAATTCAAATTTTTGAGTGATTTTTTAGGAAAATGACTCATTTTGACATCCTCTCCAACTTCTCTTCACAAGTCAAGAACCAATTGTGCTTGGAAGACCATCAAAATTTTGAAGACATTATAGGTCATCTTGTGGACTTAGAAATTTTTGGCCTAAGTTCAAGCTTGGCATGCCTAACTTCCAAATATCATAACTCCTTCAATATTCAACTTTTATGGGCACTTCTTTTTGGAAAATATCCCTCTTGATGTCCTCTACAACATTTCTTTAGAGGTCAAACATCAATTCATGCTCTAAGGACCTCAAATCTTGAAGGACATTTGTGCTCAAAACTAGGTTATTACCTGTTTGACCTAATGCTTGGCCTGATTTTCAGGGCCACGACCTCAATTTTCACCTCATGCCATTTTCACCTCAAGCATCCTTTTGGATTGGTTCCTTTTGCATTGTATTCTACTCCATGAATAGATCATTTGGCTCAAAGAAAATCAAGAAATGCACGAGTAGATTGCATTTGGCCTAGCTATGACCATGGCTACCTGAAACTGAGTTATCGTTCATGATCAGCTTTGCAAAATCATCCAATGCTCAATTTTAAGTCAATGTGTGCACGTGATTAAGACCTGGTGATGTTAAGTGATGTATAAGGAACAAAAACGACTTGAAATTGCACAGAATGGCCTGTGTTTTGGCTGACTTCATGATCAAGGATTGTCACACTTTGCTTGCTCATAATTTCACACAGATTCAAGTTAATTCTCACACGTATGAGTTCCATTCTCTTCAGCTATAAATAGATAGCTCATTTGCATTGAAAACCAAGCTTAGAAAGACCCCAGAACCCCTGCTCGAGCTCCCACTTCACTCTGAATTTTTTTGATTTCGTTTTCAATTTCTGAGCTATTTCAACCTTATTTCTTGTTTCCATTAGCTCCATCATACTTCTCTGAAGCTGCTGCAACAAGAATCAAGCTCTAAGCTCATTAAATCGTGCTGACCAGATCCACCTTGCATGCTCTTCTGATCACATTTAGACAAGGTAGTTTGAGGCTCCATTTTCACTCAAACAAGTTACCCTAATATAGCCTGATCTTCCCGGAACGTGTCCCCTAACTTATCTGGTGTTGACTATTCTTGTTTGGCATTTAATTTCCCTTTTCGTGTTTTCTCTTTTGCTGAGTTTTCTTTTAAATTCTCCATGCTCACTTTCAATAAATGAAAGTGAAGCATATGGTTGGATTCGTGATGAGATAACGGTCACAATGGTGGTGGTCTCATTCTCTAATGTTACCATTTGCCCAAACTCCGGTAATGAGCAACCAGAGAATATGACCTGAGATTAGAAGGTGGCCAGAGTTTGTTTTAAGTTTAAAACGGATCAGATGCGTTATTTCACTAATTTCCACCGTGTGCCTTTGATCTTGACCCTCAGATGCGCTTACTTTAGCCTGTCCACATAGATCTAATGTTTCACATATTTTAATGATCCAACGTGTTTTTTTAAACTTAAAGTCCACCATACACAGCAAATCTGGACCTCTTATTGCGCATACTTTGGTTAGTCAGCGCATATCCAATGGCTGTGGTCTTTTCTAACTTTTTATTTTATTTTCTCTATTTTTCTTTTTTTCATTTAATTTCAAAAATTCATTAAAAATAGATCCATTAACATTTTTTACTCCAACTTTTTTTCATATTTTCATAAATTTATTTTCTATTTTTTGAGCTACTTTCCACATTTTTATTTCATCATTTACTATTTTTAATTATTTTCTTTATTTTTCATGCATTATAAATTGTTTAAAATTAATTTTATGCATTTTAAATTCTCCAAAATTTTATAAATGATTCTTAAGTTGTTTCTGACTTGTAGTAATTTTCTTGAGCTTTGGTTTTTAGTTTAGATACCTCTTTCTCATTTTCTCTTTTATTTTCATTTTAAAATTCATTTAAAAATCATTTTATGCATTCTATTTTCTTTTTATTGTCTTTTTTATTGGTTTGCTGGTTGTAGCCTTGGATCATAACTTGTTGATCAAGTTTCTCCTCAATTTCAATGGACTTTTAGTGTTGATGAGCTTGGATGAACCTTCATTAATACAAATATATCATTAAATTGAATCATTTGATTCATTTTTGGTGCTTTGTGTTGATGATACGTTTAATGCCTTAATCCACCAAGAAAGGTGATTGAAATTGATGATGAAGTGATCTTGAGTCTGGATTCGATTTGGTCATCTCTTCATATTTCCTTCTCTTTCTTTTGTCTTTCTCTTGATCAATTAAATGATGTGTTGTCCATCTTGTCCATAAGGTTTGGATTGATGCTTGATGAACTTTTATCATTTCAAATCTACCATTTGATTGATCATTGATCATTGGAGGTACTTTGGATTGATGCATAAGTTTGTCCTAAGTGTCATGAAGGATTGATTGATGTAATGGACCAATCTCCTTGCCTTGTGCTTGATCCCTCCTTGGTTTTTACTTGTGCTACATGTTTTAAGGAGTACAATTTATATCATATCTCTAACATGTATGGTACATAAAATGTTATTGACCGGCCTCCCATAGTATGATCTTCCTTATAGATTGTGCTACGATTGCTTAACATAGCGCTAAATTTTTCTCGTATCAGATTATTAACTCTAAGACTTATACTAACCATATAATTGTGCTAACGTTTATCTTTATGCCATTTACTTTTATGCACCTTTATTTTTATGTCAATTACATTCCTGCTCCTTATATATATTGCTTTATTGTTATCATTACATATCATATTGCTATTGTTCATGTTTATGCATTTTTCCTTTTGCCTACTTGGACATTTCTTTTTTCTTTTTCTTAAGATATTAATAAAGGCTATACCACTAAAAGACTTAATGTTTCCATTGGACTATTGGTTATTATCCCATGCTTGGATGTTGGACTTATGGACTTAGAATTAGGTTCTTGATTTTATGCTTTGGAGATGTGACTTGAGACCTTGGAATTCATCTGGTACCTTGACCTTGAGTTTACTTTTGGAAGGCTTGGCTCTGTTACCTCATCTTTGGCTTTGGCTTAAGTTCTTCTTTATCTGATACTTGGTTATTTCTTTGCTTATTTGGGGTCTTGCTGCTTAAATCCAAAGGATGGGAGTTTTGGCTTGACTTATGGTCAAAAGCTTGCTATTTTGGTTAGATCTTTCCTTCCTTAGCTTTTACTTTGTGTAGTAGGGTAGTCTCTTCATCTCCTCCCCTTCTTAAAGTTTCAAAATCTTCTTCCTTTTTTCAAAACCTTCTTGTTTTCAAACTTGAACCACTTTCTTAATAAACCTTGACTTTGTCTAGTAATTTTCAAACTCTTTTTCTGGAATAAGTGCTAATTCATATTAAGCATATTAAGACAATTTTCATAAGACTTAAAAAATACACAACTCATTCAAACCATTTTGTGCCCTTTCTGCACTTTAAACTTTTTCTTAAGGATTAGACATAAGTCATAGTGATGTTTGATGTTAATTCTTTTTCACTTGAGAGAGTTAGTGGCATACTTATTGATCTCTTTCCAAGTTGGAGCCCTTCTCAATAGTGATGCAAAGGTCCATTTTCATACACTTGTGGGTGATTAGTTGAGTTTTCTCCTTAAAATGAAAATCTGTCTTTCCATTTAAAAGCAATCAAAACAAACCCTCTTTTTTTATTTTTACCACAAACTACGAGGTTTTGATCCTCCACTGCACTTTGTGGGTACGTAAGCACGAGGCTCAGGAAGTCTAGGAAAACACAAAAATCCTAAAAATACTTCTCTTCTCATCTCTCGAATCTTTTGCAAACAATGCCTTTTAGCCAAACATAGATTTTCAAGAGGTTTCTATAGAGTACTATAAATGTTTTGGGTGCTAACACCTTTCCTTTGTATAACCAACACCCTTACCCTTTGTCTTTCTGTTTTATTAGTTTTGTTTTAAAACTTCTGTGGGTTTTGTTCGTTCTTTTCCCCATTCCTTTGGAAAAATAAAAGTGCGGTGGCGAGTCTTGCTTTATGAGTTAAGTTAATCAATAACTTAATCTCAAAATTTCCCGCTACATCTCTTCCTGCATTTTATATTTATTATCAACACTCCGTCCCTCCATAGCGGTAGCTGGCTTATTTTCATGGATCACCTTTCTCGAATCTTCATCCTCATATTAGAGGTTACAGTCTACATAGTTTTCATGGGAAACAAGTATCTGTGTAGGACGGGATGCCCCATTAGGAATAGGCAGAGGAATAGATCCTCCGGGGGTTAGGCACTAGATTTTTGTTTGGCGGCCTCAGCTTCCTCGCGTTCAAGATCTACGACAAAGCCCAATAGAGGGTTATTGTCCCCAGACTAAAGGGTAGGAGTTGGATCGTTCCTTTTGTTGTTATGCTTAGTATCCCTAGCTATCAAGTTTCTTTGATAAAGTCTTCATTGGGTAGAGATTTGGATATAAAGTTGTAAACGGGGGAGTTTAGCTTTGTAATAATTCTACAGATAGTGGAGTCTTCTTCCTGGATTGGTATCCCCCAGATGTAGGTGAATTGCACAGAAATGGGTTAACAATTGCCGTGTCTTTTATCATTCTGCAAATTTACATATTCTGTTAGTGTTCAGATAAACATGTTGGATCAGATGTCGTAACATCTGTGTTGTTGCAGTTCTGATATTCAAGGTATCAGTCTGCAGTTCTGTTCTTGTTTAAATGTTTAAGCACAACAATGTCTTGACATGTGTTAGGACATCTGTTGTCTGTTATGCCAGAATTTCAGAAACCATAAATCGTTCTTCATCATCAACAATGGCACAATCTCAAGAACAAGCTCAGCAACAACAATAACTAATTTCATCTACTCAAAAGGTTGTTAATGGTACTTTTCGTCGTCGCAACAACATTAACAGACTCCTTATCTCTTACAGACCAGTTCTTCAAAATCTATTTTGTGATCTGCTCAACAAGTGTTCTCTGAAGGACCCTACATTACTCCTAAACTCACATTATCTACTCCTGCAAATGAGTTAGAAGTTCTATATGAACTCATGGTTGATTTTGAGAATCTAAAAGATAATAGATTCAATTTTTTGAATGATGTTAAACTTCAAGGCTAGGAGAAGTATTTCGATCGTCTTCAAAGTCTAGTTTTCTTTCATCTAGTTAGAGAATTTTGGACTTATGCTAAGACCTCAACTTTCCAAGTTACTTCCTTTGTTCTTGGAAGGAAGATTGTCATCACGAAAAAGTTGATAGCCAAACGCATTGGATATAATGGGTTTGGTAAGAGATATTATCAGATGTTAGATAGAAGTTATGATCTGATTGAGATTTCAAAAGTGATTTTAACTTCTGGAGCTTATTCCAACAAGATGAAGGATTTTCTTCCTCATTTGAGAATTTGGGCCATAATTCTTCTGGGATGTATTCATCACAGAAATCCAAAAAATTCTGTAGATTACATCAATGGTGACCACCGGTATGCTGTCTTCTATATTGCTACTAAGCAAAAACTGAACTTCCATTCACTTAATTTTTAGTATCTAAGGGATCTGGTGAAGGAAGCCAGAGATGGAACCAAGAAGAAGAGAAATTGGATTCCCTTTGGTAGGCTAATTTCAAATATTTTGATGGAGAGTAAGTTGATAGACTCTCTTAAAGAAGCTTAGATCACCAAGGAGATGGAAACCCATGTTAAAAGGGTGTTCAACACCAAAAGTTTGAAGAATATGAGCCTTATATCTGAAGTAACAAGGAACCCTACTGAATTTTCCATGAGAACTATCTCTAACAGAAGGATCCCTTTGGAGGACTTTCCAATATTCTCAAAGCCAGATCCTCTGAATGTTCTGATGGATTACTATGCTAGCTGTGAAGCAGGTTCCATAGACAAAGCTTCTAAGACTCCTTCTAAGAAGAGGAAGAGTTCTAAGAAGAATGCTGATGGAAGGCCTAAAAAGGTTAAGAATTCTAGAAGAACTCTAGAGACTTCTGCTGAAGAACCCAGAGCTGTTGTTTCTACTCCTTCTGCTAGAACTGTACCAAGTAAGTCAGTTTTTTCTGAACCTAAAATTCATTTTTTATTAACAATTCATCCTTTCCATCCAATACTATTCTCTCACCCACTCATATTTCTGAACAATTTCACTCTATAACTGTTCATGTTGAACCCACTATTTCTGCTCCCCAAACGAATAATACAAATCCCACTATAACTCTTGAACAACCAATTCCACCACCATCATTTTATGAACCCCTTAGAACTATTATCGTACCTACACCTCAACCATATCTTCCACCTTTTCTTTAATCCCTATTTAATCAACCAGAAAACCCTTCATCACCAACTCAATTTGAAAATCATTAACCATTAAACATCACTCACCATGACTCTCTCATTGTAGAATCAGATAATTATTTTGAGTCAGATGTTAAAATCATTGCCATACCTGACAGAACACCTTTTCAATATTCTGGCCAAACCCCTTTTTAAACCAACATCCGTCCCACACCTATGGATGAATTGTTTCTGCAGTTTGAAAATGAGGTTGGTTCCAGATTGATCTCTCTCATTGAAGTTCGCACTTCTAATGCAAACCTCTCTAAATTTCATAATCTGTGTAACGATTTCAGAAATTATACTGACTTTAGTTCTGAAGAGCTGGAATTCCTATGCTTGATGGATGCTCAGAGGAATTTCCATGCCAGATTCTCTGGTATTGTTGAACCCCTGCTTCTGAAGGATCCTCCAATCTTTCTACTCCCAACATCTGTTGTGGAAGTCCCTCCTCCTTCTCCTCCTCCTTCAGACTCGGTATTAGGATTCATTTCTGGAACAAAGGACATTGTGGAAGCTGAAAATTTAGGTTCTGAACCTTTTTTAATGTCGAAGACTCTGCAAGAGTTGAAGACTGAGAATCAGGTATTTAGATCGCGTATGGACAAGCAAGATGGGATGTTCAAGGAACAGGCTTTGACCAACAACAAGATTGAAGGGATGCTTCAAGCCATTCTATCAAGACTTCCACCCCTTATTAGAAACCTGTTTTTTAAAAACTTGTTGTGTTTCTAGTCTTGTTATCATTTCTGCACCTTGCTTCTGTACCTTTGCTTCTGCATATTTAATGAAATGAGATTTTGGTGTCTATTTTTACTTTGTCTTTCTTTATTTCTTTAATTGACGACAAAGGGGGAGAAGAGTGATATGAATTTGATATACCTATTCCCATTATGACACCCAAAGATTTGTCTTTAATAATCTTATTTCTGTCTCTAATTAAATATTCTGGAAACTTTGAATAAGTTCATCATGTTTCAAGTTAACCAAGTTTTTTAGGAATAAAAAATTTTCAAAGAAGACATTACACAAGCCAAGGTCAAACACGTCTCATAAAGACAATCATGTAAAATACCATGTTTTATCCTATTTACTATCATTATCAGTTCCCCTACGTCCCGTTATATCATTTTAGTCTTACGGATCAAGAGAAATTATATCGCACGCGAAATCGGGAAAGAAATCGCGAAAGCGGGAAAATTGCACTACAGCTCTGCCCATACGCGTATGACCATGCCCATACACGTATGGACCTGTTTCCCTCGCCCCAAGCTTGCGTATCATACGCGTAGGGTTCAAATGCCCAAGCCTCCATATACGTATTGCCTTAGGGCTTACGCGTATGACCGGAGGGGATTTCCTTTCAAAACCCTTCCCAAAACGCCCCGTATGCGTAATGGCCTTACCATGCGCGTAATGCCCACCTCGCCTACGCGTACCGTACATATACGAGCAGAGGGTCGTGCTTCCAAGGGGACAGGGCGCGTACCATATGTGTAGTGCCCCTGGGACGTCCCCTCATACGCGTATTGCCCCCTGCATACTCGTATGGGTAGTCAGCAACTGAAAATCCCAGATTTCGCATCAGTGCAAATTTTCACCCATTGGAGCACCTTCAAGCTCCTATTTCTGACCAAAAATAGCATTCATACAGTATATTCCTAAAGTCTTTACTCTACTTCATTAATTCAACATTTTATTCAAGTTGTCTACCATTTGAAACCCATTTTCGTTAATCCCAAAACCCCCAAAATTTCTAGATCTGATTTCATGGTAACCATAGTAACAGCATACATTTTTCATGAATTTCACATCAACATCAGCATACAACATGAATTCACATCAGACATTACACAAACACGAATTTACAATACTCATCACACAATCATGCAATAAATCAAGAAGAAGAAGGAAATTGCACAGAAATCCTAAGAGGGAAAGGAACCCTCACTACCCTCTCATGTTCAGACCACCATTAAAGAATCCCATTCTCCCCCTTACCTGAATTTCAAGCTTTCTCTCTTCAACAATGGTGGAAAATTCTCTTGCTTCTCTCTTGCCCTAGTTCTCTTTCTTTCTCTTTTCTGTTCTCTTTTCACGTGTAACTGGTTTTTCTGTAACCTCTTTACCACTCTTTCTTAATTGTGGGTTATTTTCCCTAATTCTCTCTATTTTCTTAATTCCAATAATCATAATATTATTACAGCTATTATTAAGGGTAGATATTCCATGTCCTACTAATAATATTAATCATAATAACATTAGTAGTCAAAATAATACTAATACTAATATTAGTAATAAAACTAATAATAACAATATTAATAGAACTCATTATTCATATTATTATTATTATAACTACTATTCCAAGACTTAATTTCATTTTAATTCATTCCACTAAGCTCTCACACCCACCCTTACACACATACCCTTAACCAAGTCAATGCCAAAATAATCACAAAACGACTAAATAATCAAACGGGGTGTTACAGAGTCACCCCGGAATATGGTAGGATTAGTAAAGTAATATTTTTCATATAGTACTTGATTCGTGTGAAACTAGAAGATATTCTAAGACGGATGTATTTATGGAGTAATGAATAGGATTTTCAATCCTTATCTTGATTATTTCATGATGGTGTTCATTGTCGACCTTTTGATATATTCTAAGACGGATGAACTGCATGCGGAACATTTGAGAGTTGTGTTGCAGACCTTGCAATAAAAGAAATTGTATGTGAAGTTGTCCAAGTGTGAGTTCTAGTTGCAAGAGGTGAGTTTTCTCGAGCATATGATTTCTAGTGGTGGTATTGCTTTTGATCCATCGAAGGTTGATATTGTGTTACAGTGGGAGACTCCAAAGTATTTCACTGAGATCAGAAGTTTTATGGGTTTGGCTGGTTCTTACAGGAGGTTTATTAAATACTTTTCAAAGTTAGCATTGCCTTTAACCCAGTTGACTCGATAGGGCCAAGCTTATGTTTGGTACGTGCATTGTGAGGAGATTTTTAAGAACTTGAGAAGAAGTTAACATCTTCTCCAATTTTGATTCTGTCGAATCCAAGTGAGTCCTTTATTGTGTACTATGATGCTTCGAAGATGGGTCTAGGTGGTGTGTTAATGCAAAATGATTCTCTTCAAATGCTTCCAGAACTGGAATTGATCGAGCAATTCAAAAATTTGAGTTTGGTGTGTGAAAAGACTCCTAATAATGTGAAGTTAGGCATGTTGAAGCTGACCAGTGGTATCCTTGAAGAAATCAGAGAGGTTCAGAAAATCGACTTGGGATTGATAGACTGGTAAATGTTAATCAATCAAGGAAAAGGAAGTGATTTCAGGATCAACGAGAATGGTGTGATGAGATTCAAAGATAGAGTTTGTGTATCAGATGTACCAGAACTCAATAAGAGTATTCTTGAGGAAGGTCATATAAGTGGTCTAAGTATAAATCCTGATGCCACTAAGATGTATCAAGATTTGAAGAGAATGTTTTGGTGACCAGGAATTAATAAGGAAGTAGTTGAGCTTATTTATGCTTGCTTTACTTGCCAAAGGTCGAATATTGAACATCAGAAGTCATTGGGCCTGATGCAACCGTGGAGCGTTCCTGAGTGGAAATGGGATAACATTTCCATGGATTTCATGACGAGTTTGTTGAAGACGAAAAAGGGATGTGATTTCATTTGGGTTATTGTTGATAGAATAACTAAATTGGCTCATTTCATTCTGATTAAGATCAGTTATCCTTTACAAAAGTTGGATGAGTTGTATATTGGGAAGGTTGTTAGCTTGCATGGTATTCCCTTAAGTATTGTTTTGGATATGAATCTGAGATTCCTATTGAGGTTTTGGCAGAGTTTGCATGAAGCCATGGGTACTAAGGTAAAGTTGATTTCTTCTTATTATTCGCAGATAGATGGTCAAACTGAGAAGACTATATAGTCTTTAGAGGATTTGTTGAGAGCTCATATTTTAAAGCAGGGAGGTAACTAGGATAGTTATTTACTATTGGTTGAGTCCATTTACAACAATAATTTACATTCTATTATTAGAATGGCATTGTTTGAGGCGTTGTATGGTAGGATGTGTTAGGCACCTTTGTGTTGGTATGATTCTAGTGAAAGTGTTGTGCTTGGACCTGAGACTGTTCAGCAGACTACCGAGAAGATCAAGATGATACATGAGAAGATAAAAGCTTTACAGAGTCTTCAGAAGAGTTATCATGATAAGAGGAGGAAAGTACTTGAGCTCCTTGAGGGAGATCATGTGTTTTTGCGAGTTACTCTTGTAACTGGTGTTGGTAGAGCTTTAAAGTCGCGAAAGCTCACGTCGTGTTTTATTGTTCTGTATCAGATTATGAATCGAGTAGGAGAAGTGGCCTCCAGAGTTACATTACCACCTTTTATTTTGAATCTTCATGATGTATTTCATGTGTCTTAGTTGAGGAAGTATATTCATGATTCGTCTCATGTGATTCAAGTGGACGATGTACAAGTTAGAGAGAACTTGATCGTTGAGGCATATCCTTTGAGAGTAGAGGATTGTGAAGTGAAGCACTTGATAGGCAAATAGATTCTGTTGGTGAAGGGGGTATGTGGAGGACCTGCTGGTGGAAGCGTGACGTGGGAGTTGGAGAGTCGACTCAGTTTCCTTTAGGTAATTTTTTAGGGAAAAAAATTCTAAAAGTGGGAGGGAGTTGTAACACCCAAAATTTTATTAATTTATTTAATCAAATTATTAGGGTTTTATTTAATTAATTAGTATGTGGTGTGCTTTTAATTAAATATATTATGAGTTGTAAGTGTATGTGGGGTATGGTGTGGTGTGATGAGAATATTGGTGGGGTGGTTAGAATGATTAAAATAATTAGAAATAATTAGAAATGATAATTGTTTTTTATTAACTAAAATAAAATAGAAAAAAGTTTTTGGGTGAAAAATAGGAATTTAGAGAAAAATAAGAAGAGTTGGCCCTTAGTGTAATTATTAAGAGATGAAATTATGTTTTAGAGATAAAAAAAGGGGTTAGTGGGGCCTTTAGGAAAATAATATGTAAAGTGAGAGCTTTTAGAGAAAAAGGAGGCTAGGGCTTGAAGAGGGATTAACAGAAACCACCAGCCTTCATCAATCTTGAATTTTGGCTAAAAAGTTGAGGTAAGGGGGGAGAAAGGGATTTTATATGAGTGTTTGGCATGAAAGGGTAGAGAAGATAACCCCTTATTCTCTTTAGGGATTGTGAACAATTTTTATGAATCGTTGTTGTTATGTGTTGATTTGAAAAATTGATGATTGAAGGTGTGATTATCAATTTTTCGTGACTGAATTCATGTGTGTATTGTTCTAGTTTTGAGTATGGGATTCTACGACATTGTTGAAATTTTGAAGCATTGAATTTGATGAAAGTGATGAATAAATTGTGTGTCCAATTGTCACGATTCAAGATTTAATATATGCACTATAACATGTTTGATTGTGATGATATTGTTATATGTTGTTCAATTCATGGTATGATGTATTTGAATGTTATAATGAGAGTTGGTCTCGTGTATTATAAGTTCTATGGTTTTTGGATTGGCAACATTTTGGTAAAACAACATGTTGTTAGCAAGATGTTGAACCAGATGTTCTGCCATGACAGTCAGACATCATGTTCAGTATGATGTTGTGACATGTGCCAGGACATGCTATACCAGAAAATTAGGGCGTGACTATTTTGATATTTTTAGTGTGACTTTTAAGTGTGTTTTAATTAACACGTATGCGTTATCCAATGAGGAATATTATGGGAACTCCTGTTTTGACATATTGTGATGGTTTTCTTAAAAAGGATCGTTGAACCTTTTTAGGAAACTTTGTATTTTGTTCCTATTTTTGTGCAGGAGATTATGCTTAGGATTCCAAGCTGATTCCTGATGAATTGTGCTTCAAGAGCCCAAGCCCATGAAGCCTGAAGACTATTTAAAGAAGACCTAAACCTAATGTATTTCACGACTTTCACTTTTGTAAAAATTAGGGGAGGTTCTAGAATCTTAGGTTTTGAGAGTCTCTTTAGTGTGACTTTATAAGTCACCCTTTGTATTTTTTGATACATTGAGGTAGACTAATTGTGTATTGTTAACTATCCACACTAAAGCTTTTAAGCAAGAGTGTATTGTTCTTGGTTGAAGCTTTTAAGCAAAACCAAGTATTGTAGTTGGAAGAGTGTTCTTCTTCTTTTTGGTTTCTCGAGGTATTGTCACTGCGATTATGACTGATTAGGAAGTGAGAGGGGGATCTCATATCTAGAGGGTTTCTAAGTAGAAGTTGCACAAGGTAGTGATTAGGCGAGAAGTTGTAAATGGGGGAGTTTAGCTTTGAACTAATGCTATCATAGTTAATTTCCTTCCTGGCTTGGATGCCCCCAGATGTAAGTGATATTGCACCGAACTGGGTTACCAATTGACTATGTTATTTATATTTCTACATTTTATTTTCAATATGGTTTATTTGTTTTATTAGACAGAAGATGTTGTAACATCTGTCTTGACATTATGTTCTGATGTGAGTACATCAGTATTAACTTGTGTTAGAGTGCCAGAATTTCAATTGGTATCAGAACTGGCACCCTATTCAGTTTTTGGGTGAGCTTCAGGGAGATTTTTTCTGGTACTGTATGTTTATTGAAAAGGACAGCAGCTATTGGAAATCTTGTCACTCTAAAAGATTTGAATTTCACATCCAATGGAGTTGATCGGCATGTGTTTAGATTGATAAACACATGTGTTATGACCAAAGAGTCTTGTCATGAATGTCATTGTTTTTGAAGAAGAAGATCACAACACCTTTAGCACAGATGGACTTCTTAGGTCACTATATTGTTGATATGTTCTTGGGAATGACAGTTCTTGGTTTGAAGAACAAGACCATGGATTTTATTTCCTACCCTGTACAAGTTAGTGATTCGGCATACGATGAGGAGACATTTCAACCTGGTTCTGAGGAAAGTGGATAGTTGGACAATGTCAAATGTCAAGAAAATTCATCCTGACATCTTCAAGACTCTGTTGCTCAAGGATAAGTTGGACCTGGAACTTAGTATCATGAACCTGAAGGTGAATCAATTTACTTTGTTTCTGGCTTATTTAGAAGGTGGGTGTCTGAAGCAGTCCCCTGTATTGGAGAATCAATTCATGTTGAGTCGGTTGCCCCTTCAAGGTTTGTGTATCAAGAGTAAATAAGGAATATAAAGAGGTGACTGTTTTATCTTGATTTCATGATCAAGTCTAAGGGGATGGGAACAATTGTTCTAATGATATTCTGGTTGATGAGTTGACTGGGAGCCTAAAAGGGATAGGGGTTCTTAAGGATTTATAAAGCAAAGTAGAACTCAAATGTCTACGTGTTTCTTGGTTTCCATCGAGAGGGAAGCTAAGTAAATGATGATCTCGAATTGTCTGAAAATCATGGTGAACAACTGAATATTCATGCTAAATGTAGAAACTTGTTTTGGAGATGTCTCTCTTCTAGGATTATGTTGGTCTTATCAGGCACCTTTGTCTCAGCTTAAAGGGTTGGGTCAAAGGTTCAACTCATCCTTTAGATAACCAAGTAGTGGGTAGAACTCTAGGAAGATGCAAATTTCCTTATCTTTCATACCTTTTTGGATGTGCAACAGAGCAAGATTGGTATTCTAGATGTGAATGTTCCAGAACTCATGACTGAAGTAAAGAAGAGTCTGGTGGACTCTATGTATCTCTTCCCATCTATGTTCCTATATTGTTGGTGCCAAAAGGTGAAACTAAAAGGGATTGAGAACTGGAACTTCTAGTCCTGTTGTTGTCTCTCTTGATCTAGGTCCCATTAAAAGGGATAATGCTTGGTCACTAATGAGATTTATGAAGCTCTGAGGAGGAAGTTGAGTCCAAAGCCAGTTTCTTTTATGTGAACTGCATACTCTTTCTTAATGACCAAGGAAGTTGAAGTAGAGAGGTCACCAAATGATGCACCATCCGATTTCTTCAGGTGTTAAAGAATTTCCTCTCATACTTCCTATGAGGGCAGTGCAATGAAGAGTCTTAGTGGATGAAGGAGCAGACTAAGGTGAAAGAGTCTAATAAGTGTGATATGCTTAGTCAGCACCCTGGTAATGTGGGTAACTCGATGGTGTCTATTGGAGGGAATCTTTTCTTGTTTGCTTAAGTGTTTATGCTGGTACTGTGTTGTCAAACAGGTTGCCTTGACATCGTGCTTCTGTGTAGAAGCTATTTTGGTTCTTGTTGTGTGTGAGAGTTTATTTCTCTCTGTGGAGTTTTCCTTGAGTGTCTCTGATCTGACTTTGCAGTTTGTTCATTTACTGCTGTGTTTAAATGTTGATTCTCAAGTAGTTCATGCAAGTGGATGTGCCTGAGCTGCTATGATGATAACATATCCTAAGAATGTTGTCCAGAACCAAGGTTAATGGTTCAAGGGACTAATGACCAAGCAAATGTTGGAACATCATTGCATCAAATTAACTCTCCAGAAAATGAAGTAGATTATTCATATGGAGTTTGTGTTCACCAACAAATTCAAAACTAAAATATCTAGCTCTGGTGGAGTTTGGAGTAGAGTTTTGACCAAGTCTGGTGGAGATGGTGGCTTTGACAGTGCTGAAAGGAAGGCTCTGATGTGTAGTGCAGGATGGCATACCTGATGTTGTGGAGAACCATGGTTTCTCTGGGTGTCCTATTGTGATGCTATGAAGTGAAGCATGGAAATGACTGAAGGTTGAGAAAAACACAAGAAAGGGGGTTTGAATTGGGTTTTAAATTTTTTTTAATGAAGTATGTAACTCACACGCGCTAACAAGGTATAAATGAAAAGGACACAAATGGTTATCCTGGTTCACTGTTAACTAAGCTAATCCAGTCCACCCGCCAAGGTGATTTTGCTTTATCACAAGGACTTAATCCACTAATCTTTGACAAGATTACAAAAACCTCTAAGTCATCAATGACTTAGCCCTCTCGAGTCTACTAACTAACTCACTTAGTCACTCAAGGAAAAACTTACAATCAACCTCTAAATTGTTCAACAACAATTTAGCCCTCTCGAGTCTACTGACTAACACACTTAGTCACTCAAAGAAAATCACTTAGAAAGTGTTACAAGAATTAACAATATTGCTTCTTAATAAGCATGTTGAAACAAATTTAAGAACAGTATTTCTACACAAATATGAGCAGCATCTCTTTGTGTCTTTAAGATTCTTTGACTGAGTATGCACTTTCAGCGTTTTTGACTTGTAAGATCGTTGTCCTCTACAATGCATCATGGTCTTCTATTTATATCCTCGTTGAGGGATAAGAATGTCTTTTATCTTGGCCATCTGTCTTCAACGGTAGAATCCTTGGAGAGCAGAAGTAGTAAAAGCTTAAAAAGCTTTCTGGTCAGTTCTGAGCAAAATCGCTGCTTTGGACTTTTTAGGAAAGAGTTGTTTGTAGGAATTCTTGGTTTTCACGTTTTGCTTTGGAATTTGAGCTTTTGATCCTCATCATGTATTTTGAACTTTAGCGTTGATCTGAGTCTTCAGAATCCTTCTTTTGAAACGAACGCTTTCTTGAGAAGCACATATATTCTTCATCAGAAACTCTAATATATATCATAATCTTGTTGAGTTGCGGTACAAATTTGACTCCAATGAGAATTTTATTTCTGCACACTTGAGATAGAATTAGAATACCAAATTGTTACATATAAAATATATGCATTTTTATCATCAAAACTAGAGATTATAAGCAGAATCAATATCTTGTTCTAACAATCTCCCCCTTTTTGATGATGACAAAATCATGTATTTTGATGAAATAATGTATATGCTTTAAAGTGCTAAAGAAATCAGAATAAAGTTTTAGAACACTTCCCCTGAGATAGACAAGCTCCCCCTGAGCTTATATCTCACGTTTTACTTCTTCTGAGTTGAATTCTTTTTGCAATGTTTACCACCAGAAGCTTCTAACCTGCAATTACTTTCACATGCTTGTATATATGGTGTTAGAATGTAAGCATGAGTTTAGAGAGCAGATATATATCAAAATCATTTCTACTTTTACTCCCCCTTTTTGTCATAATAAAAAAGATTTTATAAATAAGATTGAGAATACACGGAAAAAAAAAATACAAAAACGAATGAAAAAGACAAGGGTAAGCCTTAAGGTGCCTAGGGAAGGGAAGTAGAAGGAGTCCTTGCAAGAAGTTCAGTGGACATATCCTTGATAGAACGATTAACTTCTTCTTGACTATCCAACCTTTCTTGCACCATTTTCTAATTGTTCTGTAAGTTTTCCAATGTATATGTCATGATTGTGAGAAGATTAACATCAAAGACACGTTTTTCAACAGCAGCTTGTAGAACAGCTTCTCTTTCTGCAGCGGCTTTCTTTTCAGCTTCCTTCTTGGCAATCTCAGCAGCAATTCTTTTAGCTTCCTTTCTTTCTTCTTTAGCAATCCTTTCTTTTTCCTTCCTCTCTTCTAGTCTGATTTCTGCTTGACTCACAAACTCCTCCTTAACTTGATTTGAGAAACACTTCATTTCTTGAAATTTTTCTGCTAGCCAAGTGTTAAAGAGATTCCAATTTGTATTCAAAATGGTAGGCTCGTCACTGGAACTGGATTCTTCATAGAGCCCTTGAGCTTTAGTGACAGCCTCTTCCAGAAAGCTAGAAAGAACATCAGTTAGTGTTTTGCTAGGAGGTGGAGAATTAGAAGGCTGAGAGTCATGAATAACTTCATCATCAAATGTAGATTCTGTGGAGAGTCTAGAGAGACATGATATAGTGAGGTTGGTGGAGTAGACTGAGTTTCAGCTGAAGTTGCGACAAAAATTGGAGGCATAGTTTCTGAAGGTGATATGGAAACGGGTGGAGCTGAAGATGAGAAGGGATATTGAAAAAGGGATACAGAAATAAGCGAGGTGGAGATGGTTGTCATTGAGGAGGTTGTCATTTTGGATTTTTCAAGAGGGGCGGAAACGCAAGGTGGTGTAGGTGGGATGGAGAAGGTAGTAACTGTGGTTGAGAATGATGGTGGTATGGGAGGAATATTTGAAACAAGGATTCTGATATCTGACACAGAGGTAACTAGTGCTGAAGAGTCAGAAATTACAGTTGTTGAAGCGGAGAAAAAACAGTTTCAGAGTTCATGGAGGAATTTCCCAATTCTTTATGCCCTAACTTCTTTTTCTTTGCAACCGTGATCTTTGAGGAAACATGCTTCCTTTTGTAAAGGTTTGGTGGTTCAGCTAGAAGTTGATCAAACGAGATTCCAAACACATCATGACCCTCTTGTTCAAGCTGGTCAAAATAAGCTTGTTAGACCTCTGGTGGATCAATTTGGGTGAAAAGAGGAAAGTTGTCAACAATTAATCTTTTTCCTTTGATACTTTCAAGTTCTTTAACCATTGAAGGTTCAACAGTGATCTCTTTGACAATAGCCATGCTCTTGGCATTCTTGATATTGAAAGGTTTTCCAATATCTTCACCAAGATCATCAACTAAGTTATGAGTAACCAGATGATCCACATGTCCACTCTCCATCAGAGTATCTAAAATGAGTTTTCCCAAAGGAATATGCCCTTTTGGCTTCTCCCTAGAATCTCTGACAGAATCTCGAAGGAATTTGAACATAATGGAGGGAAGATCCATTTTCACCCCTTGCTGCAGAAAGTACAACATGTACTTTTGATCAGTGTTAGCATAGTCGGAGGAACTTGTTGAAGGTATGGTGTGGATGCAACCCATAATGATCTTGAACCAAACGCGAAGACTGTTGGACAAATCTGTTGCCTTAGGTTTTAATTTCTGATTAGAGCGTTGAGTGTAGATTAAAGGTATGACTGTTTTATTTAGGTAAATTGTCTTGCAACTCATGTAATATACACGTTTGCCTTTATTGTATTCCATTTTTAGTAGAGCAGCAATTGATTTTTCGGTGATGACAATCCTCTTTCCCTTAACATTCAAAATAACATAATGATCATCAGCATTAGCATGAACCCAGAAATATTTTACCAGAGCGGTGTAGACGGGGCCGAAAAGACGTTTGAAATAGTTTTCCCAGCCTTGTTTCTTTACATCAGTAGTTAAATCCACACCATTTGCTTTTAGGTTTTCGAAGTCAACTAAGAGTTCACAGTAAACTTCCAATTCCTCAGGGCTATTTTCAGATGAAGTTCTTCAGGTCGATTTAGAATGTGAATCTGCTGTTATTAAGGAGTGACCATTGTTAGAGGCATGATTTGAGATATCGAAGATGTGAGGTTTGTACCAGACTGTTGAGAAGAACCTGTCTAGAGTTCCATTTGTTTAGAGAAGTTATAGAGAGCTTGTTGTTGAGCATCCATGAATGATGAAATTTCTCGTAGTGGACAATTGGATTTCAAATTTTAGGGTTTGAGTGTAAGAAGTGAAGTGAATAGTGTGTGATGAAGAGAATAGTGAGTAATAAAGAAAAGAATTAATTACTGTTTCTTGAAAAAGATTGAAAGGGGGGAAGTAATAATGATTTTAACCTACTCTCAAGACATCTTAATGCTCAAGGTGTCACTCAATTATCAGAATATGATTTATACGTGTAAGAGTGAATCATAGCCGTCAGTTTGAATTTTCACCGTTTTTATGTTCTCGAGGATAAGAAAATCAAAAGCTTTCTGACTTGAGATGTTTCTGATTAAGATAGTTTCTAACTGGTAGAAATTTCAAAAACACATTAAAATTCATAACATCAGAATCACAATTTTACATAAGGTGCTAAACAATAGAAGGTTCATTCTGGATAAAACTCCATTTTCAAATGTTTCAGAATGAATAAAAATCTTTTTTCAGCTAGGGGTTTTGTAGAAATATCAACCCATTGATGATCTGTATCAATGAATTGTAAGGAGGTAGTCCCTTTCTGAACATAGTCTCGAGTAAAATGATGTTTAATTTCTATATGTTTATCCCTAGAATGCAAAATAGGATTCTTACTTAAACAAATAGCTACAGTATTGACACAATAGATAGGAATTTTACTCTCATATATCTGAAAGTCTTCAAGCTAATTTTTCATCCAGAGCATTTGAGTGCAACAAAGTGATGCTGAGATATATTCTGCTTCTGCGTAGATAAAGCAATTGTAGATTGCCTTTTGCTTCCCCATGAGACAAGATTGCTACCCAGAAACTGACATTTCCTAGAAGTGCTTTTATGTTCTATTCTGTCTCCAGCATAATCTGCATCACAGAAACCTGATAGCTTGTATTATGATGTTTTCTCATACATCAAGCCAAGGTTAGAAGTTCCTTTCAGATACCTTAGGATTCTCTTAACATCAGCTAAGTGACTTTCCCATGGGTCAGATTGAAAACGAACACAAAGATATACACTGAATAAAATATTTGGTCGTGAGGCAGCAAATAGAGACGAAAGCCTATCATACCACGATAGAGCTTCTGACAAACCTTTTAACTTACTTCATCTTTCTCGAGAATGCAAGTAGGATGCATGGGAGTTTTAGCTGGTTTGCTTTCTGTCATATCAAACTTCTTTAGAAGTTCCTTAGTATATTTCCATTGATGTATAAACGTGGCTTCTAGAGTTTGATTGATTTGAATTCCCAGAAAGTACTTTAACTCTTGCATTAGGCTCATTTTGAATTCTGCCTGCATTAGCTTAGAGAAATCTTGACATGCAGAAGTATTAGCAGAACCAAAAATTATATCATCTATATAGATTTAGCATATCATGAGGTCGTTTCCAAAGTTCTTACAGAAGAGAGTAATATCCACTTTTCCTCTGGTAAAGTCATTTTCTAAAAGAAAAGAACTTATTCTATCATACCAAGCTCTAGGATCTTGTTTAAGACCATACAATGACTTCTTAAGTTTAAAAACATGTTCTGGAAACTCAGAGTTTTCAAAACCAGGAGGTTGGTGAACATATACTTCTTCAGAAATGTAACCATTTAGAAACGCACTTTTAACATCCATTTGATATAACTTAATATTATTATTAACAACAAAAGAGATGAGAAGGTTTATAGATTCTAACTTGGCGAGTGGAGCAAAGGTTTCATTATAGTCAATTCCTTCTTGTCGACTGTAACCTTGTGCGACCAGTCGTGCTTTGTTTTTGACAACTTCTCCTTTCTCATTTAGTTTGTTTCTGAATACCCATTTTTTTCCAATAACATGAGTTCTCTTGGGTTTAGGCACTAGATCCCAGACATCATTCTTGGAGAACTGATCTAGCTTTTCTTGCATTGCCAGAATCCATTCATTGTCCTGAAGTGCTTCTTCGCAAGATGTTGGTTCTATCAGGGATACCAATCCTAAGAGTACTTCTCCAAAATGTTTAAATGTAGATCTTGTTCTGATAGGTTCAACTTTGTCTCCTAGAATCAGATCTTCAGAAATAGTTTGTCTAAGCCTTTGTCCTTTCTGCATGGAAGGACATTTAGTTGCTTCTGATGTATCAGCGTGTTTTCGATCTATGATTTCAGAGTCTTTTGTCCTATCTTCAAAACCTGTGAGGGTAACTTCTAGATCTGCAAAATTCTCAACTATCTTTGACATTTCTGAGTCAAGCTTATCGTTAAATCTAACATGTATTGATTTCTCGACAATACATGTTTCTGTATTATATACTCTATAGCCCTTAGATCATTGTGAGTATCCTAACATAATACACTTTTGTGCTTTAGAATAAAACTTGTTTAGATTCTCTTTAGTATTTAAAATAAAACATGAACATTCAAAAGGATGAAAGTAGGAAATGTTGGGGTTTCTTCCTTTACACAGCTCATAAGGAGTCTTCTCCAGAATGGGTTTAATGGAGATCCTATTCTAAATATAACATGTTGTGTTTACAGCTTCTTCCCAGAAGTGCTTAGCTACATTAGTTTCGTTGATCATGGTTCTGACCATGTCTTGCAACGTTCTATTTCTCCTTTCTACAATTCCGTTTTGTTGTGGAGTTCTAGGACAAGAGAAATCATGAGATATGCCATTAGAGTCAAATAGTTCTAGAAATAGTTGATTCTCAAATTCGCCACCATGATCACTTCTAACTCTAACAATTTTAGAATTAAATTCATTTTGCACTTGAGAACAAAAACTTGTAAACACAGAATGCGACTCATTCTTGTGTCTAAGAAATTTTACCCATGTCCAGCGACTATAATCATCAATGATGACAAGTCCATACTTCTTGTCATTGACTGATGTCATTTTGACGGGGCCAAACAAGTTAATGTGTAGGAGCTCCAAAGGTCTGGAGGTGGAAACAACATTTTTAGATTTAAAGGATGTTTTTGAAAACTAGCCTTTCTGACATGCTTCACAGAGTGCATCTGAAGTAAACTTCAGCTTAGGTATGCCTCTGACTAAACCAAGTTCATTTAGCTGAGAAATTCTCCTCATACTAATATGACCCAAGCGTCAATGCCACACCCATTGCTCTTCGTCAACAGACATCAAGCACCTAACATCTTGGTTTTTAAGATCAAAAAGCTTAATCTTATAAATGTTGTTTTTCCTCTTTCTAGTGAAGAGAACAGTGCCATCTTTCTGACTAACAGTCTTGCACATTTTTTGATAAAATAATATCATAATCGTTATCACTTAATTGACTTATGGATAATAGATAGTGCATTAATCCCTTAACATAGAGTACATTAGATATAGAAGGAAGAGATCCATTACCTACTGTTTCAGAACCTTTGATTCTTCCTTTCTGATCTCCTCTGAATCCTATGTATCCAACATCTTTAAGTTTCAGGCTTTGGAACATATGCCTTCTTCCCGTTATGCGTCGAAGCATCCACAACCCAGGTACCATGACTGGTGTTTTAACTCTGCTGAATAAGATATCTGCAACATATACTATTTTATCCTTTGGTACCCATAAACTTTTGGGTCCTTTTAAATTAGCGTTCTAGAGTTTCTGATAAACTTAGGTTTTCTTGCAGCATTAAATTTTCGTGTATGTGCTGGTGTATAATGGTAAGAAAAAGGAGATACATGTTTGTTTTCTTGAAAAGGTTTTTGATCATCATTGTCAGAATCATAACATATTCCTCTTTTTCCATTGTGGATAACACCATAGATCATGGAAGCCATTCTACTTCTGTCTATACTATTATTTAATAATTTTTGAAAATCCTTATCATACTTACATAAGATGGTTTCAGAAGAAGAAGTAGCTTTAGAAAGATTTTTTTCAAGTTTTAAACATTTTTGGTTAAGAAAAACATTTTCTCTATTTAAGACAAAGTTTTCATCTTTTTGTTTTAAAAACTCTTTCTTAAGCTTGACATTCTCTTCAACTTCATTTTCAAGAGCCTTTTTCAGATTCTTGAATTTTTGTTGAAGTTTCGGATACCTCTTCAATGATTCAGAAAGACATAATTCTAAATCAGCACGAGAAAGATCAGAAAATACCTCTTCTGAGCCTGACTCAGTTTCTGTTGCAACCTTTTCAGATGTTGTGGCTGTGAAGGCTACGTTGCCGTGCTCATCTTTAGAATCGGATTCCAAAACATCAGAATCAGAATTATCCCATGTTGCTATAAGACCTTTCTTCTTTCCTTTAAACATGTTTTTCTTGAATCTTTCTTTTCTGAAGCTTTCCTTTGTGAGCTTCGGAAAATCTTGTTTGAAGTGTCCAAGTTCCTTACATTCAAAACAAGTAATTTCATTGCTTGCTTTTCTTCTTGAAGATGATTCTGGATAATCTCCTCTGTTTCTGGATCCTCGAAAGTTATTTTGTTTGTTTCTCCAAAGTTGTCAGACTCTTATGGATAAGAGAGACAATTCGTCTTCGTCACCAAAATCTTCACCATCAGAGTTTGCATCTTCATTTTGAATAACCTTATTTTTCTCTGACTTACTTCTTTCCGGTCTTGATCTTAGAGCAACAGATTTAACCATTTTCTGAGGTTTATCTTCTTCTAGCTCTATTTCATGACTTCTGAGTGAGCTAACTAATTCTTTAAGACTTATGTTGTTCAGATCCTTAAACAACTTTAATGTAGTAACCATTGGTTTCCACTTTTTAGGAAGACTTCTCACAATCTTTTTAGCATGATCTACAGTAGTATATTCTTTGTTCATAACTTTGAGTCCTGCTACCAAGGTTTGGAATCTTGAGAACATGGATTTAATAGTTTCATCTTCTTCCATATTGAAGGCTTCATACTTCTGGACCAACGCAAGAGCTTTGGTTTCCTTGACTTGAGTATTGCCTTCATGTGTCATTTTCAAGGAATCAAAAATATCCTTTGTTGTATCTCTTAGTGATTTTTTCATACTCATTGTATGAGATCGCATTTAAAAGAATGGTTTTTGCTTTGTGATGATTTTTTAAGTCTTTCTTTTGCTCATCACTCAGTTTGCTTCTTGGAATGGTATCCCAATGGCAGAAAACAGTGTTTCGTAACCATTTGTCACTATATCCCACAGATCTGCATCATATCCTAAAAAGAAACTTTCTATTCTATCTTTCTAGTAGTCAAATTTTTCTCCATCAAATACAAGAGGCTTGGCGTTGTAACTGTCTCTTTCGTTTGTTTTGGAAGAGGCCATAGAGTTTTTCTCACGCTGGATCTCTCTACACGGTTAAGTGTTTGATATGAAAATCAATAAAAGAGCGAGAGCTCTGATGCCAATTGAAGGTTGAGAAAAACACAAGAAAGGGAGTTTGAATTGGGTTTGAATTTTTTTTAATGAAGTATGTAACTCACACACGCTAACAAAGTATAAATGGAAAGGACACAAATGGTTATCCTGGTTCACTGTTAACTAAGCTAATCCAGTCCACCCGCCAAGATGATTTTACCTTATCACTAGAACTTAATCCACTAATCTTTGACAAGATTACAACAACCTCTAAGTCATCAACGACTTAGACCTCTCGAGTCTACTGACTAACACACTTAGTCACTCAAGGAAAAACTTACAATCAACCTCTAAATTGTTCAACAATTTAGCCTTCTCGAGTCTACTGACTAACACACTTAGTCACTCAAGGAAAATCACTTAGAAAGTGTTACAAGAATGTTTACAATATTTCTTCTTAATAAGCAGGTTGAAACAAATTTAAGAATAGTATTTCTACACAAATATGAGCAACAACTCTTTGTGTCTTCGAGATTCTTTGACTGAGTATGTACTTTCAGCATTTTTGACTTGTAAGATCGTTGTCCTCTGCAATGCAGCATGGTCATCTATTTATATCCTCATTGAGGGATAAGAATGTCTTTTATCTTGGCCAACTGTCTTCAACGGTAGAATCCTTGAAGAGAAAAAGTAGTAAAAGCTTAGAAAGCTTTCTGGTTAGTTCTGAGCAAAATCTCTGCTTTGGACTTTTTCAGGAAAGAGTCGTTTGTACGAATTCTTGGTCTTCACGTTTTGCTTTGGACTTTGAGCTTTTGATCCTCATCATGTATTTTGAACTTTAGCGTTGATCAGAGTCTTCGGAATCTTTTCTTTAGAAATGAACGC
The DNA here is from genome assembly GCA_022829125.1 of Lathyrus tuberosus. Taxonomy (NCBI): domain Eukaryota; kingdom Viridiplantae; phylum Streptophyta; class Magnoliopsida; order Fabales; family Fabaceae; genus Lathyrus; species Lathyrus tuberosus. The sequence continues at coordinate 6,275,546 of JALAZF010000362.1, read as the reverse complement.
TTTCTTGAGAAGTACATAAATTCTTCATCAGAAACTCTAATATATATTAGAATCTTGTTGAGTTGCGCTACAAATTTAATTCCAATGAGAATTGTATTTCTGCACACTTGAGATAGAATTTGAGTACCAAATTATTACATATAAAATATATGCATTGTTATCATCAAAACTAGGGATTATAAGTAGAATAAAGATCTTGTTCTAACAATGACCTCTGCATTTCTATGTGATCTTTGGTGGTGTTGGGATGCCATGTTATGACACCATTTTAGTTGTTGGTACTTAAGAGGATATGTACTTCTTCTGATGGTGGCTATGTCAAAACAAAATGTGCATGACATCTTGTCTGCCTGGAGTTTTGTTTTTTAGAACTTTGTTTTCTCTTATATGTTTTGAAGGCTTATCTTTCTTCTGCTTTGCATGTGCTTCTGATATGTGAATTGGGACAGATCATGATTGCATGGGTATGTCCTTGTGAACAATGTTGTTTGTTGTCTGGGAGAATTTATTTTTCTCTGCAGTAGGTTGTGATCTTCAAGGGTGGTATTTGTCTGTTCTGTAGCTACAAGGTTGTAGTTTGTACAAAGCTTACATGTTCTCATGTAGCTTGTGTTGTTTTGTTCTGTGAAGTAGGACTAGATATCTTGACATTGTGTTTTAGCTATTCAGCTTTACTTTGCTGGTTTCTTCAGATATGTAATCCAGAGGGAGCTATTTTTGTTCTCACTGTGTGGTGTTTTTAGGTCCTGAGATAATTCCACTGTGTGTGCTTCAGTTTTGGTCTAAGGGTGTTTCTTCATTGAGAACCAATCTTGTCTTTTGGATCAGCAAGAATATAATTTGTGTTTGTTTAAGTATTTTGTTGAGGGAGTTGTTGCTCAAAGTTGAATTGGATGCTAAAAGTTTACAATGTCAAACAGGATGTCATGACATTGTACTGTGGCAAGCTGGTCACAATCATAAGTTTCAAGGATTCTCTCTCTGCACAGTTGGACAACATCGTTGTGACTGGTCGTCATCCTGTCAGGGGTGTTTTGGGAATTGGTATTAATGAAGAGTTATAGCAACTACAGTTTAGGAGGCCTGAAACACGTTTTTTTATTGCACACGTTTCTCAAGAAAAGCAGTTTTTCTATGACATGGAGAAAGTAATTTCAAATGCTACAGTCAAAGATTGGAACGCGAAAAAAGGGAAACAAGATAATGTCTCTGTTACCAAGGATAATTTCTCTTCTTTCAACAATCCTATCCTTGACTGATCAGGCGATATAAGCAAGGTTGTTGCTCATTCTTGTTCAATAAATTTACCGCTTCAGTCGTCTACCCATCCATGTTTCAACATGAGTCAAAATTCCAAAAATGCTTATGCTAAAATGGCTCGTGTGATGGATGCTAAGAAGGATGAGAGTGCGGATCCAAAGAAGGTGGAATCCGAAGCTGTGAAATCTGTTGGATCATCCTCTGGAGCATCTAGGACAGGGAAAAAGCATGTGACAATGTAGCGAGCAATTTTTGTCGGTGACGCGACCACCTTATCGCTGAAGTTGGGTTTTCCTCCTCAAGGAGAAAGGGTGCTACTTTCTGATTTCTTATTTATCCCATGAAGCTGGAAGGGAAACGGAAGGTATCTAAAACTAACCTTGCACCCGAATGTTTAACTGAACAAACGCTTTAAAGAGATTGGGGGGTCTGGGGTCAGGTTATACAATGGGTAGTTGTCAATTACCCATCCTATATGTGGTTATCCACAGGATGTTAGCTTTAGGATTTCGCTTTGTAATTGATGGTGTTTTTTTGGTAATGGGTTGGAAAAGTTTCTTGGGAAGTATGAGTGAGTGAGTGAGATTTTGTTTGTGTTCGGGTTACTCCGACGTGTTTTGGTAAGGTACTGGACCTAAGTTTTGATTGATTTGAAGGTACTGGACCTAGGGTTTTTGATTGGTATGCTTGCTAAGATTTCGCAATCTTATGCCTACGTATTCCCGTTTAAAGGAAACAGGGAAATCAGAGCAATCGTAGTTCCTCCTATTCTAAGGGAGGAAAATGACGTTTTGGTGTCTTGTTTAAAGCCCAAGATTGAAGCTAAAAGGAGTATTTGTGTCTTGTTCAAAGCCCAAGATTGAAGCTAAAGGGTTTGATTGAGAGAACTTGTCATCTCTACAGAGAGATTGTTGACTTTTGTGTGCCTTGATCAAGGCACAAGGTTGATGCTAAAAGGTTAATTGATTTGGCTAGGGGATTTTCTTATACAAAGCCTAAGAGGAGGCTGGATAAGACCGACTCAACGAGAGAGTGTTTTATCTGTCTTGTACAAAGCCTAAGATTGAGGCTAAAAAGAAACTGCCTCTTTGGGGATATCATTATACAAAGCCTAAGAGGAGGCTAAAAAAGGGTTTTGACTCCGTCGGGGAGGTTTATATGTGTCTTGTACAAAGCCCAAGATTGAGGCTGAAACGAGTTTGACTCTTGCTGGAGAGTATTATCTGTCTTGTACAAAGCCCAAGATTGAGGCTAAAACGGGAAATTTAACTGACTCTGGTGAGGATGTGTCTTGTACAAAGCCCAAGATTGAGGCTGCAATGAGTTTGACTCTGCTTAGGGACATTATTCTTCAAAGCCTAAACGAAGGCTGGGAGAAAATGACTCGGCTGGGGAAGGTATCCGTCCCCAACTCAAGAGAGGGAAATTTATGTCTTGTACAAAGCCCAAGATTGAGGCTAAAAGGGTTTTGACTCAACAAGAGAGTGTTTTTATCTGTCCTATACAAAGCCCAGGATTGTGGCTGAACAAGCTGGAGAACTTGAGAGGAGGCTAGCTCCTACTAAGGGGGAAATCTTTATACCAAGCTTTGGATAAAGATCGACTCAACAATAGAGTATTTTTATCTGTCTTGTACAAAGCCCAAGATTGAGGCTAAAAAAAGGTTGATTCAACAAGAGAGTCTGGAAAGGTGATTGACTCAACAAGAGAGTCTAAGAAGGGATTGACTCAACAAGAGAGTCGGGAAAGGTGGTTGACTCAACAAGAGAGTCTGGACTTGGTTGACTCAACAAGAGAGTCTGAAAGAGAGTCTTTTATACTCAACAAGAGAGTGATTTGTTGTCTCGTACGAAGCCTAAGATTGAGGCAAAAAGGGTCTTGACTCAACAAGAGAATCTGAAAAGGTTAGCTCCGCTGGGGAGAATCATTTGTACAAAGCCCAAGAGGAGGCTGACTTCGCTGAGGAAGGATCATTATACAAAGCCTAAGAGGAGGCTAGCTTTCCACTGAGGAAAGGTCATTATACAAAGCCTAAGAGGAGGCTATCTTCTACCGAGGATAATTGAGATCCCGAGGCATGTCCAAGTGGGGAATCAACTCTTGCTGAGGATTACAGAAGAGTTGAGATGTCAGATACCCTGAGGTTCTGATTTAAGATAGTGTTGACCCTGGTCGGGGAACTCTCATGAGAGAGACTGGGTTTCTGCTGGAGATCGATCCAGAATGCCATGGGTTTCTTCCTATGGTTGTAAGGAACTTGAGAATGTATTTGAGACTCAAGGGGATTAGAATGTCCAAATCTACTGGTGTGGAAGAGTTTTATCTTTTGTATGATGCCTCCAAGAGGAGGCAAAGGCATTAAGGGACGAGAATCAACCCTAAAGTGACCTGAGGTCTTAACACTGGAAAGACTGCTCTAGCAAAGGATGATTAAGTTCTATCTTATACATTTAAGAGGTCTTCAGAGTCCTTGTATTAAGCCCAAGAGAAGGCATGAGAACTTCTAAGAAGTCGAAGGGTCCTTGTACAAAGCCCAAGAGGAGGCGGGGATACTTTTAGGAAGCCTGTGGGTCCCCAAACCAAGAGAAATTCAAGAAATACAATTCACAGAGAAAAGATCATTCCAGAAAAGTTCGAGGATTTGGAAGAAACTCAAGAGATGCTATTCACAAAGAATAGATCAACTCCGGGGAGTAGAATTTCTTTGACAGTTTCTAAGGGTGACATTCTGAGAAAAGGGTCACCGAGAATACTGCCTTTCTCTTTGTTCCATATTGTTTAACCCCAAGAGAATGGAAGACTGTATCTGGAAATCCTATGGGGATCTAGTTTTATTTGTATTTAAGAGTAACCAACATGGCTTTACCTAGTTCTAGACCTAGTTGCCGAGGAAAACTCTAAATAACTATACTAGTATATATTCAGTTGATATATGACAAGTATTTTAAAAGGTATGAAAGAAGACTAACCATGCGCAGCTTCCCACAACACAATTATATATATTTGACGTGTATTTAAAAGAATGAAAGAAGACTAACCATGCGCCGCTTCCCATAATTTAGTTATATATATATATATATATATATATATATATATATATATATTAATATATATATATATATTAAAGCGAGTAAATGAAAGCTGTTAAAACTTACAGGTGAGCGAGGTTCCATGCTGTATTGTTAGTTGTTCAGAGAAATTAAAGAAAGTTTTGATAACAACTATATATTTGAACCTAAATCAAGAGGAAGTTGTTTGTGAAAAACTGTCGGGGCTTATACTCAAAGAGAGGCCCAAGGTTAGAATAGTGATTGTAGTGTTGTTTGAATATTGTATCGGGACTTATACAACGACTGAGGCCCAAAAAGTTTTGGTCAAAAGGGGATTGGGTCTTACACTCTATTAGAGGCCCAAAGTTTACTTTTGTATAGGAGATGGGGCTTACAACTCGGGGAGATGCCCGGATGATTTTGAAAAGGCGACAATCGCGCTGTTGCTTTGAAAATATACAGAGGGACTTATACAATATGTGAGGCCCAAAAATGTTTATTTACAAAAAGGGGTTGGGTCTTACACTCTATTAGAGGCCCAAAATTGTTTTTTAAGAAAAGAAATGGAATGGGACTTATAGCTCGAGGAGAGGCCCAGATGATTATTTGTTTGAAAAATGGCGATCGCGCCGAGGTTTGAAAACACAGTGGGTCTTATACGATGACCGAGGCCCAAAAAGTTTTGGTTTTCAAAAGGCGTTGGGTCTTACACTCTATTAGAGGCCCAAAAATTATTTTAAGAGAAGAAATGGGACTTACAACACGAGGGTAGGCCCAGATGATTTTCTGTTTGAAAATGGCGATCGCACCGAGATTTTTTTAACGCAGAGGGACTTATACAATATCTGAGGCCCAAATGGTTTTGTATTTTCAAAGGGTTGGGTCTTACACTCTCTCAAGAGGCCCATGAGTGTTTGAAAAAGATTTGTTGGGGTGAAAATAAAAGAAACCCTAATTTCATTTTCTTTTAAAAGTAATCCTTTTAAAAATGAATAAAATGACAAAAATACCAAATAAGTCTAAATAAACTACTTGTGATTTTTCGTTAAGGTTTTAAAAATGAGGTTTTAATCACAAGATGATTTAGAACTCATTTGATTTTGATTTTCAAGATGAATATTCATTTTTAAAAGGTTTAAAAACAATAAAAATGAATTTATTTACAAAAATACCAACTATATTAAATAAATAATATCAATATGATTTTTTTGTGGAATAAAATATTTTAACATTTTTGTGATTTTTTGCAAAAAGAACCAATCACAAATAATTAAAATTGAGAGAGTTATTAATTTTCCAAATCCTTTAAAAATATCAAGAAAAATAATAAAAAGTGGGAAAAGTGATAAAAGAGAGGATCTGGGGCGAGGGGGATTCGAACCCCAGACCTCTAGGGTGCAACGCGCGCCCTCTACCACTAGGTTGGTGATACATCCGTGTATCAAAACCACCCCATTAATATATGAGGCATGCCTTGTTTTTGGCCTGGCCAAGGCAAGGTTTTGGCAAAAAACGTGAAGCTTGTAACTTTCTCATTTCTCCATGGATTGGGACAAAATTTAGGTCTATCCTGCCTAGAATTTCACAAGGAATCCAATGGTGGTGGTGGTTTTTTCAGATGAGGCTCCTATTTCAAAACCCAATAGTGTTCTTGAAATAGGCCTATAATTTCATTTTCTAGGCTACCTCTTGTTACAGGCATGAATTACATGATGAATTGGTTCAAACACAACATATATAACATGTATGAGATGTGCATGATCAATGGACTTCAAAGCAATACATATTTCTAAGAGTTCAAGTTGTGATGCTTACCTCTTTAGGATCTTTTTGGGCTATTTGGCAAGTTTCTTATGCCAGAAACAATTTGATGCTTTGGACACCCTCAAATGATCCCTTAGAAGCTTTTAGAATGGTTGGAACCAACTGGAATTCTCAGGAACAAGTATGAGCTCTTTCTTGCAAAAAGGGCAAAAGTGACCAATATGGCAACTCTCTCAAATGGTGTTCCAGATGTGGGAAACCATTTGAGACAATTCAAGGAGGATATTTGGAGTGTGTTTGAGGTTTTATCTGGTTTTGAAAGTGACTGAATCAAGACATGGCTTGAAAAATGCAAAAAAGTCCGATTTTGAGGTTTTGAGAGGGGACTTTGTGATTTTGGTGTTACAGGTCACTTATGAGAGTTTGGACAACTTAGATATGACATATTGGATGTGTTTAGATCATGAGCTGTGATGGAAATGCTCTCTAACTCAAAAACTCAGAGTTACCTTGCAAAAGAAGGCATTTTTGCCTAGAGAAAGAGATTTTGAGGAAAGCAAGTGTTGTAGTGCTTTGGTGTACTTAAACTGAGCACAAATGAGCTCTATTTATAGTAGAGAAAGTTTGTTTTGCAAGCAATAGTGAATGGTGGCTGCAGCAGGCCTTTGGCCAATTGGATCATTTTGGAATCTCAAGTCTCCTCTAGCCATTGACTAGAGGTTAGAGCACAAGCCTATGGTTCTTTGGTTCAGAGCTTATCCTTGACTCATTCAGTTGGAATAGGCTCAGTTCATGCCACCTTGGTGCACCCATTGAATGCTTGAAAACAAAATTGGGGTCTTGGCCTCTTTTAGGCTTTTTAGGGTTTGACATGCTACTTGGGGAATCTTGGACTTGGGAGGCTGATGAATCAGTGCTTGTCCCTTGGTTGTTCCCCCTTGAGGTGTACAGATGGATAAGCATTCTTGGAATTGCACAATTTGAGCAAATCGAACCTTAATGCACAAATCTGCCTTGCCAAGACAGTTTGCAGCAAGGCATGTTGCAACTGTCATAACTCCTAGCTCAGGTGGAGTTTGATGGAGTTCTTGGACATTTTGGAAAGCCCTTATGTGACACAACACATGTGTGATCATAGTTTGTATTGAAACTTTTTGGATCCAAGTGAAAAATGCCCTTACATTTTGAAAAAAAACAAGACAGATTCTGACTTAGTGAAAATTTCACTAAGTGTTGGAAAAAGTGACATTTCATGTTTCCAGCCATTTTGATCACTTCATAACTAAAAATTCATGAAGAATTGGAATGAGGTGTAGTTGACACTTTTAAAGTATGCCATGAGAGCTACAAATCCATCTTTGGAACATCCAAAATGGGTGCTTGGATCTCAAGTTATGATCCTTGGAAGTTGGTACCCTAGCCACTTTGTTCCATAACTTAGAAAAATTCTAAGTTTTTATGGTTACCTCTTTTACAAGTTATCCCACTTTCTTTGATTTTTCTTGATGACTGATGATTCAAATCACATATTCACATTGTTTTAGGGTTAAAGAACCATAATTATGAAAAATCTCAAAAAGTCAAACTTTTACTTTTGTGCACAGTTGATTTTTTATCAGATGAATTCCAAACTGTGCGATCCTTTGTGAAATCAAGTCCTTGACCTAAATCAAACTTGATGGAAATGTTCCATAGGTGTTATAAGGTGTATTGAGTCATGTCCCAAGGTTTGGGAGCATGTCTAGGTCAAAAGTCAAAGGTTCAATTGACTTTTTTCCCGAAACCCTAACTGTGGTCCCGATGAAATTAAAACTTATGGATCAAGCTTCTTGGATCAATCCATTGTTGCAAATGGATCAATGTAGTGTGTTTGAGGTCTTGGCTCATTTTTTGTCCCAAAAGTCAACTTAGGGGTGAATTAGGTTAAGAAACCCTAATTCCTGATTTTTGGGTAAATGCATCCCCTGAGGTTAAATTGACTTGATGATTGTGTCCATGAGGTCCCTTGGAGTATCTTGGGTTGTTCTTTGAAGCATTGGCTCATGCCCAGATGAAAAATTTCATCTGGAGGCCTTGTTCGATCAAAACCCTAATTTGGTGACACTGGCGATCTTGAGGCTCGATCCACTTAGAATGCTGCAACCTTGTGCTTGATTCTTGATGTCGGAGTCCTCTTGATCCTTTATAGGTGTTTGAGAGGTTAGACAAGTTGAAGATCATGTCATTTCTTGATTGATCCTTTGTCTAAGGCTCTGAGAGGGCTTGAAACCCTAATTCTTGATTGTAGTGAATGCTCACCAATCTGTGAGGAGATTGATGAGGCATGAAGGTACATCCATATTGTGATGATGATTTGCACAATGATGGGAAATCTTAGTGGTCAAAATTTGGGGTATGAAAGATGCCCCTATTTAATCTTCTTGGACCCGAAGGTGTGAATGGCGAAGGTATTCGGGCATTCGAGGTGCAAGATGATTAAATATCAGAATACTAGGAATTTTGACAGTGGTTATGAATGGTAGTTTACGCATTCATCTTCTTTTGCTAAGCGTTGATACTTAGAAAAGGTAAAACTTCCCCTCGATCCTGGTTTCCTACCAAGGAACTAGTCTCATTTTCTGATACAAACTTCCCCTCGATCCTGGTTTCCTACCAAGGAACTGGTCTCAGTTTTCTGATACAAACTTCCCCTCGATCCTGGTTTCCTACCAAGGAACTGGTCTCAGTTTTCTTTTGGACTAAACTTCCCCTCGATCCTGGTTTTTAGCCAGGGAACTGGTCTCAGTTTCTGATGTAAACTTCCCCTCGATCCTGGTTTCCTACCAAGGAACTGGTCTCAGTTTCTGATGTAAACTTCCCCTCGATCCTGCTTTCCTACCAAGGAACTGGTCTCAGTTTCTTTTGTCAATAAACTTTCTTGACAAGAAACGCTATTCGTAACGGTTTTTCCTCAAACTTCTCGCCGAATTTTCATGGAGAGATGCCATTTGACGGAAAAATTTTAAGGTCAGACTCGTCGGGGAAACCCATTGGTCTGAAATGTAGAGGTGTTCAAACTTCTCTGTTGGAGACGCCATTTGTTGACTTTACTGGGGAAAAACGAGTCTCTTGAGAGACTGCTTTCTGCTTGGGGATATTACATCATACTTTTGTTCGAGACCTTCTCAGAGAAATGCCATACAATGTACCCCAATTTTGAGGTGCTGATGACTTCATTAACAATGATTTTCTGGAGAGAAGAACCATTGTGTTGCTGAGAGTCTTTAGTTGCGAGGCTCTCTCTGGGATTTTCCTTAATCCGGGAAAGCAAAGATGTCATCTTCAATGGAGAAGAGTAACGTTCGTCGAGAGTTTTCTTGTTTTTCAGAGGTTCAAGTTATCAAAGGGGTCAAGGGCCTTCTCCATCCCAGAAATAAACTGGAGGAGAGATCACTCAGATGAGGCGTTTCCTGATGAGGAAATAACTGACACCTCGATTGAAATGACTCTTATCACCCGGGGGTAAGACCGACTAGAGTGATAGTGATGCAATATGAATATGAATTTAAATCAATAATGCATGATGTATATATGTATATGCTGACAAAACTGACGCGACATACAGACTAGTGGATGAACACGACTGGATACTCGGCCACTGCAGGGGATGACAAGTATTAATGGGCCAAAAGAAGCAATTCTGCCTTGCTTAGGAGAGATAGTCCATGTGGGGAACAACCGTTGGTCGGGCTTAGGAGATAAGAACTCTGCCGGGGGTGTAGGATGGAATGTTCGCATTCGACATAGTTGATCCTTCATTCTAGCATACTGGTTTAGAAGGAGTACTTTGATTCTGCACTTTGAAGCTCAATTGCTTCTGGAGAAGTGATCGACGTTCTTTCGATGTTCAACAGTCAAAAGAAATTGCCATCTATATTTTAAAAGTAGAAAAAAAAAGTTTGACAAGTAAAAATTCATTTTTGTTTTATTTTAAGAATCATTGATCATATTAAAAACATCATTCTATAAAGCTAAAATAAATAAGAATTACAAACAAAAGCACTATGGCTCAAATTTTATTGATAGGATGGAGATCAGCCAAGCGCGTGATTCCATGGAGTATTTACAAAGTTTAGAAAATGGTAATTTAAGGGAAAAAGGCTACATTGAAACATAACGACCACTATCCTTCTACCAACTTTGAATTCGGGACATCCAGAGCTTCTGCCGAAGATTACCTTGACTGAAATTTTCTGATGGCTGGCATTACTGCTTAGGAGTTGAACTGATCAGACATAGTTACTTTCCATTATCCCTAACTTTTGCCTGGATTGTACTTTGATATTTCTAATCCACCCGGATGATTTTTGATTATGTCTGTAATTTTTGCCTGGACCGCCCTTTCGGGTTTTCAATCCAACGAGACGTCTTTTTTTATTTTTATTTAGGCGAAGTATTCTTGACTACGTCAACATTCGTGGGGTAGGCAAATTCCTCTCCATCCATAGGGCCCATCATAATTCGGAGTCCATTTGCCCCGAGAATCAGTGAGGAATGATTGTATCTTTTTGAGCACAAGGTCTCCTTTCCGGAAGACGCGAGGTCAGACCTTTTTGTCAAACGCCTTCTTCATCCTCTGTTGATACAACTGACCGTGGCATAGAGCCGTTATTCGCTTTTCTTCGATCAGATTTAGTTTATCATGTCGACTTTGACACCATTCAGCCTCTGTTAGCTTAGCTTCCATCAATACCCGGATTGATGGGATCTCTACTTCTATGGGGAGCACTGCTTCCATGCCAATACTAGAGAGAAGGGGGTTGCCCCTATTGAAGTGCAGACATATGTACGATAACCGTGAAGGGCAAAGGGTAGCATCTCGTTCCAGTCTTTGTAGGTTACAACCATCTTTTGAACGATCCTCTTGATGTTCTTGTTAGCCGCTTCTACCGCTCTGTTCATCTTGGGTCGGTAGGGAGATGAGTTATGGTGTTCGATCTTGAACTCAGTACACAACTCTTTCATCATTTTATTGTTCAAGTTAGATCCATTGTTAGTAATGATCTGGCTTGGAACACCATAACGACAAAGGATATTGTTTTTGATAAATCAGACCACCACTTGTCGGGTTACATTGGTGTGTGACACTGCTTCGACCCACTTGGTGAAGTAATCAATGGCTACCAGGATGAACCGATGTCCGTTTGAAGCTTTGGGTTCAATCATGTCAATCATGTCAATTCCCCATATGGAAAAAGGCCATGGGGAATAAAGAACTTTGAGATGCATTGGCGGCACATGGATCTTGTCTGAGTATATCTGACACTTGTGACACTTCCTCATGTATTTGTAGCAATCGGATTCCATTGTCAACCAATAGTACCCTGCTCTCAGAATTTTTCTTGCCATTGTGTGTCCGTTGGCATGAGTGCCAAAGGATCCTTCGTGAATTTCTTTTATCAGCATGTTCACCTCTGGTCTGTCTACACATCGAAGCAAGACCATGTCAAAGTTCCTCTTATAGAGTGTATCACCGCTCAGGAAGAAGCTGCCAGCCAGTCTTCTGAGAGTTTTCCTGTCTTTCTTGGATGCCCCAGGTGGGTACTCTTGTTTCTGAAGGAAGCATTTGATATCGTGATACCAAAGTTTTTCGTCTATGACTGCTTCAATCATGAAGATGTAGGCAGGACGTTCTAGGCGCATTATGTCGATCTTAGGTATGTCGTTCCATTGACCTACACTAATTATGGAAGAGATAGTGGCTAATACATCAGCCATGTGATTCTCTTCACGAGGGATATGATGAAACTCGATTCTTTTGAAGAATGGTAACAACCTCTTTGCGTAATCTTTGAAAGGAACCAGTCCTGATTGATATATGTTCCAATCTCCTTTGATCTGATTGATAACCAGGACTGAGTCGCCATATACATCCAAGTTTTTGATCCTTAAGTCAATCGCTTCTTCGAGACCCATGATACAAGCTTCGTATTCGGTCTCGTTGTTTGTACATTTGAACGTTAATCTGGTAGTGAAAGGAATATGGGTACCCTGAGGTGTTATGATGATTGCCCCAATTCTGTTTCCATAATGATTGATAGCTCCGTCAAAGACAAGTCCCCATTGGGAACCCGGTTCTGGCCCTTCACTGGGTAGTGGTTCATCGCAATCTTTCATTTTCAAGTACAAGACATCTTCGTCTGGGAAGTCAAATCTGACAGATTCCTGATCGTCAATCGGTTGATGAGCCTAATGATCGGCTAAAATACTTCCTTTGACGGTTTTCTGAACATGGTACTCAATGTCGTATTCTGATAGCAACATCTGCCAACGGGCTATCCTTCCCGTGAGAGCAGGCTTTTCAAAGACATACTTGATTGGATCTATTTCAGAGATTAACTAAGTAGGGTGACAAATCATATACTGGTGAACACGTTTGGCTGCCCAAGCCAGAGCACAACAAGTTTTCCCAAACATAGTATACCGAGTCTCGCAGTCGGTAAATTTCTTGCTCATATAGTAAATGGCAGACTCTTTCCTTTTGGTTTCGTCTTGTTGGCCAAGTACATAACCCATGGATCTTCCAAGACTGTTAAGTAGATGATCAGTGGTCTTCCTTCCACTGGAGGTGATAGAATTAGTGGATTCGACAGGTATTCCTTGATACTGTCGAAGGCAGTTTGGCAGTCTTCTGTCCAAACGCAGTCCTGATTCTTTTTGAGTAATTTGAAAATTGGCGCGTATGTCGCGGTCATGAGGAATATGAATCTGGAAATGTAATTCAAACGTCCTAGGAATCCCCTGACTTGTTTTTCAGTCTTTGGAGAAGGCATTTCTTGAATGGCCTTGACCTTGTCAGGATCAACCTCATTTCCTTTTTGGCTGACGATGAACCCCAAAAGTTTTCCTGAGCGGACACCGAATGTGCACTTATTTGGATTCAAGCGGAGTTTGTACTTTCTCAACCGCTCGAATAGCTTTGACAGGTGGGTCACATGCTCCTCTTCTGTTTTAGATTTGGCAATCATATCATCGACATATACCTCGATTTCTTTGTGTATCATGTCATGAAACAGAGTAGTCATGGCCCTTTGATAGGTTGCCCCGGCGTTCTTCAAACCGAACGACATTACCTTGTAACAAAAAGTGCCCCATGGGGTGATGAAGGAAGTTTTCTCCATATCTTTCAGCGCCATTTTTATCTGATTATAGCCCGAGAACCCATCCATGAAGGAGAAAACTTTGAACTTTGTTGTACTGTCTACCAGCATGTCTATGTGCGGTAGGGGAAAGTCATCCTTTGGACTTGCTTTGTTCAGATCCCTGTAGTCTACACACATTCTGGCCTTTCCGTCCTTTTTTGAAACTGGTATTATGTTGGCTAGCCATTGAGGATATTCTGACGTGGCGAGGAAACTCGCGTCAATCTGTTTCTGTACTTCCTCTTTGATTTTGATGGCCATGTCCGGATGAGTCCGTCTTAGTCTTTGTTTTACCGGCGGACATTCTGATCTTAACGGTAGATAATGTTCCACGATGCTGGTATCCAACCCTGGCATGTCCTGATAGGACCAAGCGAATACATCGGGAAACTCTTTGAGAAGCTTTGTCAAACTTTCTTTGACAGTTGGACTGAGTAGTGCCCGAATCTTGACCTCTTTTCTCTCCTCCTCTAAGCCCAAGTTGACTGTTTCCAATGGCTCTTTGTGAGGTTTAATGGACCTTTCCTCTTGTCTGAGTAATCGGGAGATCTCTTCTAGAATTTCTTTGTCATTTTCTTCTTCATCCTTAAATACCGAGAATTCAAAGTTGGGAGAAGGCATTGGAACGTATGTTTCAATGGGGTTTAAAACAAGCAATCTGCATGACGTGATGATTGTTTTTAGAAGAGATAGAGAGAATGCAAGAGTGCATGCAGTGTATTTTTTGAAAAATGCTTGTTTTTATTATTTGAGCTGTGTTTTTTTAGGATTACCATTTTCTGAAAAGGCGAAAAGAGAAAACAGTAATTACTGCGGAAATTACAGAACAACGTTATTTTATTTATGATCTTGTCGATTCTTGAAACTACAGCCCTATAAAACAAAACTCTGTCGCTTTGGGCAAAGCGAAGAGGTACATTTACAGAAAGTGAGCCCTATCAAAACATCTGTTTGACCTGGGCAGGGTGAAAGGTTAAGATAAAGACGACGATTACTTCGACTTATGAACAACTTTCGTAATGTTGACAGCAACCCATTGGCGGTAAACTCCTCGGTGAATCACAAAGTCTGGTACTTTCCTTCTTGATTTGTCTTCAGAAATAACACTGATTTCTGGCGGAGCGGGATCGTTGGAATCTGTCTCCCAGGCATAGTTGTCGTAGGAGGATTGCTCAGCTGTATTTTGCACAGTGTTTGTACTCTCAGGTGGATCTCCCCATCCAGTTGGCTAGATGTCTTCGAGCCTGATACAAGTGCTTTTGGGAGCGGTGTACTTGACCAGAAAGTCGAATTTTCCACTTGGTTATCCCAAGGTGTCCCACACTTCTTTGGAACTGGAGGAGTCATCTCACTCGATGACGCTGACCTCGGGAAAAACATAGTTGATGAACTCTAGTCTGGTAAGCTTTGCAAATTCATCATTGTGCTGTATATTTTCAAAATGCCCTGAGTGTGATCCCATGATATGGTGGGGACGCAGGTATTCTTTTCAATGATGCTCAGCTTATATGCATCGTTCGGCTGACTCTTTTGTCTTGAGTCTCCTGGGTACGGCTGCTAGATAGGCAGGCCATCCATTGGGCCATAATAGTCGTGGTCAAAGTTGTCTTTCATCAGAGTGTCCTCCTCTAATGAGTTTGGTGGAGCACGACATCCTTCTGGATCACAATCTCTGTATATCATCTTGACATCTGACCTCGGTATAAATCTCGGACTCTGTGCCGGAAAGCAAAATGGTGTAGGCACCTCTTCCTGAGACATATAACCGTCCTCTTTAAGATAGGACTTCCATTCTTCATCAGTATCGGAGGAATCTCCCTCGTTGATGGTATGTACTTCTTGAGACACTGGGTGAAGGAAACCTCCACTGTGAAAGAAATCCTGAATGGGATGGAAATTTTCATCGTTAGTAGCAGTCTAGGTACAGGTTGAACAAAAAACCAAGACCCTTCTTTTTCTTATTGTCCGTAGGAATGACAAGCTGTCCCCATCCTTTGGAATTGTTACTTTTAATCACTTTGAGAGCATCTCTGTACGAGGAAATCGATGTTCCTTTTTCTGACTGATTGTTGTTGCTCACCGAAAGTGCTTGGAACTGGGTTCCAACAACCTCCTCTGGTTCCACATAAGTGGATGATGATAAGTTACTCATGATCAAGGCTTGCTCTCCATAGACAGTGACTAGTTGGTCGTTCTTGAAGAACTTCAGCTTTTGGTGAAGCATCGAAGTGACTGCCCCAACCTCGTGTATCCAAGGTCTTCCCAACAAACAGCTGTATGTTGCTCGGATGTCCATGACATGGAAAATGACTTGGAAAGTGTAGCTACCAATAGTTATGGGAAGGTCGACTTCGCCAATGACTATTTTCCGGGATCCGTCAAATGCTTTGACGGTGACCTTACTGCCTCTCATCGGAGATCCTTTGAATGATAGTCGCATTAGAGTGGATTTTGGTATCACATTTAGAGTTGATCCTGTGTCTACCAGTACGCTGGCTAAAGCATCGTCCTGGCAGTTGACTGTAATATTGAGTGCCATCTTATGATTTGGACCCTCTTTCGGCAGTTCCTCATGACTAAATCCTAAGTTATTGCAGGAAGTGATGTTAGAGATGATGCTGTTTAATTGTCTTATTGTTACATCCTGTTCCACAAAGGCCTTCTCTAAGACTTTCAATAGAGATTCCCTGTGAGCTTCGGAACTGAGTAAAAGTGATAACACTGAGATTTTTGAAGGAGTTTAAAACAGCTGATCAACAATGTTGAATTCACTCTTTTGGATGAGCTTCAGCATCTTATCGTTGTTCTTTGAAAGGTCAGGATCACTAGACTAACCGATTGGTTGATCATGAACTTCCGTTTGAGGTTCCTTTTCTCTGGTAGGTTCTTCAACTCCTCGGTTTAAGATTCAACCGCTCCGTGTTACTCGACTGATGTCTGCAATATTCACGATGGAGGGTAATGGAATTTCCTTTCCATTCTCAATTACTGTTGCACCGTATTTGTAAGGGATAGCCTTAGCTGATTCATACGGTAATGGTCCCGGTAGATAGATAACTACAGGATCCTTCAGATTCTTCTGACCATTGTAAGTAATTTCAATCAGTTCCTGGTTCGGAACTTTCGATTCGTCAAGTAAAGGGATGATGGTACAAACATCTTTGGTCCTCTTATGATCAGAGATTAGGACAACATCTTTGATTTGATCAGCGAAAAAGTCTGGCATCAAATTGGTTGACCCAGAACTTGGACACGATCGAATCTCTTTGTGGTCCACCTGACTCTAAAGGGATGCTCGCACGAGGTAACATCCTTGATTATCTTCAGATCAAACTCTACAGCGTTCATAGTTGTGTGGTGGCACCCGACCACGTCCGCTTTGTATGTAGTGTAACCTCACTAGATCTGTTTCCATTGATTGAACATCCTGACTTTGATGCCTAGTAGGGTTCCCATTAATCATACTGACTTGTTGTGTGTCTTCGTCTAAATAAATCGGAAGCCACCAATGATTTAACAAGTTTTGCAAAGTTCTTTGAACGAGAGCGCATCCTTGGTTGCTCTTACGGCATACTGTATAGTTCTGATAATTATGCGAAGTCAGAAAACCGAGCTGGACCTGCTTAACATGTAACTCTACCAAGTTGGTATTCATCAAGCGAATATCAAAGATTTGAATCGTATTCACTTGATACTGATTGTTTACCTATCGCGGTAATCCTGAATCCATCCAAGATCCATCTGACGCTGGAGGGTCTCTTGTACAAAAGAGCATCCCTGATTATTTACCGAGCAGATCAGACAGGAATCGTAATCGTGCCGTGGCAGATTATGATGTTGGCTTTACCTTGAGTGCATTGCCACCAAGTTGACATTCATTGCCAGAATGTTGTGGTTATGAATGACGTTGCAATTTGTATAAGTCATGTTAACTTCACGAATTCGATGATCCTGGATCCATTCGAGATCCAACTGTTCCTATAGAGCTGATTGCACCATAGAACATCCTTGATTGCTTTTAGAGCAGATATCACACTGGTGATAGTTATGAGATGGTACTTGCCCATATCCGCTCTGTCTGCGATGCATTTTGACCAGGTTGGCCCTCAACAAGAGTACATCATGAATTTGATAGCTGTGGTTAGACTCTTCCTCTATTAAATTTACTGCAGCTTTCTCATGTTGAGGTAGTGGGTTTGTCTGAACAATTGGATTCATATCGTTGAAGGATAAGACCCTGCTCCTAACAAGCTTTTGTACATCGGATTTGAAGCTGAGACAGTTTTCTATGTTATGCCCCAGTCCTCCTTGGTGTTAAGGGCAAGTCTAATCCGCTTTGAACCAAAAAGGTGGATTTTCCAGAATTGTAAGAGGAGCCCTGGTTTGGACATGCCCCTTGACCAGTAATAGTGGAAATAGTTCCGCGTACAACATTGGTATAGGGTCTAACCCTGGTGGTAAAGTTGTACGGTTGTTGTTGTACAGAGGACGAGCCTGCTGAAGAGGTTGTTGTGTCCTTTGTTGATATTGTTGTTGATTCAGTTGGCTTTGAGCAACCTGAGGTTGATATGTAGGAACAACCGCAAGGTTGATAGCAGGAGTTACAGTTGCTAATGGTTGGTACCGTCGCCTTTGCTTTCCGAGAGAGATATTACCAATATCTTGCTTTTTTTCTTAGGGAGAGCACTACCGTATCTTTTGGTACTGCTTGATGGTCTGGCAACGTCCTTCTCGGACTGCTTCCTCAAGACGAACTCCCATGCCTACCATCTCAGTAAAGTCACTAGGCGCACTGGCGACCATTCTATCGTAGTAAAATGAGCTCAAGGTTTTCAAAAAGATCTTTGTCATCTCTTTTTCCTCAAGAGGTGGACAAATCTGGGCAGAAATTTCACACCATATCTGAGCGTATTCCTTAAAAGTTTCCTTATCCTTCTGCGACATGGCTCTGAGTTGATCTTTGTCCGACGCCATGTCCAGGTTATACTTATATTGCTGAACGAAGGCAACGCCAAGATCTCTGAAAGTGACGATCTTAGTGTGGTTCAAACCCATGTACCATTTGAGTGCGGCACCGGTTAAACTATCTTGGAAGTAGTGGATCAGTAGCTGTTGGTTCTCTGTCTGAGTTGACATCCTCCGAGCGTACATCACCAAATGACTTTGAGGGCAAGAGTTACCCTTGTACTTTTCAAATTCGAGCACCTTGAATTTGTGCGGAACTTTCACATTAGGGACCAAACAAAGGTCTGCGGCGTCCTTTCCAAATAGATCCTGACCGCGAATGGCCTGCAGTTCCTTCTGCATCTCCAGGAACTATTCCTGGAACTCATTCATTCTGTTGTACATACTTTTGTTTCCAACAGAAGATATCTTTGGAATCTGTCCTTCCGGGACAGTGTGTACCATAGGTGGTGGTACAGTCATTACGACAGTGACTCTAGGTACTTCCCTCTCCCAAAGTTTGTAACCTTCAGGAGTTGCTGTCATTCCCCTGGCACCTTCGCTTTCCCGAAGTTTGTAACCTTCAGGCCCAGCGGTTCCTGCTGCAGTTTCTGGATCTTCCGAGATCGGCGGAATATATCCTTCTGGGATATAGTTGAGTGGCATATGCCCTAGGGACGATCTTTAGGCATGGTATATCGAGGCTCATACTTTTCCACTATGGGCGTAGATGTGATCTCTGAGATCACAATCCTTTGTTGTTGCATCTGGGCTGCTGCCAGAGCTTGCATATCGTTGTGAAGCTTTCTCAGATCCTCTTTAAGAGCGTAGAGTTCTTCTCTCAACTCTCTGTTCTCTTCCTCGAGTTTATCCATTTTCTTTTGTTGACTGGCCCAAGTATTGTACGAATGAGACAGTTTGACTCTAGAATCGAGACACAAACATGAGATTCGTCGGTAAGAAGAATGCGTTATGTGAGAATGATGAATGATATGAATGATTATATTAATATTTTCTTGTTTAATCAAAATAAACTTCGACAATTGGATTGCAAATATAAAACAGTGGGGAAACCCCGTTTTATTGAATTCAAAGATTGCGAAAATGGAAATACAGTAATTTACATAGTGCTGTAAAAGGAAATGTCTAAGCTAGTGGATCCTGAGTCCTCTCTGAGGAGAGCTCAGGTGCTGATTCTGGTATTTTCCTTTTCTTTGACCGGGGCTCTTGAGCCGTTGTCGGGTTGTCATTCCTTTTCCAAGTGAAAGGAGCGAGCAAATTCCTTTGGTTTTCTTGATTCTCTACAGCATGTTGCTCTAAAATCTCGATCAGAGCATCCTTTTCTTTTAACAGTTGTTGTATTTTCTTACGCTCCACATTGAGATTACGGTACTTGTTCTTCCAAGACTTCTTCTCCTGTTGAACTCTGTTGAGCGTAACTTGAATTTTTTCCGTATCAGATATAAAATAAAGGACATGGTCCCTTAACGGAAGAACTTCCTGATGAGGGTAAGGCATCCTCAGCTTGAGAGCTCTAGTTTGTACCCAGTGGAGATAAGGTTCCACTGAGACATAGTCTGGTATTCCTAGAGACTCTCTTCCTTTCCTGTGAACATGTTTCCAGGCATGCACTATTTTTGTCTTTAGTGCTCTGTCATTTTCTCCTTCCTTGAAGAAAAGACCTTCCAGATGAACATTACGCGGGACATGCCTCATCAGGTATCCGAATTGACGACGAACTATAATTGGATGATAGTTGATTCCTCCTTTAGTTCCTATAAGGGGTACGTTTGGGAAGTTTCCACAATGGTCAATGATTCTGATTCCGTCATAGATCCAATTGTACCAATCGATGTCAAAGTTGATAAGAGACATGATTCTCTGCGACCAACGTAAAGTATTCTTAGGATCCCAAAATGCAGCAGACTTAGGCAAGTGGGAATGAACCATTTGTACAGCAGGGGTACACAGCAGGTGATCATTCCTCCGCTGTACAAATTCCTTAAGTGTACAGAATGATAAGCATCTGCGAGCAAAGCTGGTACAGGGTTTCCAATCAAAAATATCTTAATGGCATTGATATCCACGAAGTTACGATGTTGGGAAACAAAAATAACCCGTAGGTGAGAAAAACAAAGATGCTCTCGAAAGCGGCCACGTTCCCTAAACTGGCAAAGTACATGGCTTTCTTTATCAAAAACTTAGCTGGCAAACCCTGGATTCCACCCTTAGTGGTCATGTGAGTCCTGACTTCTGACTCATCCAAATAGATAGCTCTTGCAATGGTTTGATCCTTTGGAATTTCTTCCAGTCCAGAAAAGGGAGCTTGGTCAGTGATATGCAAATCAGTCAGGTGAGAGTACTCCTCCAGTGTTGGTGCTAGTTGATAATCCAGGAATGTGAAACAATGATAGACCGGATCATAGAACTGAATAAGCGTAGCCAGTATTCCTTCAATTACATGGACCCTTAATAGAGATAACAGCCCTCCGTGTTTAGCTCTGAAAGCATCAGGGTTGGTGATCATCCTCGCCAAACCTCTCAAATCCTCTAGTTTTGGAACCTTGAAGGTGTACTTGTGAGTCTTCCTTCTACCGAAATCCATAACGCAATCTCCTTTCTATGATATTTGCAATCATTGTCTTAGTTTAATTTGAAAAAGAGAGACTAGAAGAGAAGATTTTTTTTATTTTAATGTTTTTTAATGAAATGAATGCATGAATGCAACATACAAAAATATAGAAAAAACATGGGGTCAAAGGTTCGGTGTCATGAAGTCATGGCTCTACCCATCCCCAAAGGTTATACTGGTGATTTTTTGTACCTGTCCTCACAATCATTGACCCCTCTTGGGATAACAACAGCAGGCTGGTTCACCTGAGCGAGCTGCAGTATCTTAGAGTAATCTCAAATAAGGGTAGTATCGCGTGACAACTATTTTCGATAGCTTCCGCACTACAAAATAGTAACATGGTTTTAGTCTACTAAAATCCTCAGCTTCTCAGATAACCTAATCGAACAATCTGCTTCCAACAACCGAAGTCGTATAGGCATTGAATGCGCAAAGGGTATCTCCACTGATTCGATGGTCGACCGGGACCTCTTATTTGGGAGTCACTCCCTGTAAGATTACCCGTCTAGTGCCATCACTTATCTTAGGTGTATACTCAATCTTTCCAGATGCGACATCACTCGCAGTCCCATTAGTAGAAAAATAAACACGGATATCAATTAGGAAAAGCGATATATATATATATATATATATATATATATATTTGTCTTAAAACTAACATCCTAGACCTCTTAAGAGCTATAGCCTAGTCCTAACAAATAAAATGTTTCCCCAGCAGAGTCGCCATCTTCCTGTAGCGAGCGATTTTTGTCGGTGACGCGACCACCTTATCGTTGAAGTTTGGGTTTTCCTCCTCAAGGAGAAAGAGTGCTACTTTCTGATTTCTTATTTATCCCATGAAGCTGGAAGGGAAAGGGAAGGTATATAAAACTAACCTTGCACGCGAATGTTTAACTGAACAAACGCTTTAAAGAGATTGGGGGGTCCGGGGTCAGGTTATACAATGGGAAGTTGTCAATTACCCATCCTATATGTGGTTATCCACATGATGTTAGCTTTAGGGTTTCGCTTTGTAATTGATGGTGTTTATCTGGTAATGGGTTGGGAAAGTTTCTTGGGAAGTATGAGTGAGTGAGTGAGATTTTGTTTGTGTTCGGGTTACTCCTATGTTTTTTGGTAAGGTACTGGACCTAAGTTTTGATTGATTTGAAGGTACTAGACCTAGGGTTTTTGATTGGTATGCTCGCTAAGATTTCGCAATCTTATGCCTACGTATTCCCGTTTAAACGAAACAAGGAAATCAGAGCAATCGTAGTTCCTCCTATTCTAAGGGAGGAAAATGACGTTTTGGTGTCTTGTTCGAAGCTCAAGATTGAAGCTAAAAGGAGTATTTGTGTCTTGTTCAAAGCTCAAGATTGAAGCTAAAGGGTTTGGCTGAGAGAACTTGTCATCTCTACATAAAGATTGTTGAATTTTGTGTGCCATGATCAAAGCACAAGGTTGATGCTAAAACGTTAGTTGATTTGGCTAGGGGATTTTCTTATACAAAGCCTAAGAGGAGGCTGGATAAGACCGACTCAACGAGAGAGTGTTTTATCTATCTTGTACAAAGCCCAAGATTGAGGCTAAAAAGAGACCGACTCTTTGGGGATATCATTATACAAAGCCTAAGAGGAGGCTAAAAAAGGGTTTTGACTCCGTCGGGGAGGTTTATATGTGTCTTGTACAAAGCCCAAGATTGAGGCTGAAACGAGTTTGACTCTTGCTGGAGAGTATTATCTGTCTTGTACAAAGCCCAAGATTGAGGCTAAAACGGGAAATTTAACTGACTCTAGTGAGGATGTGTCTTGTACAAAGCCCAAGATTGAGGCTGCAATGAGTTTGACTCTGCTTAGGGACATTATTCTTCAAAGCCTAAACGAAGGCTGGGAAAAAATGACTCGGGTGGGGAAGGTATCCGTCCCCAACTCAAGAGAGGGAAATTTATGTCTTGTACAAAGCCCCAGATTGAGGCTAAAAGGGTTCTGACTCAACAAGAGAGTGTATTTATCTGTCCTGTACAAAGCCCAAGATTGTGGCTGAACAAGCTGGAGAACTTGAGAGGAGGCTAGCTCCTACTAAAGGGGAAATCTTTATACCAAGCTTTGGATAAAGATCGACTCAACAAGAGAGTATTTTTATCTGTCTTGTACAAAGCCCAAGATTGAGGCTAAAAAAAGGTTGACTCAACAAGAGAGTCTGGAAAGGTGATTGACTCAACAAGAGAGTCTAAGAAGTGATTGACTCAACAAGAGAGTCTGGAAAGGTGGTTGACTCAACAAGAGAGTCTGAAAGTTGGTTGACTCAACCAGAGAGTCTGAAAGTTGATTGACTCAACAAGAGAGTCTTTTATACTCAACAAGAGAGTGATTTATTGTCTCGTACGAAGCCCGAGATTGAGGCAAAAAGGGTCTTGACTCAACAAAAGAGTCTGAAAAGGTTAGCTCCGCTGGGGAGAATCATTTGTACAAAGCCCAAGAGGAGGCTGACTTCGCTGAGGAAGGATCATTATACAAAGCCTAAGAGGAGGCTAGCTTTCTACTGAGGAAAGGTCCTTATACAAAGCCTAAGAGGAGGCTATCTTTTGTCGGGGATAATTGAGATCCCGAGGCAGGTCCAAGTGGGGAATCAACTCTTGCTGAGGATTACAGAAGAGTTGAGATGTTAGATACCCTGAGGTTCTGATTTAAGATAGTGTTGACCCTGGTCGGGGAACTCTCATGAGAGAGACTGGGTTTCTGCTGGAGATCGATCCAGAATGCCCGGGGTTTCTTCCTATAGTTGTAAGGAACTTGAGAATGTCTTTGAGACTCAAGGGGGTTAGACTATCCGAGTCTACTGGTGTGGAAGAGTTTTATCTTTTGTTTGATGCCTCCAAGAGGAGGCAAAGGCATTAAGGGATGAGAATCAACCTTAAAGTGGCCTGAGGTCTTGACACTGGAAAGACTGCTCTAGCAAAGGATGACTAAGTTCTGTCTTATACCTTTAAGAGGTTGTCAGGGTCCTTGTATTAAGGCCAAGAGAAGGCATGAGAACTTCTAAGAAGTCGAAGGCTCCTTGTACAAAGCCCAAGAGGAGGCGGGGATGCTTTTAGGAAGCCTGTGGGTCCCCAAACCAAGAGAAGTTCAAGAAATAAAATTCACAGAGAAGAGATCATTCCAGGAAAGTTCGAGGATTTGGAAGAAACTCAAGAGATGCTATTCACAGAGAATATATCAACTCCGGGGAGTAGAATTTCTCTGACAATTTCTAAGGGTGACAGTCTGAGAAAAGGTTCACCGAGAATACTGTTGTTTTGAATATCGTATCGGGACTTATACAACGAATGAGGCCCAAAAATTTTTGGTCAAAAGGGGATTGGGTCTTGCACTCTATTAGAGGCCCAAAGTTTACTTTTCCATAGGAGATGGGGCTTACAACTCGAGGAGATGCTCGGATGATTTTGAAAAGGCGACGATCGCGCTGTTGCTTTGAAAATATACAGAGGGACTTATACAATATGTGAGGCTCAAAAATTTTTATTTACAAAAAGGGGTTGGGTCTTACACTCTATTAGAGGCCCAAAAGTGTTTTTTAAGAAAAGAAATGGAATGGGACTTATAGCTCAAGGAGAGGCCCAGATGATTATTTGTTTGAAAAATGGCGATCGCGCCGAGGTTTGAAAACACAGTGGGTCTTATAAGATGACCGAGGCCCAAAAAGTTTTGGTTTTCAAAAGGGGTTGGGTCTTACACTCTATTAGAGGCCCAAAAATTATTTAAAGAGAAGAAATGGGACTTACAACACGAGGGTAGGCCCAGATGATTTTCTGTTTGAAAATGGCGATCGCGCCGAGATTGTTTTAACGCAGAGGGACTTATACAATATCTGAGGCCCAAATGGTTTTGTATTTTCAAAGGGTTGGGTCATACACTCTCTCAAGAGGCCCATGGGTGTTTGAAAAAGATTTGTTGGGGTGAAAATCAAAGAAACCCTAATTTCATTTTCTTTTAAAAGTAATCCTTTTAAAAAGGAATAAAATGACAAAAATACCAAATAAGTCTAAATAAACTATTTGTGATTTTTGGTTAAGATTTGAAAAATGAAGTTTTAATCATAAGATGATTTAGAACTCATTTGATTTTGATTTTCAAGATGAATATTCATTTTTATAAGTTTTAAAAATAATAAAAATGAATTTATTTACAAAAATACCAACTATATTAAATAAATAATATAAATCTGATTTTTTTGTGGAATAAAATATTTTAACTTTTTTGTGATTTTTTGCAAAAAGAACCAATAAAAAATAATTAAAATTGAGAGAGTTATTAATTTTCTAAATCATTTAAAAATAACATGAAAAATAATAAAAAGTGGGAAAAGTGATAAAAGAGAGGATCTGGGGCGAGGGGGATTCGAACCCCAGACCTCTAGGGTGCAGCGCGCACCCTCTACCACTGGGGTGGTGATTCATCCGTGTATCAAAACCACCCCATGAATATATGACGCATGCCTTGTTTTTTGGCCTGGCCAAGGCAAGGCAAGGCAAGGTTTTGGCCAAAAACGTGAAGCTTGTAACTTTCTCATTTCTCCATGGATTAGGACAAAATTTAGGTCTATCATGCCTAGAATTTCACAAGGAATCCAAAGGTGGTGGTGGTTTTTTCAGATGAAGCTCCTATTTCAAAACCCGATAGTGTTATTGAAATAGGCCTATAATTGCATTTTCTATGCTACCTCTTGTTATAGGCATGAATTACATGATGAATTGGTTCAACCACAACATATATAACATGTATGAGATGTGCCTGATCAGTGGACTTCAAAGCAATTCATATTTCTAAGAGTTCAAGTTGTGATGCTTACCTCTTTAGGAGCTTTTTGGGCTATCTACCAAGTTTCTTGTGCCAGAAACAATTTGATGCTTTGGACACCTTCAAATGATCCCTTAGAAGCTTTTAGAATGGTTGAAACCAACTAGAATCCTCAGGAACAAGTTTGAGCTCTTTCTTGCAACTCTCTCAAATGGTGTTCTAGATGTGGGGAACCATTTGGGACAGTTCAATGAGGATATTTGGAGTGTGTTTAAGGTTTTATCTAGTTTTGAAAGTGACTGAATCAAGACATGGCTTGAAAAATGCAAAAAAGTCCAATTTTGAGGTTTTGAGAGGGGACTTTGTGATTATGGTGTTACAGGTCACTTATGAGAGTTTGGACAGCTTAGATATGATATATTAGATGTGTTTGGATCATGAGCTGTAATGGAAATGCTCTCTAACTCAAAAACTCAGAGTTACCTTGCAAAAGAAGACATTTTTGCCTAGAGAAAGAGATTTTGAGGAAAGCAAGTGTTGTAGTGCTTTGGTGTACTTAAACTGAGTACAAATGAGCTCTATTTATAGTAGAGCAAGTTTGTTTTGCAAGCAATAGTGAATGGTGGCTGCAGCAGGCCTTTGGCCAATTGGATCATTTTGGAATCTCAAGTCTCCTCTAGCCATTGACTAGAGGTTAGAGCACAAGTCTATGGTTCTTTGGTTCAGAGCTTATCCTTGACTCGTTTAGTTGGAATAGGCTTAGATCATGCCACCTTGGTGCATCCATTGAATGCTTGGAAACAAAATTGAAGTCTTGGCCTCTTTTAGGCTTTTTAGGGTTTGGCATGCTACTTGGGGAATCTTGGACTTGGGAGGCTGATGAATCAGTGCTTGTCCCTTGGTTGTTCCCCTTGAGGTATGCAGATGGATAAACATGCTTGGAATTGCACAATTTGAGCAAATCGAGCCTTTATGCACAAATCTGCCTTGCCAAGACAGTTTGCAGCAAGGCATGTTGCAGCTGTCATAACTCCTAGCTCAGGTGGAGTTTGATGGAGTTCTTGGACATTTTTGAAAGCCCTTATGTCACACAACACATGTGTGATCATAGTTTGTCTTGAAACTTTTTGGATCCAAGTGAAAAATTCCCCTACATTTTGAAAAAAAGCAAGACAGATTCTGACTTAGTGAAAATTTCACCAAGTGTTGCAAAAAGTGACATTTCATGTTTTCAGCCATTTTGATCACTCCATAACTAAAAATCCATGAAGAATTGGAATGAGGTGTAGTTAACACTTTTAAATTATGCCATGAGAGCTACAAATCCATCTTTGGACCAACCAAAATGGTTGCTTGGATCTCAAGTTATGATCCTTGGAAGTTGGTACCCTAGCCACTTTGTTCCATAACTTAGAAAAATTCTAAGTTTTTATGGTTACCCCTTTTACAAGTTATCCCACTTTCTTTGATTTTTCTTGATGAATGATGATTCAAATCACATATTAACATTGTTTTAGGGTTAAAGAACCATAATTATGAAAAATCTCAAAAAGTCAAACTTTGACTTTTGTGCACAGTTGACTTTTTATCAGATGAATTCCAAACTATGCGATCCTTTGTGAAATCAAGTCCTTGACCTAAATCAAACTTGATGGACATGTTCCATAGGTGTTATAGGGTGTATTGAGTCATGTCCCAAGGTTTGTGAGCATGTCTAGGTCAAAAGTCAAAGGTTCAGTTGACTTTTTCCCCGAAACCCTAACCGTGGTCCTGATGAAATTGAAACTTGTGGATTAAGCTTCTTGGATCAATCCATTGTTGAAAATGGATCAATGTAGTGTGTTAGAGACCCTCAAATCATGTCTTGAGGTCTTGGCTCATGTTTTGTCCCAAAAGTCAACTTAGGGGTGAATTAGGTCAAGAAACCCTAATTCCTGATTTTTGGGTAAATGCATCCCCTGAGGTTAAATTGACTTGATGATTGTATCCATGAGGTCCCTTGGAGTATCTTGGGTTATGCTTTGAAGCATTGGCTCATGCCCAGATGAAAAATTTCATCTGGAGGCCTTGGTCGATCAAAACCCTAATTTGGTGACACTGGCGATCTTGAGGCTCGATCCACTTAGAATGCTGCAACCTTATGCTTGATTCTTGATGCGGGAGTCCTCTTGATCCTTTATAGGTGTTTGAGATGTTAGGCAAGTTGAAGATCATGTCATTTCTTGATTGATCCTTTGTCTAAGGCTCTGAGAGGGCTTGAAACCCTAATTCTTGATTGTAGTGAATGCTCACCCATCTGTGAGGAGATTGATAAGGCATGAAGGTACATCCATATTGTGATGATGATTTGCACAATGATGGGAAATCTTAGTGGTCAAAATTTGGGGTATGTTAGACAAAGATGAAGTCCTTCAAGAAAAGTCATGCTCAACTACATGACCCAGAAGAGGATGCTAATGAAAACTGGGTTAATTTCATTAACTCAGGAGGTTTGAGTGGATAGCTGACTTCATAAGAGAAGTTTTTTTTGGTTGTGTGTGTTTTTTTTTTGCTGTTTGTGTTGTGATAATTCCCTAACAATATTTGTTTCCATCTGTTGTTTGTGTTTCCAGTTGTTTGTGTTTCCATTAGAACTGATTGTAGTCTTTGCTACTGTGTGTTTTCATTTTGTGTACATTTTCTCTATTTTTTTTGTCAATTTCTAGCTAAAAAGGGGGATTAAAGTGTTAGTATGTGTGGTTTCTGATGTTGTATCAAATGACATGACATCATGTCATGTTTTAGTGTGACTTGTGGTTGCTTGCTGTGTGCAACCATTTAGAGAGAGCATGATAATATGCCATGCTTTTGCACCTGCCACTGAGGTGATGTATGTGTGCAATGATGTGCAATCACATATCCTGACATGTTGTGTTTATGGAGAACCTTGGATGCTCTATGGTAATTTATTACTCTGATACTCTGAGAATATGTGTGGCTTCTGCTGTATGTGTTTCTAATATGTGTGGCTTCTGCTGTATGAATTTCTAATGTATGAATTTGGATAGTTCATGCTTATTTGTCTTGTGCCAAAGGCTTTCCCCTTGAGAGGGATGTGTGAACTGAGGCAGTTGAGGTCTGGATGTCAGGTGATTTGGGTTTTCCCCTTCAGGGCGAGTATTGGTTATTTGTGACAGGGGGAGAAATGGACCTATCTAATGTTGTTGTGTTGGAGATGTGTTGATGTAATGTCAGACCACATGTCTTGACATCTGATCTCTGGAGATTCCTGACATCTGAAGGAGTTGTATTCTCTAATGATCTGTAGCTGCACTTTATCTCTGATATCATTATGTTTGCGGGTTGTGCAAAATTTACATGAAACTTGGGTCTTATTCATTGTGGTTTTATTCCTCTCTCCAACAAAGGATGTTTTAGCCAAAATTTGCCAAAGGGGGAGATTGTAAGTTCTGTGGTTTTTGGATTGGCAACATTTTGGTAAAACAACATGTTGTTAGCAAGATGTTGAACCAGATGTTATGCCATGACAGTCAGACATTATATTTAGTGTGATGTTGTGACATGTGCCAGGACATGTTATACCAGAAAGTTAGGGCATGATTATTTTGGTTTTTTTGTGTGACTTTTGAATGTGTTTTAATTCACACGTATGCGTTATCCAAGGAGGGATATTATGAGAACTTCTATTTTGACAGATTGTGATGGTTTTCTTAAAAAGGATTGTTGAGCCTTTTTAGGAAACTTTGTATTTTGTTCCTATTTTTGTTCAGCAGATTATGCTTATGATTCCAACAAAGTGATTTCACGGTTTTTATTAACCAAAAACTAATCAATTTTAATCTTAAGTGTCGGATGGCTTTCGATCTTACCCGACGTGTCACGGTTCTACTTTCGTAGTAACTGATCAAATTAATTATAGGAAAATTATATTAAAATCAAAATAGCCCCAATAGAAACTCTATAGAAACAACATATGGAGTACCGTCAAATCAACGGTCCTCACATTCCAACACTAACGAAATTAGTCGGACATGGTTACGGTAAACATTTTTGCTTTTGTTTGAAAAAAGGAATTAAAAATAATAAGCGATTCGATTAAAATAAAGAGAGTGCGATAAAAGTAAATAATGTAAAATAGTGCAATGAAAATAAATAAAGTAGAGCGATGAAAGTAAATAAAGTAAAGCAGTGCAATGAAATAAACAAAGTAAAGCAGTGCGATGAAGTAAACAAAGTATAGCAGTGCAAATTAACAAGACAATAAGAATGTAAATAGATTGAAATTAATAAGAACCTGCTCCAATCAGAGACTTGAATCAGATACAGGAAATAAATTATGCGGAATTTAAATGGCGGAAAGATTAAAAGCATAATATAAAGTGCTCCAAACTCAAATACAACAATTGTGCAATAACCCTCCAATGTGAAGAATTATTGCTTTTAACAGTGTGAATTTATGCCTAAGTTGTAACTAAGCTTGGATGCCTTATAATGTTAAACCTAAGTCCTATTTATGCTAGTATAAAGCCTTGGAAACCAAGTAACAAGTTCAGAATTCGTGTGAGGGAAAAGAGGGAGTAGTGGGGTGATTCTTCAACTGCCAATTGACTGGGGCGTCAAAAGCAAAGATGGCGACCGCCATGTAGAGGTGGCAATCGCCACCTTCATAAAACTCCAGGAAATGGTCTTTGTGACCATTGGCACGTGGGACACATCATCCACCTCATGTCGAGCACCATGTTAGACGCCGTGTGTGTAAACTGCTCTTTTTTCTCTGTTTTTCCTCCGTTTTGCTACGTTTCTTCAAGTATGACTCTCTCTTGGCTATGTTCATGAAATACAGACAAAATACCAATATAACACTAGAAATGACAATAAAACAGCTGTAAAACATGTGCAAGTTGAGCCAAATATGTGGTGTGTTTCTGTGTTATCAGTTCTTCAACAAGTGCGGCAAGTTCCAACGATTATACGACTTACTTAATGCCCTAACCAATGTCCTCCATAGATTAACCTCGTCATGGCCCTTTCAAATGTGCAACATGGACATTTTTGGACAACTTCCACGTGCTCCAAGGTAACTAAAATTCATACTCATGGGTTTTATGTTTCTTCACCAAGTGAATAAAGGCAGGAGTAGTGGAAAAGATCATATCATATAAAGTAAGGAGTTTTTATTAGAAACAAATAATTTGCAGGTTTGGACTACCAAAGTGCTGAAGGTGGCACAAAACACAAGAAATGGGGGGCGGGGTGAATTGGGTTTCTAAAAATAAAAGGTTTTTCAAAACCAACTCAATGCACAAAACACGAACAACAAAAATAACAGGTGATTTTTATACTGGTTCACTGTTAACAAAGCACCTTTAGTCCACCCTACCAAGGTGATTTCTCCTTCTCAATCAAGACTTAATCCACTATAACTGAAACTGATTACAGACACCACAAA
Organism: Lathyrus tuberosus; assembly: GCA_022829125.1. Classification (NCBI taxonomy): domain Eukaryota; kingdom Viridiplantae; phylum Streptophyta; class Magnoliopsida; order Fabales; family Fabaceae; genus Lathyrus; species Lathyrus tuberosus. Next base: position 6,244,491 of record JALAZF010000362.1, on the reverse strand, counting down.
GACAACCATCTTTATCTTCTCGAGTATATCAGACTAAACCCTATTCACTCAAGGTAATCACTCAAATAATATTGAGATTTAAAATGTGTTTACAAATAATGCTTCTAGAAATCAGATTAACATAATGTTTAAGCATAATGAAATAATCACACAAGGCAAACAAAAGATTTATGTGTGTTTCTTTACAATATTCACAAGAATAATATTTTCTGAAACGATGCACCGTGAATAATGTTGATTAGCTTGTGAGTTGGCAACCTATTCATTCTTCCACGTCTTTCTCATATAGCCAAGGAAAGATCTGTTTAAGGGTAGAATGAGAATCTTCATGAATGAGTTGGCGTCTTGAATAACTGTTATCAAAGGTGGGAGACAAATTCGTACAGTATTAATGTCCTTATTCCACAAAATAATAGTGGAAGGAATGATGTGATCTTGTATTATGTACTATTTATCTCACGTAAACCCTTTTGATCTTATCTTCTAATCTTCAGAGGCTTTTGAATAAAGTTGTTGAAGCATGCTCAGAAGGATCAATGGCCTGGTTGAGCGACTTTAGAACCTAAGTCTTTAGAGTCTTGACACTGTTCCTCATTATCTCGTCTTCAAAATATTTAGTAGTTGTTCTTCAGAATATACAAATATTGAGCTCAGAATCTTGAAGGTAGATGATCCTTAAAAGGCTCTCCAATCAGAGTCACAATCAGAAGCTTTAGCATAAACGTTCTTCAGAGCCGTTGTCTAAGAGCTTTCTAGAACTTGACAATATTTTGTAAAGCACTTGTATCTCGTTAGAGTCAGAGTGTGTTGATTCAAGAGTCTGATGACATTACATTCCAAAGCTTCAAAGTCAGAACATGTTAAGCAAAAGCTACACACTAGACACAAAACCATTAATGTACAAAATTGTTCTCTAGGAAACAACATGTTGTTATCATCAAAACTAAAGGCCAAATGCATGACCAGATCTTGTTCTAACAATCTCCCCTTTTTGATGATGATAAAACCATGTATTTTTATGAACAAATTTTACAAGATTTAATCACATAAAAATATCAGAGTGATGTTTGTAAGCTCCCCATGAATTTCATATTGTTAAAAATTATTTTTCACTTTAGAATTTCATAGTTAGGTTTGCAAGATCCCCTTGAATTTAAGACTTAAAATAACTTTAACACAAAAGAAATGTAAGTAGCATGAAAGAAATAACTTCCCATATGACATAAGCTAGATTGTTACATTTTTCTCTTCAGACAGAAGACTGGTTACTATCTTCCATAAGGCAGAAGCCTGGTTGTAATGGTTGAAGTAACATCTCAGAATGCAACATCTTGGGTACATAAGTACTTCATTTAGAATCCTTGCTTGAGTGTCAGAAGGTCTGGATATTAGTCTCATCACAGAGCATGATTTTTCAGAACTTTATGATGTTTGGTTTCAGAATGATTTTTCAGAACTTTATGATGTTTGGTTTCGGATGCTAAGTTGTATACCATAGGTCTGGTTGTGATCAGAATTAGTAGTTCAGAGCACTGGTTGAACTTGTTGAGAGTATTGATCTCAGAACATAGTCTTGTACAGAACTTGTATACACCTGGTTTTTATTATGCTTGATTCAAATTCGATTAAAGAAAACACTTGGTTCCTAAACTTAAGTCTCATCCTTATGTTAGGTTAGTGCCTTAGAACCTCAAACACTTGGTTAGAAAGATGAACTTTCACGGAGTTCTCATAAAATTACTAAGTTAAAGAATTGTTAGAAACATGTTTGGGTTTTTCATAATGGGAATTAGATATATCAAAATCAATCACTCTTTCTCCCCCTTTGTCATCATTCAAAAAGAAATAAAAAGACAAAGTATATAAGCCAAACAAATGTTCATTTCGTTAATCAAATAGGAAAGTACAGGAATGAAAAAGAAATAGAACAAAGATAACATAGAGTTTTTTAAAAACTAAGGTTCAGAGGGTTTGGGTAGTCTTAATAAGATCTCTCATAGCAACCCTTCAATCTTTGTTGTCCTTTCCTTCACTTTAGAATTCTTAGCAGCCAGATACTTCAACTTCTTCAGAATGAACTCCTCATAATTGAAAGTCTTCTTGGTTCCAGAAACACTTGCAACTTCAAGAGTTGTCTCAGAGGTAACCACTGTAGTCTGAACTAGGGACGGAGGAGGAATAACTTCTGGTGCAGGGAATAGAAGAGTAGCCGGAACTTTCTGAAGTAGAGGTTCAACAATCCAGAGAGTCTGGCATAGAATTTCCTCTTAGCTTCTTTCATCCATGCAAACTCCAGCTCTTCAAAAATGACCTTTATCCATCTTTTGAAGTCGTTGGCCAACTCACATACTTCATAGAGGTTTGCATTACCTTTGCAAGCCTCGATGAGAGTATCGAGTATGCCTTCAACATCTTTTTCAAACAGTACAAACAATTTAGACATGGGACTAGGGAGGATGTTGGTTTGAGAGATTATTTGGTTAGAAAAGGGTTGAGAGGGTCTATCTGGGTAGATAATGAGCTCATCATCTGATTCAGGATTAGAATCAATAGGTGATTCATTACCCTAGATATCAAAGTGAGTGGTGTTTGTTGGTTGATGGGTCAGAAGAAGTTCAACAAAGGATGGTGGAATAAAAATTAGAAGTTGAAGTTTAGAAGTAAGGGTGATATTAGGAAAAGTATCTGTTAGATTTGTGGTTTGGGAGCAGTGGGTTCCAGAACATAAGGGATGGAAGAAGTGACTGTGGATGAAGTGGTGGATGAATTGTTTGCATCACTAAGTTAAGGAGCATAAAAAGGAACAATAGTTCGAGTAGAAATAGTAGCAGCAGCAGTGGAGGTTGCTTCAGAAGAAGTCTCCAGAATCTTCTTCGCATCCTTAACCCTTTTGGAGAAAACTTCATTATCTCCTCCAGAAGATTTTTGTGCGAACTTCCTTTTCTTCTTTTGCTTTTGAGCAGACTTTCTTATCTCCTTTGAAGGTTCAAAAGCAGAAGGAGCAATACTAGCATAGTTATTGTTGACTTCTCTACCCTCATAATTAGCAGACTCTGGATTAGAGAAGAGAGGAAAGTCATCTAAAGGAATATTTCTGTTGCAGATTTCCTCCTTGAGGATCTCGATAACTGGGATTTTGAGAGAAGAAATCATGCCCATATTTTTCAGACTCTTGGAGTTGAAGAAACTCCTAACAGCAGATATCAGCCCTTGAGACTTTTCATCATCTATTAGAGAGTCTATCAGAAGACTCTCAACTAGAATATCTAAAATAAGTCTTCCAAAAGGAATCTAGGATTTCATCTTTCTACTTCCATTCCTTGAGTCCTTCACAAAATCTATTAAGAACCGAAAGAGAAATGATGGCATGTTCACTTTGATATCAGCAACAATAAAATGAAGAACATATTGTTGATTAAGGTTGATGTAGTCAGGGGAGTTGGTTAGCTTTTTGGGATTAAAGCAACCAAGAATGATTCTTTCCCAAATCCTAAGAATAGAATGAATGTTCTTGATTTTGATGACATGGCTTCTAGTGGTGGAAATAGCCTTGGACACTTCACTAGTATCAAATCTTCTTTCTCCCATCAGTTCACATTTGACTCCATTATCATCATGGCCAATACGTTTGGCTATGAGATTCTCAGTGATGACAATTTTTTTTCCAAAAATAAAAGAAACTATTCGAGTATAGGAGGTCTTGGAATGAATCCAGAATTTCCTTACAAGAACTGGGAAGACTAGTCCTTGAAGATGATCAAAATATTTGTCCCAACCTTAAGTTTGAACAGCAGGTAGAAGGTCGAAACCATGAGCCTTCAAACTATCAAAATCAACCATACGCTCGTTGAGAACTTCCAGGTCTTTTTCAGGTGTTGAGAGTGTGACTTCAGGAGTGTCATACGCATCTGCAATATACAAAACCCTATTAGGATGCACAGTAGATGGTGTCCTGTAGGATTGGAGGAGATGGGGGATGTACTCAGGTGGTTGTGATGAAGCAGTTCTTCACACAACCCTTTGGAAGGCAACTTCTTTCAGTTGTTTAGCAGTAACTTGAGGATGTTGTTCAACAGTTTGTTGTTCTTGTTGCTTAGATTGAGCAGATGATTATTGTTTTTGAGAAGCCATTGATGCAGAAAGAGTGGTTTGGGGTTTGAGAACTTTTTCGATTTGAAAACAAGAAAGTGTGGGTAATGAAAAGTTGCGAAGGTGTGTGAGGTGGGTTTAAATAGAAATTTTTGCAATTATGACAAAAATATATAATAATGACAAATAAAGCACTTAACACAAAATCTGACAAAGGGAGTAAGGCGAAAATATTTTAACCTAATCCCAAGATTAATGATTAAACCCAATGTGTTATGCACACGTTAGAAACAATTCAGTTTTCTAAGACAGTTGTCTTTAAAACTGTCCCACTTTCCAACACTGATTTACAGCTATTTAATGTGAAAGTGTTCAGTATCCAGAGAGCATATTTGTTTAACCAAAAAAATTCTGACTAGATACCTCTGAACTTATGAAACCTTCTCACTTTAGAAGACTCACACGTTCAAAACCAAAATAGGTTTCAGAGTCTCATTTTACCATTCTGAGAGATTAACATTGATAAAACATCTTTTTCATTCTGGACATAAGTCCATTTTCAAAATTTTCAAAATGAAAACGAATCCATCTTCATCAAGGGGTTTTGTAAAGATATCAGCCCATTGATGGTCTATATCAATAAACTTTAGATCTAAAATTCCATTATGAACATAGTCACGTATAAAGTGATGTTTTATCTCAATAAGAAGAATTATGGTTGGATATGGATCCAATTTTTGAGGTGTGTGATCGTTTGGCCTTGCGAATCTAGGAAGGACACTTGAAAACAAGTTTGAATTTTTTGCCATCATATGAGAAGAGTGTCACAATTTGCAAATTTAATAATTAAAGTGTGATAATAATTGACACTAGAAAGTGAGCTATAGCTTGCTACATAAGTTACATGATCCAAGATTGCAAATTTATCCAACTACAAGTGCATCAAGTAAGATTGCCCTTTTGACTCCATGAATGTTTACAAGAAATACAAGGAAAGGTTGCATTCTAAAGTGTCATACAAGCTCTAATAAAGACATGCTTGCGAGCTAAGTCCATCACACAAGAAAAAGTCACTTCATACACAAATCTAAAGAGGAAGTTCAAATGAAGAAGTTTTTAGATTCAAAGATACATAAAAGTAATACAATAAAATGTGTCTCATGGTTACATTGCAAGTTTGCTTTCCGTTTGTACTAAAAGGGGCTTTAAGTTGTCCTCATTATGTCTTTAAATCTCGTTTTCTTCAAGCATCATCATCTTCACGCCTCATGCTTTCAACATCATGCTTAAGAATTCCACTTCCATCATGCCACAATTTTGCCTCTCACGCGTCATCTTCAATCACTTTCTTCAAGCCTCACCATCTTCAAGCCGTGTCAACCATTGACCTCCAAACATCCTTGCCAAAATTCATGACATTTACAACCTACACAAGGCAATCCAAAACCATGTCAAAACCATTCTTAGAACACAATGCAAAAATCAAACTCTAATTCAAATCCCAAGGCCTAAAGTCATGTCTCAAGTCCATTTTTTAATTCAAATTTTAAGACTTAGATTCATGTCAAAGGCCCATGAGAAGCTTTCAAATTCAAAAGGAGTCTTTCCATTCAAATGAGCAAAGCCTAATTGTGTTTCATTACAAAGCTTTTAATTCCAAATTGCAAAAAACTACAGAACAATACAAGTAAAAGTAAAAAAGGGAAGAAGAAAACAAGTGATTTTTGTGTCTTGTCCATATATCCATCCCAAAACAAGTCATATCCCCCCATGCCACCTTCCCCACTTTTTGTCTACAAAGCAACACGTTGACCCCACTCTCTATACCAACTTGTTACCAATACAATGCCCTGCTACTTGTCACGCACCACCAAATTATATCAAATTTAAGACAAGGCAAAAGTTTCAAGTTCCCAAATGCAGTTTTTTCTAAAATTGTTCTTAATATCAAGAGCCAAGTTCTTCAATCCAAGACAATTTCAAGCCATGTACCTTCACATTTCAAATGTATCACACAACAAATTTAAATCATGCCTAATGTAACAAATTCACATGTATACATTCAGCAAGCACTACTACAAAATGCGTAAACAACGACGCCATGGTCACAACGGTTCATCCCTACACCGTTGTGACATATCCAAACTAAGGCGCAGTTGTATTTTATTTGTTTTTTGAATAAAAATTATCTGTATATAACAACGGTTGATAATCTAACTGTGGTGATACCATCAAGCTTTCATGTGTTCAAACCTCAGCGCCATCATATATATTATTCCTTTTATGTTAAGGCGCGCCTTTTCTTTTTTATTTACTTTTAAATAAAAAAATTAAAAGTTATGATTACGGTTGTTTATTTACACCGTTGTGATATATTTTGTATGTTTTTTTAATTTTTAATTCTAAATATAACTCTGGCACTTTAATATGAAATTTCATTATGAAAGTAATATATCATAACGGTGTATGGTGTTGACCGTCGTAGTAGCTTTTCAATATACTCCAAGCTAGCTAGTTTCATTGTCTCTTCAGTATCCTTTTTTCCATTGAAAATAGAAACTAGACGAAACGATACATGATTTCAACCCTAAACCCTAACGTTCAATATTGTGAAACAATACACGATTTCAACCAAAGCTTGCATCATCAGTATCCATTCTTCACCGTGTTGTTGTCATTTTCGTCATCATCGTTACGATCGTTACGGAAGGAAGATTACACACTAACCAACACCATCGTCATCATCATCACCGTCGAGAAGGAAGATAACAACACCGTCACTGTCGTAAGGAAGGAAGACAACAACAACACCAACACCAACATCGTTTACTTAGTCATCACGTTTAGGGTACGTAAAATATTTTCCCCATGCATCTACAGTAAACTCATTTGCCATTGTTGTTCATGTTGTTGTTGTTTATGTTCTTGTTGTTCATGTTGTTGTTGTTGTTTATGTTCTTGTTGTTCATGTTGTTGTTCATGTTGTTGTTGTTGTTGTTGTTGTTGTTTATGTTCTTGTTGTTCATGTTGATGTTTTTGTTGTTGTTTTTGAACATAGATGTCGATCTTGTCGAGTTCTAAATCAGGAAGCAGTGAAGATGCTTAAACGATTGAGTGTTCTACGAATACAACTCAAACGATTGAGTGTTCTGCGAATACAACTCAAACGATTGATACTCAGTTGAAAAGATCACAAAGAGGTGTCACAATGATGCCCTAATTCACATCAGTCTGCAACTCATCAGGTGTAAAAATTCTGATCGAGTTTGATTCGCACTACAGATTAGTGGATTGTCCACATTACTCTACTTTTAAGAGTTATGTTGCGTTCCTTGCACGTAGCAAATTGAGTATACTGATAAATGATTGGAGAGAAGTGGATGTTAATGTCAAAGACAACATATAGATAGACGTTAAGGTATTACATACTATAATTTTCATATATTTGATATCACTACCTATAGTTTCTAATTCATACTTATATATTGATTTAATGTAGTTGAATTTTGAGTTTACCGATGACTCAAAATTGAAAAAAAAGAGGATAACTTATGCCGGTGTTCATTGGAGGGGATTTAAGTCACGGCTCATGGCTGACTACATTACGAAGCCTAAGAGCGGTCTTCAACGTCCATGATTCGGTATAGTCGCCGTTCTGAGGAATTCAAGGTTAGTACTAGTCTTATGTAACCTATAATGTTATGCTAATGAGTTATAGATACTAATCATACACATTTTTCACTATGTTAATAACAGGCTAAAAGCGAAGTAGGAATTTAAAACAAGGCGAAAAACATGTACCCCCATAGATTGTCTCGTGGGGGTTACAGGAAACTTGAGAAGAGAATCATGCAGGAAAAACAACAAGAAGGAGGAGATGGTGACATCCCATCTCCACTGTCAAGACATGAGAAATGGTAGAGGGCTCGATTAAGACCTAATGGAGAGTACACCTCTGAGGCTTCAAGAGTAGTTGCTGAAAAAATTGTAAGTATATGTTTTGTTTTGCTTATGTTATTTAAATGCGTTTGCTTATGTGAGTTGTTCATGTTGTGTAGGATAATTTGGTTGTGGTGGCCCATGAAGGCACATTTGTTTCGGAAGCACGACATGATATATTAGTGGAAGCTATCGGAACAGCTGAGCATGGAGGTCGTGTCCATGGTGTTGGAGAAGGTGTCGGCTTGAGGTCATACTTTGGATCTCAAAGAAGAAGCACCGCAACCACTGAATTTCATGCTCAACGACAAAAGATTGAGAATGTTGAGAAGCAATTGGAAGAACAAAGGAGGATGTTTGAAGAGGAGAGGGAAAAAAGGGAGAAAGAAATGGAAAAGTTACAAGAGTTATATTCGGTATGTGCTTTACTTGAGATGTTAGTGTTTTATCGGAAATGTATGATATATATTGTGCTTATTTTTGTTTTATGTTCTAATTGAATGTTATGATGTAGATATTAAGTGAAAACCCCGAACAACGAACAAATGAAGATCAACGTTACGTTGATGGTGATGATCAAACTCCAAGTAGAAGTGTTATAAATCGCACTTCTACAAAAGGAAGTAATTGTACAGCCCTCCCCCTCCCCCTATAGATAACCGCAATGGGATATTGGACCCTAGTCCAAATGAAATAACCAATTTATACTTGTCCATTGCAACAACAAACCTTGCGCAACCTCTCCCGCTAGAACATTGCCCGAAATTGGATGTAATGTAATACACTCCTGAAGATGTAAGGGATTTTCTCGCAAGATTTAAGTGGCTTGACATAGGTATTTTGCATGTTTGGTGCACGTAAGTATATAATCGAATATACATGTCATTATAGAACATTATAATTTTTTGTATTTTCTCCCTTAAATTATTCATTTTCTTTGACCATTTAGGTACATTCACCGTGTTTGTATAGAGTTAAATAAATCAAGTACTTATGGAATCTTGGAGCCAAGTTATATTTGTTGGACGTATAATGAAAAAAAATATCATAGAAAAGTACTTGAAAGAACGACTAAATGAGGGAGGAAAAGAATGTTACCTTGCACCATTCCTCTGTAGGTAAGTATTGTTGTTATTTATTTATATATTCTATATTTAGTTTTGTTTTAGTAAAAACTAATAATATATATATATATATATATATATATATATATATATATATATATATATATATATTCTCGTGTTCATTCAGTGGTCATTGGCAATTGATCATAATATCATTTACGACAAATACGGTGACATTACTGTGTTCCTTGCACGACCCACTCCACAAACTAATGAAAGATATTATTCTAACGTAAGTGTCTATGTTTAATATCATTTTCTTTGACATTAATTGTAATTAGTTTATCATGTAATATGTTTAATTCAATTTTCAATGTACAGTCTTGTGGAGCAAGTTAATATAATGAGGAATGTTAGAAAAAAGCCCACATGGATTGCTCCTAAAGTAAGTGGCCCGATTACCTGTTTCTTTCATTTACATTCATGTGTGGTTATATTCATGTTATTATATTCATGTAATTTGTAGACGAGGAAATAACCGGGGAGTTACGAGTGTGGGTATTATGTCATGAAACACATGTTAAACATTGTCCTTGGTGACATTGTTGATTCATGGGATAAGGTATATATGTCATAAAATGTTTACATATATTAATATATAAGTTGACTATTGAATTATTATCATGCATGATATTCAATTTTTTCCTCTTTCTTATGTAGATGTTTAATGACCAAACCCCATTCCCCGTTGAGGACTTTCTAGATCTTTGTAAACGTTGGGCGTATATCCACAATGCACTTAAGGGTCCTCCAGCTGTTTGATATATCAGCAGCATTCCTCAGCATATTTTTTGATGCACATATTTTTGGCTTTTGATGCACATAATGTGAACAATAATTTTGGCTTTTGATGCACATATTGTGTTTGATGTACAAGATATTGTGTTTGATGCACATAATGAAATCAATAATATTGGCTTTTGATGCACGTATTGTATTTGATTTAAACAATGTTAGCTGTTAGCTTTTGATGTAAATTCTCTGATTCATTTATAACGATAAAATATAGGAAGAAGTGTGTTTGATGCACATATTGTGTTTGATGTAAACATAAGCTGTTTTGAAAGGATAAAATATAGGAAGAATTTGATAAGCAAAGAATTTTTATATTTAAAACAGGTTGTTTTGATAGCGGTTATAAAACCTAACCGTAGTTGTATGTCAAACGCTGATCAGAATAATATAAATAAAAAATGTTGTTGTTGAGAATTGAACCAGATCACCTTTAGTTATATCACAACGGTTGTGTAATCTAACCGTTGTGAATGGTGCACACTTTCTGGAATACAACAACGGTCCCAGGATCATCATTGTACGTACCGCATATACAAAAACACTCTACATAACAACGCCTTCGCCCGCGTCATTATATGTCATTTCCAACCGTTGTTAAATGGGTTTTTCGTAGTTGTGAAGTTCAAACCATTTCAATTTCACATTTCAGAATTCTTATTTGCACACATAGCATATCACACACACCCAATTCAAGACAGAAAATGCAGAAGGAATTTCAGAATGAGAGGGATACCACATCACAGTTCAGAATTCAAAAAGGGAGATAATACAGAACCACAGATTAACAGCAGAAAACTTTAACATCAATTTGGAGAATAAGACAAAATTCATAGCAGAGATTCAGATTTCACACCAACCAAAACCCTGTCATTGAGAATGACCACGCAAGATCAATTTCAGAATTAGTGAAATAAGGGAAAGGTTCAGGGTTTTTAGTTTTAAACATCTTACACAATAGCATGAAGATAGAAAAAGGCCAAAGAGTTTACTACAGCCAAGAATTCAAAGAGGTTAACTAAATCAGATTCTGATCTCAATAAAGAGAAGCATTCAAAGAGATGATAACACACAAAAAAACACAGAGATAACCTTGAAAAAAAGAAAAGGTTCATACAAGTTCAGAAAAGCAAAAACCTAATTTTGGTTCTAACACAAAGCTTCGAAGAACCCTAACCGCATGATTTTTCTAAGGAGAAAGTGAAAGAGAAAGTGAGAAAGAAGAGAGACTTATCTGCTGATTCGTGGGTTCCTCATCAGAGCTTGGTTTTCAAAAGAACTTCATTTGGGTAACTATTTATCCTTTCCACCTTTGCTTTGCATTTGTGATTTACTCATTTTGCCCTCCTATGATTCAAACGTTGTAGAGAGTTTTCTTTCGGATCTTGAGGTTTAGGGTTTTCGAAAGAGAATGTTGTAATTTGTGGGAGAATCGTTAGTTTCTTTTTTGCATAAATTAGTGTTAAATTTGGATTTAAGCTGGAAAGAGAGGGTTTTTACTTTGAGTCCATGGCAACAGGGAGTGTCTTCGCCGGAGAAGACGGCGGCTTCCGCCATGAGACCTTCTTCTCCGGTGACTGCTTAGGGTGTTCAGATGGTGTTATTTTGCTCAGAAGGAGAAAAGAGTTGAAAAGCGTGAGAGAGAGTGAGTTTGCTAGGTTTTTGTTTTGTGTTCATTGTATCTATGTTGATCCATTCCATCTCCATGTGCACGCGTTTTAACGAATGTGAAGGACGGTAACATGTGTCACTGTCGTAACCATTAGATTTCCTTTATCATAGAATCCAATACCCATATCCCTGTGAACCTCAGGGTGTTTTTTCGATCCAGGCTGTTGGTGTTTAGTTAGATTTTGAATCCACGGTTTGTGACTGAGTGTGCACGGGAGAGTCTCATCAGACTCTCCCCATGGAATCCACGAGCTGATTAGCTTTGGGCCTATTTCGAATTGATTTCTGCCCCCCCAGAAGGCCCATTTGGACTTCTGTTTTTGTTTTTCTTACTTGTTTACACCCCTGCTTCGTTTAAATCTTTTTTTAATTAATATTTTAGTTTAGATTAATTGGTTTAGGTTAATTAATTTAGGTTAATTAATTTAGGGTAAATTAATTTAGGTTAATCAATTTGGGTTATTTATTTAGTATAATTAATGTAGTTTTTAATTTTAATTAGGATTAGAATAGTTAATTTTGGTTAGGTTTAATTAGAATAATTTACTTTGGTTATTTATTTTCTAATTAGGTCTTAGTTTCTAACATTTTTATAGTTAATATTAATTAGTTAATTTTCTTAGATTTATTTAACACAGGTTATTTAGGTTTAGTTAAATAACTTTGGTTAGGTCTTTAGTTTGTTTATCACTAATTTAATTATATTTCATATTCTTTTCATTTTCTTTTTTATGTTGAGTTTGGCTTTGGATGTATAGTGTAATGACTTTCGCTACGTGCTTTTAATCTTACCCTTTTTTGTCATTCTAGATATTTGTCCCTCTGTGGTTTACCCCATTCCAAGGGAAAGATTCATTGTTGACTCATAAGTCATTTTTCTAGTTGGTCTAGACCTCCCCTTTTGCTTGACCTATTTAGGATCATCACCCTTGGCCTCATTAGAGCCACTTCCCTTTGACGTAGTTTAGGATAGGATCATTATCCTCCTTTTGTAAGAACTATCATCATAGATGCTTATTTCCACTTGGCCTTATTAGAGCCATTTACCATACACTTAAGAATTAGGGTAAAGTTCTTAAACTCTATGTGGTTCTCATTATAATGAGTATCCACACTTCCCTTTTGACTTTGTTCAAAGTCAATCTCCTCAGACTAGTCTTTCAACTTATATTTAGAGAGTTCCTTAACTCTATGTGAGTATCATGATCATAAATACTCATTTCCCTTTGGAACCTTGATCATTATCAAGAATTCCTTGTCCTTATTTAGGTGAACTGTGAATGCTCTGATTCCATCCTAGTCAGGATACGTAGGCACGAGATGTGACGTCTTGGCGAGCATACCTAGTGTATATACCCATAGGTATTTACCTTAGCACATACCCTTAGCAAGCAAACATAATATAACACAAATACAAATAAGAGGTTCCTGTAGAGTACTACAGATATCTAGGATGCTAACACCTTCCCTAGGTATAACCAACACCCGAACCTTAGATCTCTTAGTCGTGTCTTCACATAGTGCGGTTAGGGTTTTCTTCGATCTTTACCCTTTCCTTTGGATAAATCAAAGCTCGGTGGTAAACTTCATGTTTTGTGATTCAAGTTAATTAATAGCTTGATATCCGATTCTCACCGCAATAGAAATGGCGACTTCACTTGGGAATACTCAAAAGAGGGTTAAGCCCACCTTGTTTGTGTTTGTGTTATTTATAGGTTTGCTTATTTGTATATATGTATATACCTGTATATTTGTATATCTGCTTGGGTTCTTCTGTTTGGAAGGGTTGCTACTTTTGAGTGGTGAGATAAGTCCTAACCCAAACTTGAGAGAGCACATATGATAGGATTGTGGTGTAATCAATAGTCGGCTGTTGGGAGTAGTCCTAACAAGTTTGGCATATGATGACCAAGCTCAGTGGAGGCCCCTTTGGGATTATTGATGTCTGATGCGAGTAGTCGTATTGATGTCACTCTTTCCGACCTGGGATTCTGTGATACTGAGGACCTTTAGTTACCCTTTACCCCACTTGGCCTTTTTAGGACGTAGTGCAGTGATTATCCAGGTGTAGACCTATGATGGTTGTCATGAGATACTACACTCAGATGAGTTTATCTTGAGAATATTATTAACCCGCATGAGTAGTCGTGTAGGCTGATAATATCTGAAAGATTTATCGATGACTCTGGAAACTTTTAGAATCATGTTCTGCAGAAGAGAAACCCATGGTACACACCCTTTGGGATGGGTAGACCATGGCTCCACGCATGTGACCCCTAAACCTAGGCCCTGTGTGTTTTGTTGCATGTATATATTTTTATGTTTATCTATGTTTGTGTGCTTTGTGCATTGCATACATTCATCTATACATCCATTGTTGGTTTTAAGGAACTCAGTCGTCTTTTCCTTTGCAAATCATAGGTATCATGGATCTTGAGAAAAGGAACACTAAGAAGTACAATTTCAAGAAGTCCAACTTGGTAGAGTTGAAAAAGCTGGCAGCTTTGGTGTCTTGTCCTGAAGACTTCAGAAAGCGCTATGAAAGGTTGATTGGTATCCTTAGGACTAAGATGGAGGATGGAGTTCTTGACACGTTGGTGCAGTTTTATGACCCTCTTTACCATTGCTTCACCTTTCTCGACTACTAACTCGTTCCAACTTTGGAGGAGTATTCCTATTGGTTTGGTCTACCTGTATTGGAGCAAGAGCCTTTCAGTGGTTTAGAGAAGATTCCTTCACCAAAGGATATTACGGATGCTATTCACTTGGAGATGTTTGAAGTCAAGGCTAACCTCACCACCAAGAATGGAATCAAGGGCCTACCCTCTAAGTTCTTGATAGATAAGGCTTTCTGCTTAGCTAATATGAACAACATGGATGCCTTCGAAGCAATCTTCACATTACTTGTCTATGATTTGGTCTTGTTCGCTAATATTAAAGAGTTTGTTGATATCAACGCCATTCAGATCATCCTAACTGGAAACCCTGTACCCACATTGCTTGGTGATACTTATCACTCCATTCATCACAGAACTCTCAAGGGAAATGGTACCATCTTGTGTTGCGCACCTTTGCTTTACAAGTGGTTGGTTACACAGTTGCCTCGGACAGCATACTTTAAAGATAATCCAGACAAGCTCTGTTGGTCTTAGAAAATCATATCTCTCACTCACACTGATGTGTTTTGGTACGACTCAGCCTATGACAAAGGGGTTGTCATTGATAGTTGTGGCACATTCCCCAACGTGCCACTCCTTGGTATCAGAGGTGGGATTAGATACAACCATATTCTTGCTAGACGTCAGTTTGGGTACCCTATGGAAGACAAGCCTAAGAACATCCTTTTGTCTGGTTTCTTCGATCTTAACGAGGAAGCCAGTAGAGAAACTAAGGATAGAGTTTTGCATGCTTGGGGAACGCTCATAATGACTTAGGAAAGAGAAATTGTGTAGCCTTGGAACCATTCCTTCAGTGGGTTTGATCCCGAGCACGTGATCTTAAGATGCCATACCTCCCCGAGAAACCTCCACAGCCTACCGTTGCATCATCTTCTGCCATCCCTATTGAGCACATGGAAGAATATCAGGAAACTTTGGCAAGGATGAAACTTGAACGAGACACTTGGGAAGGGAAGTACCATGCCATCTATGTTGAACAGATGGAGATGAAGAAACAGCTGAAGGAAAAGGATGATTTAATTGAGTTGCTCGAGAGACGTGTAGTAGAGAGGCACGTGGCGCAAGAGAATTTATTCTCTAGCATACAACCAACTTCCAGTATTCACGAGTATTCAAGTATTCCTCCGACATCCGGTGCTTGGAAAGGAATTGTTGACAAGCTGATTTTGGAGAATGACAAGCTAAAAAGACAGAAGAGGAAGCGTGGAGTGGAGCCTTTCTAGATAGGACTACTTGGGACTTTTTAAGCCTAACTGTTTTTCTCTCTTGTATTTTGAGCTTCTTGAATTGTACTTTGAAAGTTGTAACTTTTCTCACTGTTAATGAATTGAAGCTTATTTTGAAAATGTCTCTAATGTGTTCCTTAAAACCAACTGCGTTCGCATTGCATTTTGCATTTTTACTAACCCTATCAAGTAACTAAAATTTTGTTTTACAGACATTGTAAGATGTATTTTGGAAAAAGGGGTACTTGGCCGTACACCTTCATGGTTCCCAATGTTGAGCAACTAAAGGAACTAGGAGAACTGATTGAATACCCGTTGGCTTTCTCAGAAAGGTATGGAAGGATCCTCCCACTGTTGAAGCTTCAAAGGGCTGAGGTACTATTAAAAATGCTAGTTCAGCTCTATCATCCCATTTATCATTGCTTCGTATTTCCCGATTACCAATTGATGCCAACCTTGGAAGAATACTCTGCTTTGATATGTCTCCCAGTCAATGATTCCCCTCCATTCTCCTGATTAGAAGATGGACTTAGTGAGAAGGACATTGCAAGAGGAACGAGACTAAGGTTGTCTGACATTCGAGCCCACATGACTATCAAGGGAGGACTTTCTGGTTTGTCCGCTCAGTTCTTGTTTGAGAAGGCTCGAAATTTTGCTGATAGGAAGAACACTGTGCTCTTTGAGTCCACCTTCGCTTTGTTGGCTTATGGACTCTCCTTGTTTCCCAACATCGAAGACTTTGTCGATGTTAACGCCATTCAAAATTTTATGCTCAAGAATCCGGTTCCCACTCTGTTGGCTGATGCCTATCATGCCATTCACTCAAAGAATCTGCGAGAAGAAGGACAGGTTATTTGCTGTGTTGCTCTCTGTAGCGAGCGATTTTTGGACGTGGTTCTTAAGCACTGTCGCTCTTTGGGGGACTACAGGTCGATTCATTTTTTATCCTATTGAAGCTGATGAAGGAAGGGAAATAGATGTCTCCAACTAACCCTGCTTGCATACTGAGTTTAAACAGCGGTCTGTTAGGTTACGGATGCTATATGGAAGTGGGGTCTCTTTCTGCTTATTTTGTTAAGACTGAAATGACGGGACTATGCTATTGGTAGGATGTTAGGACTGATGCTTTTCGATTGATGTATGAAGGTACGGGATTTTAGGTTTTTGATTAGTGTGCTCGCTAAGATTTTTCTTTCAATCTTATGCCTACGTATTCCCGTTTACCGAAGCAGGGAAATCAGAGCGATCGTAGTTCCTCCTGTTCTATGGGAGGAAATGGTGTTTTGGTGTCTTGTTCAAAGCCCAAGACGTGAAGCTAAAGGTGGTTTGTATCTTGTTCAAATCCCAAGATGTGAAGCTGAAGGGTTTTGACTTTAAAGAGAATTTGTCATCTCTAAAGGGGTCTGTTTGTCACAACAGTTGGGTGACTGGTTATAAAGGAGAATTACTTTAACTGGGATATGTGAATCCAGCAATGCCATAATTTCCTTTATAGGGGATTTTTAACCTGAAGGAGAAGACTTTAACTCAGTTTAGAGTAATGCCATCTTTCCTTAGGAATTTCTCATGCTAAAAGAGGGACAGTGGCGTGGATGTAAATAATCCAGAGGCTTGCCGCTTACAGCAATTAGATGGGGGAAAGGAGTTGTTGATGTTTTTATACTGTGAGCAAGGCACAAATTTTGATGCTAAAAGGTTGATTGTCTCAACCGGGGTTTCCTTATACAAAGTCTAAGAGGAGGCTATTGACTCAACAAGAGGGTGGTTTTATCTGTCTCGTACGAAGCCTGAGATAGAGGCAAAAAAAAGGGGTTGACTCAACAAGAGAGTTTTTTTTTTGTGTGTCTTATACGAAGCCCAAGACGGAAGCTAAAAGTTGTTTGACTCAACAGGAGAGTCTTTTATACTCAACAAGAGAGTGATTTGGTGTCTCGTACGAAGCCTGAGACGGAGGCGAAAAGGTGATCGACTCAACAAGAGAGTCTTTTATACTCAACAAGAGAGTACTTTGTGTCTCGTACGAAGCCCAAGATGGAGGCTAAAAGGTGATCGACTCAACAAGAGAGTCTTTTATACTCAACAAGAGAGTGCTTTGTAGCTCGTACGAAGCCCGAGATGGAGGCTAAAAGGTTTGTGACCCAATAAGAGGGTCTTTTATACTCAACAAGAGAGTGTTTTTGTATCTCGTACGAAGCCCGAGATGGAGGCTAAAAGGTTGGTGTTTCAATAAGAGAGTCTTTTATACTCAACAAGAGAGTGTGAAAAGGTTAGCTCTGCTGGGGAGGATCATTGTACAAAGCCCAAGAGGTGGCTATGGTGCTAGTGACTGTTTCAGTTGAGTGACAGGTCCAGTATGTTGGATAAAAGAGAAAATCAGTTCTTATATGAGTAATGTTGTACTCATGGATTTGATCCGAGTGTTGGGATTATTTCTTAATCTCTAGGGAAATGGGGAATCCAAAGGGTTTTTGAGACTGTCCAAGTCTACGGGTGTACTTCCCATTCTTGAAAGGGGCTGGAGAATGTCTTTGAGACTCAAGGGTCTTAGAATGTCCAAATCTAAAGTTTTATCTTTTGTACTATGCTTAAGAGAACTTAAGAGACAGTACATTTATGGTAGAAAGATCTAGACTCTTTGAAATACTGTTCTATTAAGATGACTAATTCCCGTTCCTATACCTCTAGGAGGTCGTCAGGACAATTTGTACGAAGCCCAAGTGGAGGCTATCTTCCCGGAGGAAGGATCATTATACGAAGCCTAAGAGGAGGCTGTGAAAACTTCTAAGAAGCCGACGGGTCCTTGTACAACGCCCAAGAGGAGGCGGAGATGCTTTTAGGAAGCCTGTGGGTCCTTGCACTAAGCCCAAGAGGAGGCTGATGAACAGTTCCAGAAGGGGTTTCACTTGGAACATTGGCCTTCTGTATATGAACTGTTCAAAGGGGGAATTTCTTAGATCTAGTTATCTAAAATTGTTGTAAGGAGACGAGGTTTTGTCTAGTTCTAGACGTAGTTGCCGGGGAAACTCTAAATATCTATACTATTATTACTCAGTTGATATGAGTTTATGAAAGAAGACTTACAGTGAAACAGCCCCACAGTACAGTTATATACATATGAAAGCGGTAAATGAAAGCGGGTAAACACTTACTCGGTTGTAGAGCTTCCATGATGTATTGTTAGTTGTTCAACAAAGAAAAGTTGAAAACAGTATATTACAAAATCAAAGGAGAAAGTGCTTTGAAAGGAAAATTGGGGCTTACAGCTCAAGGAGAGGCCCAGGGTTTTATCAGTGATGGCACCGTTGTTTTGAATTTATACAGAGGGACTTATACAAGTGACTGAGGCCCAGGAAAGGTTTTCTGTACAAAGGGGATGGGTCTTACACTCTCTCAAGAGGCCCAAAAAAGTGTATAAAGAAAAGGAATGGGGCTTATAACACGAGGGTAGGCCCAAAAGTTTTTGGTTTTAAAAGGGGATTGGGTCTTACACTCTATTAGAGGCCCAAGTGAGTTTTAAGAAAATAAATGGGTCTTACTACTCGAGGGTAGGCCCTGGGTTATTTGTTTGAAAGCGACGATTGCGCCGAAGTTTTTGAAAATACACAGAGGGACTTATACAATAAGTGAGACCCAAAATGGGTTTATTTTACAAAAAGGCTTGGGTCTTACACTCTATTAGAGGCCCATGAGTGTTTTGAAAAGTTTGTTAGGGTGAAAATCAATAAAACCCTAATTTCATCATTTTTAAAGTAATTATTCAAAGAAAATTAATTAAAATGATACAAATTCCAAATAAGTTTGAATAAACAACTTGTGATTTTGGTTTTAGGTTTGAAAAATGAGTCTTTAATCACAAGATGAATTAAAACCTATTTGGTATTGATTATCCAACATGAATATTTATTTTTAAAAGGTTGAAAAATAATAAAAATGAATTTATTCACAAAAATACTAATTATATTAAATAAATAATATAAGTTTAATTTTTTTATGGAATAAAATATTTCAACATTTTTGTGATTTTTTGCAAAAAGAACCAATAAAAAATAATTAAAATTGAGTGAGTTATTAATTTTTCAAATCATTTAAAATAAATATGAAAAATAACAAAAAAATAAGAAAAAGTGGTAAAAAAGAGATCTAGGGCGAGGGGGATTCGAACCCCAGACCTCTCGCTTGCCAATACACACAAAACCAGCTGATCAACCACTAGGGCGCAATGCCAATTCAAATATAGTATGGCAAATGAAAAATATATAGAGAACTTGGTTGGAAAACCTGAAGAATGGCGCCATGGCCATCTTCTTCCTCGAGCTCGTGCATGAAGCCCCCTATCTCACTCATCTCTCAATCATTTGACATGATTCAAATACCAAACTCATGCGTTTTTTCACAATGAACAAGATGGCAATACTTGATTTTATTTATTTTCAATGTATAGCAAGTTATATCATCACAACCGTATGAACCCTAATTTTGCAAAAGCAGTCGTGCAAATATGGTTATGAGGGCTATGATCCAATTTTTTGAGGGAAAACACTCAACATATGATGGCAAGCAATTGGCAAAAATATCATGCGAGGAAATGTGCATGGATCATGAAGATGTAGTTTTGAGGCTTACCTTGATGCAAGCTGAAATAGAACTCTGCACAGATGGTGTTCCAGATGCGATTTGATGATCCCTACAGTTTCAATGGATGTTGTGGAGTGTGTTGCAAGCTTTGGAACACTCTGCAAACCTTTGGATCAAGTTGGAGAACTCCAACTGCATAATTGAGGCATAATGGCTTGGTTGAAGGGTGATTTTGAGCTAGGGGTGTTACAGTTGGTGTTTAAGTGTTTGGACACCTCAAGTACATCATGTGTGATGTGTCTGAGCAATTGGAATGGATTGCTTAGGGGTGCAACTCAAAACCCGACGGTGGTTGCTCAAAAACAAAGAAAATTGGCACTTAAGAGAGAATGAGAGAAAGCAGTGCTATAAGCTGCTTTCGTGTGCCTTGAATGATCCATTGGAACCTCTATTTATAGGTGATCAACTCTTGTCTTGGAGGAATAGTGAATGGCTGTTGGATCAGATCACCTTCAAAGGGATTGGTTGACATAAATGCCTCTTGCATTAGGTGTAACAGCTGCTCCAAATAGATCAGATATGCCTTGACTGAAATCACATTCCTCAGTCATTTTAATTGTTGTTTAATCAGAGAACTTGACTGAGGAGAGTGAGAATCTTGACAATGCACTATTCCACATTAATGCCCTTTGAATTCAAGGCTAAATGTGCCAAAATGCATGAACTTCAAGTTGGAAGATTCCTTGGCTTTGTGACTCAGCTTTGTAGGTTGGATCAGATGCATTGTGATTGGTTTGAGTACATGTGGCATAATGATCCTTGGTTTTGATTCAGAAATTGTGTGTGGTAAGCAAACATGCAAACTGATTATTCCAAAACAGCTTGCAGCAGCATGACTTTGGGCATGGATTCCACTTGGCTCAAGTTGAATCAATTCATGCTGAGAGGTTCTTTGGATTCTTAGAAACATATGCAACAACATTGATGTTTACCTTTGGACTTGATTCAGCTTGCAACTATGTGAAAAGATCTCACAAGTTTTGGTGTTTTCAACAAAATCTGCCTTGGCCAGAACTTTTCTAAGTGTTGGAAAATGATGTATTTTCATGTTTTAGTCATTTTGGCCCAATCATAACTCGGAATCCACAAAGAATTAGAGTGAGGTGTAGTTGAAGCTTTTGTAGAGGTTAATGAGAGCTACAAATCCAGCTTTGGATGGGGAAAAATGGCCTTGTGGTTTAGGAGTTATGATCCTCCAAAGTTGGTACCCTAGCCACTTTGTTCCATAACTTAGAAAATTTTCTAAGTGTTTTATGGTTACCCCTTTTACAAGTTATCCCACTTTTCTTGATTTTTCTTGATGAATGATGATTCCAATCATACATTAACATCATTTTAGGGTTAAAAAACCATTTTTATGAAAAATCTCAAAAAGTCAAAGTTGACTTTTGTGCACAGTTGACTTTTTATCAAATGAATTCCAAACTGTGCAATCCTCTATGAAATCAAGTCCTTGACCTAAATCAAACTTGATGGATTGATTTCAGAGGTGTTATAGGGTGTATTGAATCATGTCCTAGGGTTAGGGAGCATGTCCTGGTCAAAATTCAAAGCTACAGTTGACTTTTCCCGCAAAACCCTAATTGTGGTCCAGATGAAGTTGAAACTTGTTGCTTAAGCTTCTTGGATCAATTCATTGTTGCAAATGGATCAATATGGTGTATTAGAGAACCTCAAATCATCTCTTGAGGTCTTGGCTCTTGTTTTGTCCCAAAAGTCAACTTAGGGGTGAATTAGGTCAAGAAACCCTAATTGCTGATTTTTGGTGAATGCATCCCCTGAGGCTAAATTGACTTGATGATGGGGTTCATGATGTTACTTGGAGCATATTAAGTTATGTTTTGAAGCATTGGCTCATGCCCAGAGGAAAATTTCCATCTGGAGGCCCTGGTCGACCAAAACCCTAATTTGGTGACACTATTGATTCTGAGGCTTAATCCACCTAGAAGGGAGCAACCTTGTGCTTAATCCTTGAAGTGGGAGTCCTCTTGATCCTTTGTCGATGTTTGAGAGGTTAGACAAGTTAAAGATCATGTCATTCCTTGATTGATCCTTTGTCTAAGAGCTCTGAGAGGGCTTGAAACCCTAATTTTGATTGTAGTGGATGTTCACCCATCTTTGGGGAGATTAATGAGGTATGATGGTTCATCCATATTGTGATAATGATTTGCACAATGATGGGAATCTTAGTGGTCAAAATTTGGGGTATGGCAGATGCCCCTATTTAATCTTCTTGGACCCGAAGGTGTGAATGGCGAAGGTATTCGGGCATTCGGGGTGCAAGAGGATTAAATTTCGGAATACCCGAAATTTTGATGGTTTGCTATGAACGGTAGTTTGCTCATCCATCTCCTTTAGCTAAGCAATAATGCTTAGAAAAGGTTGAAAATTCCCCTCGATCTTGGTCTCCTACCAAGGAACTGGTCTAAGTTTCTGAAATAAACTTCCCCTCGATCCGGGTTTCCTACCAAGGAACTGGTCTTAGTTTCTGAAATAAACTTCCCCTCGATCCCGGTTTCCTACCAAGGATCTGGTCTTAGTTTCTTTTGTAAACTTCCTCTCGATCCTGGTTTCCTACCAAGGATCTGGTCTTAGTTTCTTTTGTAAACTTCCCCTCGATCCTGGTTTCCTACCAAGGATCTGGTCTTAGTTTCTTTTGTAAACTTCCCCTCGATCCTGGTTTCCTACCAAGGAACTGGTCTCAGTTTCTTTTGTCAATAAACTTTCTTGACAAGGGACGCTATTCGTAGCGGTTTTCCTCAAACTTCTCGCCGAATTTTCCTGGGGAGATGCCATTTGACGGAAAAAGTTTTGATGGTAGAGAGGCACAAACTTCTCTGTCGGAGATGCCATTCATTGACTCTATCTGGGGAAAACGAGTCTCTTGAGAGACTGCTTTCTTTTGGGGATATTACATCATACTTTTCTCGAGATCTTCTCGGAGAAATGCCATATGATGTGATCCAATTTTGAGGTGCCGATGTCTTTGTTGACATTGACCTTCTGGAGAGAAGAACCAATGTGCTGCCGAAAGTCTTTAGTTGAGAGGCTTTCTCTAGGGATTTTCCTTAATCCAGGAAAGCGAAGATATCGTCTTCAATGGCGACGAGTGACATCGGCTGAGGGTTTTCTTGCCTTTTCAGAGGTTCAAGTTATCAAAGTGGTCAAAGAACCAACTTTAGTTCAACAGCAAAGTGGAGAAGCAGTTGTTCAAACACGACGTTTCCTGACAAGGAAAGAACTGACAACTTGATTGACAAGAGGACGTTTATCACTAGGGGATAAGACCGACTAGAGTGATAGTGATGCAACATGAATATGAATGTAAATCAATAATGTATGAGGAACGTATGTATATGCTGACAAAACTGACACCGCATACAGACTTAAGGAATGGACATGACTGGATACTCGGCCCCAGCGGGAGATGAAAAGTATCACTGGTTCAAAAGTAGCAATTCTGCGTTGCTTAGGAGAAATAGTCCCTGCGGGGAACAACCGTTGGTCGGGCTTAGGAGATGAGAACTCTGCCGGGGCGTGTCAGACGAAACAAGGTCTCTGACACAGTTGATCCTTTGTTCAGACGTACTGGTTTAGAAGGAGTACTTTGATTCTGCACTTTGAAGCTCGATTACTTCTGGAGTAGTGATCAATGTTCTTTCGATGTTCAACAGTCAAAAGAAATTGCCATCTTTTTATTTTAAAAGCAGAAAAAGTTTTACAAGTAAATTCATTTTTGTTTTATTTCAAGAATCGTTGATCATGTTAAAAATGTCATTCTATAAAGCTAAAACAAATAAGAATTGCAAACAAAAGCACAAGGGCTCAAATTTTATTGATAGGATGGAAATCAGCCAAACGCATGATTCCATAGAGTATATACAAAGTTAGAAAATGGTAATTTACAGGGAAAAGGGCTACATCGAAACATAATGACCAATATCCTTCTACCAACTTTGAATTCCGGGCATCCTGAGCTTCTGTCGAAGATGACCTTGACTGGAGTTTTTCTGATAGACGATGTAACTATTGCTGAGGGACTTGCCTCTATTGGACATAGTTACTTGCCATTATCCCTAATTTTTTCCTGGATTGTACTGTGATGTTTCCAATCCACCGGGATGATTTTTTGTTATTTTGTCTCTAATTTTTGCCTGGATCGCCCTTTCGGGTTTTCAATCCACCGAGACGTTTTTTTTTTAGTTTAGGCGAAGTATTTCTTGACTACATCAACATTCGTGGGGTAGGCAAATTCCTCTCCGTCCATGGTTGCAAGTCTCAAGGTGCCGCCTAAGAAAGCTTTCTTGACCACATAGGGGCCGTCGTAATTCAGAGTCCATTTGCCCCGAGAATCAGTGAGGAATGATGGTATCTTCTTGAGCACAAGGTCTCCTTTTCTGAAGACACGGGGTCAGACCTTTTTGTCGAATGCCTTCTTCATTCTTTGTTGATACAACTGACCGTGGCACAGAGCCGTTATTCGCTTCTCTTCGATCAGATTCAATTCGTCGTGTCGACTTTGACACCATTTAGCTTCTGTAAGCTTAGCTTCCATCAATACCCGGATTGATGGGATCTATACTTCTATGGGGAGCACTGCTTCTATGCCATATACTAGAGAGAAAGGGGTTGCCCCTGTTGAAGTGCAGACAGATGTACGATAATCGTGAAGAGCAAAGGGTAGCATCTCGTGCCAGTCTTTGTAGGTTACAACCATCTTTTGAACGATCTTCTTGATGTTCTTGTTAGCCACTTCTACCGCTCCGTTCATCTTGGGTCAGTAGGGAGATGAGCTATGGGTTTCGATCTTGAACTCAGCGCACAACTCTTTCATCATCTTATTATTCAAGTTAGATCCATTATCAGTAATGATCTGGCTCGGAACACCATAACGGCAGATGAGATTGTTTTTGATAAAACGGACCACGACTTGTCGGGTTACATTGGCGTATGACGCTGCTTCAACCCACTTGGTGAAGTAATCAAGGCTACCAGGATGAACCGATGTCCGTTCGAAACTTTGGGTTCGATCATGCCAATCATGTCGATTCCCCATATAGAAAAAGGCCACGGAGAAGAAAGAACTTTGAGAGATTTTGGCGGTACATGGATTTTGTCTGCGTATATTTGACACTTATGACACTTCCTCATGTACTTGTAGTAGTCAGATTCCATCGTCAACCAGTAGTACCCTGCTCTCAGAATTTTTCTCGTCATCGTGTTTCCGTTGGCATGAGTGCCAAAGGATCCTTCATGAATTTCTTTCATTAGCATGTCTGCTTCTGGTCTGTCTACACATCGGAGCAAAACCATGTCAAAGTTTCTCTTATAGAGGGTATCACCGCTCAGGAAGAAACTGCCAGCCAGCCTTCTGAGGGTCTTTCTGTCCTTTCTGGATGCCCCAGGTGGGTACCCTTGTTTCTGAAGGAAGCATTTGATATCGTGATACCAAGGTTTATCGTCTATGACTGCTTCGATCGTGAAGATGTAAGAGGGCCATTCAAGGCGTATTATGTCGATCTTAGGTAGGTCATTCCATTGACCTACGCTAATCATGGAAGAGAGAGTAGATAAAGCATCAGCCATGTGATTCTCATCACGAGGGATATGATGAAACTCGATTCTATCGAAGAAGGGTAACAACCTTCTCGCATAATCTTTGTAAGGAACCAATCCTGATTGGTATGTGTTCTAATCTCCTTTGATCTGATTGATAACCAGGGTTGAGTCGCCATATACATCCAAGTTCTTAATCCTTAAATCAATTGCTTCCTCGAGACCCATGATACAAGCTTCGTATTCGGCCTCGTTGTTTGTACACTTGAACGTAAGTCTGGTGGTGAAAGGAATATGGGTGCCCTGAGGGGTAACAATGATTGCCCCAATTCCGTTTCCATAATGATTTACAACTCCGTCAAAGATGAGTCCCCATTGGGAACCTGGTTCTGGCCCTTCACTGGATAACAGTTCGTCGCAATCTTTCATTTTTAAATACATGACATCTTCGTCTGGGAAGTCAAACCTGATTGATTCTTTATCGTCAATCGGTTGATGAGCCAAATAATCAGCTAAAATACTTCCTTTAACGGCTTTTTGAGCGTGGTACTCTATGTCATATTCTGATAACAACATCTACCAACGGGCAATCCTTCCCGTGAGAGCAGGTTTTTCAAAGACGTACTTAATTGGATCCATTTCGGAGACCAACCAGGTAGTGTGACGAATCATGTACTGGCGAAGACGTCTGGCTGCCCAAGCCAAAGCACAACAAGTTTTCTCAAGGATAGTGTACCGAGTTTCACACTTAGTGAATTTCTTGCTCAGATAGTAGATGGCAGACTCTTTCCTTTTGGCTTCATCTTGTTGGCCAAGTACACATCCCGTTGAGTCCTCTAGGATTGTGAGGTAGATGATCAGCGGTCTTCCTTCCACTGGAGGTGATAGAATCGGTGGGTTCAACAGGTATTCCTTGATACTGTCGAAGGCGGTTTGGCAATCCTCTGTCGCAGTCATGAGGAATATAAATCTGGAGATGTAGTTCAAACGTCCCAGGAATCCTCTGACTTATTTTTTAGTTTTCGGAGAAGGCATTTCTTGAATGGCCTTGACCTTGTCAGGATCAACCTCAATTTCTTTCTGGCTGACGATGAATCCTAAGAGTTTCCCTGAACGGACATCGAATGTGCACTTATTGGGATTCAAGCAGAGTTTGTACTTTCACAGCCGCTCGAATAGCTTTGACAGACGGGTCACATGCTCCTCTTCTGTCTTAGATTTTGCAATCATATCATAGACATATACCTCGATTTCTTTGTGTATCATGTCATGAAACAGAGTAGTCATGGCCCGTTGATAGGTTGCCCCGGCGTTCTTCAAACCGAACGACATTACCTTGTAACAAAAGGTACCCCATGGGGTAATGAA
Organism: Lathyrus tuberosus; assembly: GCA_022829125.1. Classification (NCBI taxonomy): domain Eukaryota; kingdom Viridiplantae; phylum Streptophyta; class Magnoliopsida; order Fabales; family Fabaceae; genus Lathyrus; species Lathyrus tuberosus. The sequence continues at coordinate 6,217,413 of JALAZF010000362.1, read as the reverse complement.
CAAAGTTTTCTCCATGTCTTTCGGCGCCATTTTGATCTGATTATAGCCCGAGAATCCATCCATGAAGGAGAAAACTTTGAACTTTGCTGTACTATCTATCAGCATGTCAATGTGTGGTAAAGGAAAGTCGTCCTTTGGACTAGCCTTGTTTAGATCTCTGTAATCTACACACATTTTGACCTTTTCGTCCTTTTTCGGAACTGGAACGATGTTAGCTAACCATTGAGGATATTCTGACGTGGCGAGGAAACCCGCGTCAATCTATTTCTGTACTTCCTCTTTGATTTTGATGGCCATGTCTGGAGGAATCCATCTCAACCTTTGTTTTACTGGCGGACATTCTGATCTCAACGGTAAATGATGTTCCACGATGCTGGTATCCAACCCTGGCATATCCTGATAGGACCAAGCGAATACATCGGGAAATTCTTTGAGAAGCTTTGTCAAACTTTCTTTGGCAGTTGGACTGAGCAGTGCCCCAATCTTGATTTCTTTTCTCTCTTTTTCCGAACCCAAGTTTACTGTTTCCAACGGCTCTTTATGAGGTTCAATGGACCTTTCCTCTTGTCTGAGTAGTCAGGAGATCACCTCTAGAATTTTGTCGTCATTTTCTTCTTCAGCCTTAAATATCGGGAACTCAAAGTTGGGAAAAGGCATTGGATCGTATGTTTCAACGGGGTTTAAAACAAGCAATCTGCATGACGTGATGATTTGTGTTTAGAAGAGATAGAGAGAATGCAAGAATGTGCAGTGTATTTTTTTGTTTACTGCTTGTTTTTCATTATTTGTTTTGTTTTTTTTAGGATTACCATTTTCTAAGAAAAGCAAAAAGAGAAAAACAGAAATTAATGTGGAGATTACAGAACGACGTTATTTTATTAATGAACAAGTCGATTCTTGAAACTACAGCCCTATAAAACAAAACTCTGTCGCTTTGGGCGAAGCGAAAAGGGAAATTTACAGAAAGTGGGCCCTAACAAAACATCCGTTTCACTTGGGCAGGGTGAAAGGTTAAAGTAAAGATGGCAATTACTTTGACTTATGCACAATCTTCAGAACATCGACTGCAACCCATTGGCGGCGAACTCCTCGGTGAATCACAAAGTCTGGTACCTTCTTTCTTTGGTCTTCAGAAATGACGCTGATTTCTGGTGGAGTAGGATCATTGGAATCTGTCTCCCAGGCAGAGTTGACGTAGGAGGATTCCTTAGTTGTATTTTGCATAGCATTCGTGCTCTCAGTTGTATCTCCCTATCTAGTTGGCTGGATGTCTTTGAGCCTGATACGAGAGCTTTCAGGAGCGGTGTATTTGACCATGAAGTCGAATTTTCCACTTGGTTGTCCCAGGGTGTCCCACACCTCTTTGGAACTGTAGGAGTCATCCCTCTCGATGACGTTGACCTTGGGAAAAGCATAGTTGATGAACTCTAGTCCTGCAAACGTTGTGAATTCATCGTCGTGCTGGGTGCTTTCAGGATAACCTGGGTGTTGATCCCATGACATGGTGGGGACGCAGGTATTCTTTTCAATGATGCTCAGCTGATTTTCATTGTTCGGCTGACTCTCTTGCCCCAAGTTTTCTGGGTAAGGCTGCCACATTGGCAGACCATCCATCGGGCCATAGTAGTCGTGGTCAAAATCATATTTCATCAGAGTGTCCTCCTCTAATGAATTTGGTGGAGCACAACATCCTTCCGGGTCACCATCCTCATATAGCATTTCAATGTCTGACCTTGGTATAAATCTCGGACTCTGTGTAGGAAAGCAAAAGAGAGTCTGCGTTTCGTCCTGAGACATATAACCGTCCTTGTTGAGATAGGACCTCCATTCTTCCTCCGTATCGGATGAATCATCTTCGTTGATGGTATGCACTTCTTGAGACACTGGGTGAAGGAAACCTCCACTGTGGAAGAAGTTCTGAATGGGATGAAGACTTTTATCGTTAGCAGTTGTCTGGGTACAGGTCGCAGAAAAACCAAGACCCTTCTTTGTTTTATTGTTAGTAGGAATGACAAGCTACCCCCATCCTGTTGTATTGGCACTCTCGACCGCTTTGATAGCATCTTTGTACGAGGAAATCGAAGTTCCCCCTTCGGATTGATTGTTATTGTGTAGAGAAAGCGCTTGGAACTGAGTTCCGATTACCCGCTCCGGCTCTACATAAGTGGATGACGATAAGTTGCTTACGAGCAAGGCCTGTTCTCCACAGACTATGACGAGTTGGTCGTTCTGGACAAACTTTAGCTTTTCGTGGAGGGTTGAAGTGACCACCCCAGCTTGATGTATCCAAGGTCTTCCTAATAAACAACTGTAAGTTGCCCGGATTTACATGACCTGGAAAGTGACTTGGAAAGTGTGAGGACCGATAGTTATGGGGAGGTCAACTTCGCCGATAACCTTTTTTCTGGATCCGTCAAATGCTTTGACGACGACCTCGCTGGTTCTCACGGAGATCCTTTGAATGATAATTGCATTAAAGTGGACTTCGGCATAACATTCAGGGCTGATCCTGTGTCTACCAGTACGCTGGCTAAAGCATCGTCTTGGCAGTTGACTGTAATATTGAGTGCCATGTTATGACGGCGACCTTCTTCAGGTAATTCCTTATCACTAAACCCCAAGTTATTGCAGGAAGTGATGTTAGAGATAATGCTATCGAACTGTCTGATTGTTACATCCTGTTCCACAAAGGCTTGCTCCAAGATTTTCTGTAGAGCCTCCTTGTACGCTTCTGAACTAAGTAACAGTGATAATATCGAGATCTTTAAAGGAGTCTGTAACAGTTGATCAACAATGTTGTATTCACTCCTTTGGATGAGCTTCAGCATCTCATCATTGTTTTTTGAAAGGTCGGGATCACTGGATTGACCGACTGGTGGATTAGGAACTTCTGTCTGAGGTTCCTTTTCTCTGTTAGGTTCTCCAACTCCTCTGTTGAAGATTCGACCGCTCCGTGTTACTCGACTGATGTCGGCGATATTCACGACGGAGGATAATGGAATTTCCTTTCCATTCTCAATTGTTGTTGCACCATATTTGTAAGGGATAGCCTTAGTTGATTCATACGGTAGTGGTCCCGGTAGATAGATGACTATGGGAACCTTCTGATTTTTCTGACCATCGTACATAATTTCGATCCGTTCCTGGTTGGGAACTCTTGATTCGTCAAGTAGAGGGATGATGGCATAAAAATCCCTAGTCCTCTAATGATCAGAGATTACGACAACGTCCTCGATTTGATCAGCGAGGTAGTTGACTGATCCAGAACTTGACCATGGTTGAATCTCTTTGCGGTCCGACTGACTTTGAAGGGCTTCTCGCACGAGGTAGCATCCTTGATTATCCACTGAGAAAACTCCACACCGCTCATAGTTGTGTAGTGGCACCTGGCCACGTCCGCTTTGAATATAGTGTAACCTTACGAGGTCTGTTTCCATCTACCGAACATCCTGACTTTGATATCTAGTAGGATTCCCGTTAGTGATACTAATTTGCTGGGTGTCTTCATCCATGTAGATTAGAAGCCACCAATGGTTCAACAAGTGCTGAAGTGTTTCTTGGACAAGGGCACAACCTTGATCATTTTCGCAACCCATCTTACAGCTCTGATAATCATGTGAAGTGAGAAAACCGAGTTGGACTTGCGTAGCGTGTAACTCCACCAGGCTGATATACATCAAGTGAATATAGAAGATTTGAATCATGTTGATTTGATAATGATTCCTATCATGGTAGTCTTGGAGCCATCCAAGATCCATCTGACGCTGGAGGGCCTCTTGTACAAAAGAGCATCCCTGTTTGTTTACCGAGCAAGTCAGACAGGAATCGTAATCGTGTCGCGGAAGATTATGATACTGGCTTTGCCTTGAGTGCATTGCCACCAAGTTGACATTCATCGCACGGACGTCGTGGTTTTGAATGATGTTGGAATTCGTATAAACCATGTTAACTCCAAGGACTCGGTGCTCTTGGATCCATTCGAGATCCATCTGTTCCTGTAGAGCTGATTGCACCACAGAACATCCCTGATTATTTTTAGAGCAAACATCACACTGGTGATAATTGTGAGGTGGCACATGGCCATAGCCACTATGTCTACAATGCATCTTAACCAAGTTGGCCCTCAATAAGAGTACATCGTGAATTTGAAAGATGTTGCTAGACTCTCCTTCTATGAAATTAACTGCAGCTTTCTCGTGTTGAGGCAGCGGGTTTGTGAGAACATTCGGATTCGTATCTTTGAAAGATAAGACCCCGCTCCTAACAAGCTTTTGCACATCGGATTTGAAACTGAGACAGTTCTCTATGTTATGCCCTAGTCCTCCTTGATGGTAAGGGCAAGTCTGATCCACCTTAAACCAAAAAGGTGGATTTTCCGGTACTGTAAGAGGAGACTTAGTTTGGACATGCCCCTTGGCCAGTAGTAACGGAAATAGTTCTGCGTACGATACGGGTACAGGATCAAATCCTGGTGGCCGCATTGTACGGTTGTTGTTGTATGGAGGACGAGCCTGCTGAAGAGGCTGTTGTGTCCTTTGCTGAAATTGCTGTTGATTAGGTTGGCTCTGCGCAACCTGAGGTTATACGTAGGCGCGGGGTTGATAGCAGGAGTTACAGCTGCTATTGGTTGGTACCGACGCCTTTGCTTTCCGAGAGAGATATTCCCAATATCTTGCTCTTTTTTCTTAGGGAGAGCACTACCATATTTCTTAGTACCGCTTTTGACCCAGTGTCTTTAACTAGACGTCCTTCTCGAACGGTTTCCTCGAGATGCACCCCCATGCCTACCATTTCGGTGAAGTCACCGGGCGCACTGGCGACCATTCTGTCGTAGTAAAATGAGCTCAAGGTCTTTAAGAAGATCTTCGTCATCTCTTTTTCCTCAAGAGGTGGAGAAATCTGAGCAGTAATTTCACGCCATCTCTGAGCGTATTCCTTAAAGGTTTCCTTGTCCTTTTGCGACATTGATCTGAGTTGATCTCTGTCTGGTGCCATGTCCAAATTGTATTTATATTATTGGACGAAGGCAGTGCCAAGATCTCTGAAAGTACTGATCTCAGTGCGGTTTAATCCCATGTACCATTTGAGTGCGGCACCGGTTAAACTATCTTGGAAGTAACGAATCAGTAGATCCTGGTTCTCTGTATGAGCTGACATTCGCCGAGCATACATCACCAAATGGCTTTGAGGGCAAGAGTTACCCTTGTATTTTTCAAAATCGGGCACTTAGAACTTGTGCGAAACTTTCACATTGGGGACCAACCAGAGATCTGCGGCGTCCTTTCCAAATAAATCTTGACCGTGGATAGCTTGCAATTCCTTCTGCATTTCCAGGAAATGTTCCTAGAATTCATCCATTCTGTCAAACATAGTTTCCTTTCTACCATAAGGTATCTGTGGAATCTGTCCTTCCGGGATAGTGTGCACCACAGGGGGTGGTACCGTTACTACGGCAGTGAACCTTGGCATTTCCCGAAGTTTGTAACCTTCAGGAGTTGTTGGTATGCCCCTGGCATCTTCGCTTTCCCGAAGTTTGTAACCTTCAGGCCCAGCGGCTCCTGCTAAAGTTTCTGGATCTCCAGTGATCGGCAGAAGATATCTTTTCGGGATATAGTTGGGTGGCATGCCCCAAGGACGATCTTTCGGCATTCTGTACCTAGGATTATACTTCTCCACTATGGGCGTTGAGGTGATCTCTGAGATCACAGTCCTTTGTAGCTGAGCTTCTGCCATGGCTTGCATGTCGTTACGAAGCTTTCTCATATCCTCTCTCAGAGCGTCGATCTCTTCTTTCAACTCTCTGTTCTCTTCTTCGAGATCATCCATCTTTTTCTGACGATTGGCCCGAGTATTGTACGAATGAGAAAGTTTGACTCTAGAATCGAGACACAAACGTGAGATTCGTAGGTAAGAAGAATACGTGACGTGAGAATGATGAATGCAATGATTATATTAATTGTTTTTTTGGTTTAATCAAAAATAAACTTCGACAATTAGATTGCAAATATCAAACAGTGGGGAAACCCCATTTTATTGAATTCGAAGGATTGCGGAAATGAAAATAAAGTAAATTACAAGGTGCGGAAACAGAAACCTAAGCTAATGGGTCCCGAGTCCTCTCTGAGGAGAATTCGGGTGCTAATTCTGGCATTTTTCTTTTCTTGGACCTGGGCTCTTGGGCCGTTGTCGGGTTGTCATTCCTTTGCCAAGTGAAAGGGATGAGCAAATTCCTTTGGTCATCCTGATTTTCTACAGCATGTTGCTCCAAAATCTCAATCAGAGCATCCTTATCTTTCAGCAGTTGCTGTATTTTGGTACATTCCACATTGAGAATGCGGTACTTGTTCTTCCAAGATCTCCTCTCCTATTGAACTTTATTGAGAGTAACCTGAAGTTTTTCCGCTTCAGTCATGAAGTGCATGACAGATTCCCTTGGCGGAAGAATTCCGTGATAAGGATAAGGCATCTTTAGCTTGAGAGCTCTAGTTTGTACCCAGTGGAGATAAGGCTCCACCGAGACACAGTCCGGTTTTCCTAGAGACTCTCGCCCTTTCTTATGAACATGTTTCCAAGTGTGCACTATTTCCGTCTTTAGTGCCCTGTCATTTTCTCCTTCCTTGAAGAAAAGACCTTCCAGATGAGCATTACGCGGGACATGCCTCATCGGGTATCCAAATTGACGACGAACTAAAACTGGATGGTAATTGATTCCTCCCTTAGTTCCTATGAGGGGTACGTTGGGGAAGTTTCCACAACGGTCAATGATCCTAATCCCATCATAAATCCTGTTGCACCAATCTATGTCAGAGTTGGTAAGAGACATGATTTTCTGCGACCAACGTAAGGCACTCTTATGATCCTAAAAAGCGGCAGACTTAGGCAAATGGGAAATAAACCATTTATATAGTAGGGGTACACAGCACGTGATCACCCCTCCGCTATACAAATTCCCTAAGTGTACAGAATGATACGCATCTGCGAGCAAGGTTGGTACAGAGTTTCCAATGTGAAAAACCTTAATGGCGTTGATATCGACGAAGTTATCAATGTTGGGAAATAGAAATAACCCATAGGTGAGCAAAACAAAGATGCTCTCAAAAGCGGCCATGTTCCCTACACTAGCAAAGTATAGAGCCTTCTTTACCAGAAACTTGGCTGGTAAACCTAGGAGCCCACCCTTAGTGGTAATGTGAGTCTTGACTTCTGACTCATCCAAATAGATTGCTCTTGCAACGGTTTGATCCTTTGGAATTTCTTCCAGTCCAGAAAAGGGAGCTCGATCAGTGATATGTAAATCAGTCAGATGAGAATACTCCTCTAGCGTTGGTGCGAGCTGGTAATCTGGGAATGTGAAACAGTGATAGACCGGATCGTAAAACTTAATGAGTGCCTCAATGATTCTTTTAATTACTTGAACCCTTAGCAGAGGTAGTAGACCTCCGTACCTGGCTCTGAAAGCGTCAGGGTTAGTGATCATCCTTGCTAATCCTCTTAAATCCTCTAGTTTTGGAACCTTGAAGGTATACTTGTGAGTTTTCCTTCTACCGAAATCCATGAGCGCAATCTTTTTCTATGACATTTGCAATTATTGTCTTAGTTTAATTTGAAAAAGAGAGACTAGAAGAGAAAATTTTATTTTTTTAATGTTTTTAAAATGAATGCATGAATGCAGCACACAAAAACATAGAAAAAACATGGGGTCAAAGGGTCGGTGTCATGAAGTCAATGCTCTACCCCCCTAAAGGTTTATGTAATACCCCAAAATTTGCTCTCCCTCTTTGTCATCATAGCATGGCATTATCATCTATCACATCATATCCACCTCATTAACATTACATTGCATTTAACATAGAAAAATGAAGCATAGCATCCTTCTTACCATCAGGGCATGTGATCAGGTGGAAGGTGGACAATCAAGGAATCATTCAAAGCACAAAAAGGTCAATCAAGTTTCCTCAGGGCAAGCCAAGAGGCCTTTCATGTCTCATACTATCTCAATGGAACATCCACAACCTCAAGAATGAGAGAATCAATGGGAGTTTGAAGCACTACATCTTTCACTATGCAAGAGGTTCAAAAAATGAAGGAAGACCCTCAAAAGAGATAACTCATTGATCCAAAATCATCCTCAAATGGCATATATCATCATCTTTTAAGAGGATACATAACATACTCTGAGGAATTGGAAATTGAAGACTGCACATTTTTCTCCTAGGAGGTGGGCACCAAAACTAGGGTTTCCCATTAAATCAGGGAATCTTTTATTTTTTGGACAAAACTTGATGTCATGGTATTCTACATGTTCTTAAGTGTATGTGTATGGAAAATCGCCTCTCAATTGGTTTTGGAAGTGTTTCAATTGGAAGAAAGATCAGAAATTAGGAAAATTGGGGCCAAGTCAAATAATCAGAGGAAAAAGTCAACTCTTGACTTTTTGAGCCCAAAATCATGAAATTCATGTTACATATGTCCAATGTACAAAATTTAGTCAAGAAACTCCAAAGGAATCATGAAAAAATCAAGAGGTGGAAAGTTGCCATTTTTGGAAGAGGAAGGGTTACTAAAAATAGCAAGTTTTGGCCATTTTGCATCAGAGTTTGAACCAAGGCCATTTAAAATTGAAGCACCAAATGAAAATTCCACTCGGCCACAACAAAAGATCTTGTTTTAAGCTTCAAATCCATGTGTAGAACATCTCTATTGGATAAAAATTGAGTGAGATATGATTGATCAAAGTTAGAGGAAAGTAGGTCAAAAACCAGGTCATGACCAAGTCTTGCCAAGCTCGCGCGCAGTCATTTTCTTAAACAGTTGGTGAGCCAAATGTCCACTCATTTTTCTCATAATTAAAGGCCTCAAATGGAAAAGTTTTCAACATGAAAGTTGTTCATTGCAATGTCATTTTCAATATTCATGTTGGACAAAATTCCATTTGATCAATTTATGAGGGATAAATTTTGGTCTCAAGTTAGGTTGATTGTGCCGAAATTTCGTGTGCCAAGTTGCCTTGCCAGCCAGCCTCTTGCCATGCTCACCAACCAGTTTTGAACCATTGTGTTCATAGCTATTTTTAGGTGTGTTTGAGGCCTCAATTCAATACAATTCTCACACCAATGTTGTTCTCTGGTGCACCATCTTTCCAATGCCCTCAATGCCTCATTAAATCATTCACTAACAAGAGAGAAAATCATCTTCAAACAATCACTGTTGCATTGGTTCCAAACTGTCACATAAAACCAGAAAAAGAAATAAAGGTTGTTGTTATTGTACCAGCTTGCTCATGTATTGCTCACTCTCCAACCTTTGCTTCATTTAACCAAACACTTTTCATGAACAACACCTCACGTGCCTCACTATACATGGAAATGGAAAGGGAAAGCTTGTTGAACAAGTTTCTGTGGCAGCAGTAGATGTGAGCTTGCTTTATTCAATTGAACCTCACCATAACACATTGTGAACCGCCATCACCATAACTCAGCCTCAATAACTCGCCCCTAACTAACTTGACTTAGTTAGTTAGGGTGCACTCAGTCTAACCACTGTGACTCATCTAACTCAACTCATTAAACCTTAGTTAGCTCACACTATAAAAGAAAATCTAACTCACAAATCTCAGGGAGCTTCATTCTTCTCATTTCACTGCCAAATACTCTCTAATTTTCTCTCTGATTCTCCCACTCTTTTTCATCAAATCTCTCCATTGCACGAGTTCATCATTCTCTTCTAATTCCACCTTCAAGTTTCATCTTCAATCATCTCTGAACTTGAAGCAGCTTTGGATTGTTGAAGTAAGCACACTGCAGATCCATCTCCATTATCACTCTTCAGAGTTTGAAAGCCTTTATTTGGCCAAGTGAAGCTCAAAAAGGAAGCAAGAATCTCTGGTTTTCTCAGCATCTCCAATTTCTCCATACTTTCAGGTTTTATCACTCAACCTATTTCCATTCGATTCCCCTTAATTTTGACTTGTTTTTGTTAATATAAGCTTGATAGAAGCTCTGCGTACTCCGGCTAGTTGATAGGCCTTCTAAAGGCATAGTTTGAAAAGTTAGGGCATGATTTCATCTCTTCGTTTCTCTATGTGTGTGATTGCTATGTGAAAAATAAGTGTGTATTCATGACCTGCTCAACTTCAGCTTCATTTTGGTATGAATATCGTGCATTTCTGTGGTGATGTGAAAGTTGCAGGTGGTGGTTCTCGCCGGAGAGGGTGACCGGAGGTCCCTCTCCGGCCGGTGATCTCATTTTAGGGTTTTATGTTCAGTTTTAATGTCAGCCGTCTGATTTGTGTAATCCAAGGGTGGAGGAACTGCCAGCGCATTAAAACACACATGCACCTCACGTGCATTATTTCTGATTTCACTTAAACATAGTGTGGTGCAGTGCGTGCTAGTTAATGTGTTCCCTCACATGTGCGCCTTGATCTTGCTTACTTTGACTTGTTTGTTGACCTGACTCAATCCGATGGTTGTTATTGTGTTGACTTGGTTTGACTGAAGTGCATGGTTATTAATGTGTACTGCGCGCTTAATGGACCTAGACTATTTTGCTATTCACACCTCCTCTTTTTTAAAGCCCAATAATGTTGAACTGAAATTTACTATGTCTGCACCCCACACTTGCTTTTCATTTCATTTTAATTTTTCTATTTTTCTACACGTTTGCTTTTTAATTTTTAAAAATACTAAATAGTATCATAAAATTCCATAAAAATTCATTAGTATCATTAAAACATTTAGAAAATTTTTGGTGATTTTATTTTCTGATTTTATGACTTTTTACCCCTGTTCCATAATTTTCTTTGAATTTCTTTGGTGTGCATTCTTAACGTGGTACATGATCTTGTTTAATTTTGTTCTTGATCATTAAAAATTGGTTTGATGCTCTTCTTTTTGCATTGAGTCATTAGCATCTTGAGGTATGTTAATTGATTTTTATTTGATTTTTTAGGTCATTTTATGGCATGTTTGGTGTTCACTTTTGTGCTACTTTGTATGATATGTCTATTTGACCTAAGTGCATTGTTTGACATCATTTTGCCTTGGTTCCTTGCATGCTACTTTGATATGTGATTCATCTCTGATTAGTGAACTTCAATACCATGTTTTCATAATTTTCATGAGGCCATTTGATTTTTGTTTGATGCATTTCATTTAAAGCATTATAACATGTCATATCATTGTAATCTTTTGTGCATGTTTACATGTTTTCTTTTGTGTATACTTGCATGATCATTTGCCTATTTGGTGAGCTACACTCTTGACATTATAGGACATTTGATACATATCATATGTCATCTTTGCTTGTTGATTATCATTTGAACCTTGTGCACCTTTAACATGTTGTGTTTGCACTTTCCTTTGTTTGGAACTTCCATTTCAATTCTACTTCTTCTATCATTTCTTAAATGTTTTGATGTGTCATGCATGAATACTTGTGAGATGTTTGTGAATCATTTTTCATTTTATTTCAATTCTGATCCATGGATTACATGTTCCATTTATACACATTTCTTCTTTTCTCTTTCATCTTTCATTCTCCCTTTTCTTATGATATCATGTTCTAATGTCATGGAGGATGTTTGTTGCCTATCCATTTGAGTTTGATTGATAATAACCATTTGTTTCCATATGATGTACATTCTGGTTGTGGCTCTAGGATTTGGTTTCTCATTTAATTCTTTTGAGTTTTATGATGCATTACATGTTCTTTTACTTCTTATACTTCTTATACATGTTTACTAACCATGTAGGGGCTTTGGTAAGTTTCAATTGAGTGTGGATAAGGAATCCACATTCAACTTCTATCCTTTCTCTTTTACAATTCCATCTTGTGTTTTGTTAAGCACTTATGTGCTTTTTTCTTAATAACTCATCACTTTCCCTTTGTGAATTACAATTCATCTTCTACTTTAGAAGTGAATTGTTTAATTCATCCTTTCTTTAGACTTTAGGTTGAAACCTCACAAACCATTAGGATCACTCCCTTTAATCTTCAATTAGGATTGAGTCTTAGTCCACATAGGTTTTACCTTTTCTCCTCTCTCGAGTCTCTCTCCTCATCTCTCAAAGAAAATCCAAAACATCTAATAAAGGTAAGCATTTATTGCATTTAGGCCTTTCATATAAAGAAAAGATTATAAAGGGGTTTTCTCTTATAATCTTAGAATGTATAGCATTATAGCCCATCTTGGGTCAATGTGTTAAACATTCGATCTGGTATGAGGGACTTGAATGCAATACTTGTTGAAGGTACAAATAAAAAACACTTCTTCATTTCTTAATTAACAAAAACACTTAATAAACACAAGTATGCTAGTGTGTTTGAACCTTGACAATTGGAACTAAGTGTGGGGGTCTTCTTCACCCTTAGTGTGCTTTCTTACTCATTCCATCTTGGAATGTGAGAATGTACACATTCCAATGACTAAGATTCAGATACACTATCATATGCAAACAAATGAAAAAACTCTTAAAAGACAAAAACAAACAATAACGTCTTTCCTTCGGGAATTCTTTTCTCACCTCACTCACTCTCAGCGTACGAACGTGCTTCTACTCGTTCTCTTGCAAGATGGTAACGCACTCGGACCAGCGAGCCTGCAACACCTGAGCTAGAACGAAAGTCGTTCTCTAAAAAACACAAACAACTTTCCCTTAGGTGAGGGGAACTACGTCGCTCTGATTCTCATGCTCCCGATGAGATACGTAGGCAGTGGGGTAGGGCCCATGCGAGCACTTCTTTTATTTTCCCTACATTTGTTTCTTTGTTTCTTTCCGTTCTCGTTCCTTTTCCTTTCCAGTAGCAGCGGAACTCCAGTTTTCTTCACCCTTTGATCGAAACAAGCAAGCGTGGATCCCATCGGGTACGATGGACGCGAGGGGGTGCTAATACCTTCCTCTCGCGTAACCGACTCCCGAACCCATTTCTTTTGGTCGTAAGACCATGCTCTTTCCTTTCCTTCAGGTTTATGCGGTGTTTCCTTTCCCTCTCTTGGGATAAATACACATTGCTGGCGACTCTGTTTCGGTGCCACTTTCGCGTTTGTACTTGGATGAAAATCCCGGGAGCGACAGCTGGCGACTCTGCTGGGGATCGAACCCAGAATTTCTGGTTTCCTTAGCGAGTCAATCCTAACGCTTGTCTTTTTTTCTTTCATTGGGTGTTTATTGTTGTCCTGTATAGTTATTTACTGTATATTACTGTATATTACTGCATTTACTGCATTTTACCATTTTTATTTCATACGATATATTATGCTATGCTGGACTGTGCTGTTTTCTGTTTGGCGGGATGGGATTTCTGAGAGATAAGCCCATTACACAGGCTTGAGGATACACTTAGAATTAGAGTGGAGAGTAGTGGGACCTACGTGCCGTTTGGAGTGCGTTGGGTGTTCACGAAATTCACAGCTAGACGAGGCTATCTTGGGACACGTCGTGGCATGCGCATCTTGCGTATTCCAGGATGTAGATCTAGAGAGCTGTCGACTCTAGTGACCGATCATGAGGACCTTAGTGGAAACATCACTCTTTAGCGGTGACAGTGGCAGACCACATTCTGTGGCAAACCCATTCGCACCCGAGGGCCCACTTTGGAACTTGCATAGGATGACTTTTATTTTCTAAGGGGAGTCAGTGGAAGACCTCTTTGATTGGCATAGCATTGTATCCTACGGGCTGAATGTGCTATTGCTTCTCAAACCTCCGAAGCTGACAAGCCTTATTTTCTAAGAACCGCATGTGAGTATGGGCGGGATGTTTACAGGTTTGCAGGAAACCCAGCCTCCTACCTACCTTACTTGTGATTCTATGATGATTTCAGACATTGTATCCTATGACAGTGATTTGAGTGTTCATCTCAGATATCGCCAGATTCAGTACAGAGACACAGTGCACACAGTTCAATACAGACACAGACACTTGATTACCTGATCACATGCCCTTTTGCATTGCATTATCATATCATAACCGTTATGTTTGTCATTTTCAGGTGCATAATACATTTCTGATTCCAATCCATGGGTTCAACAGAGATCGTTGCCGAGAGAAAGAACAATGTGTCTTACAAGTTTCCAGATCCTGTTTTGGATTCATTGCTCAAAGTTATAGATATGGTCGGTCCGGGTATTCTTGATAGGGTTCAGAAGAGCTACGGGAATTTGGTTGGGATGGTCCGTACAATCACCAAGTATGAACATGATGCTTTGCACACTCTGCTGCAGTTCTACGAGCCTTCGTTGAGATGCTTTCTTTTTTCAGATTACATTTTGATGCCAACGCTGGAAGAATTCTCATTTATTTTGGGAATTCCGATCACGCCGGCAATACCATTCTTCTCTGGTAGTTCCCCTAGCGTAAAAGAAATTGCTGCTGCGTTACAAATGGATCAGGCAGTGGTAAAGAGTGGCGTGAGCAGTAAAAATGGAGTTAGCGGATTTCATTTAGAATTTCTGTCTGGACAAGCCCAAGAGGCTGCTAGTGCTAAAAATTGGACGGTTTACAATTCCATTCTGGCTCTCTGCATATACGGCCTAGTTCTCTTTCCCAATCAGCAAGACTTTGTGGATATGCAAGCGACAAGAGTTTTCGTTCTTAAAAATCCAGTCCCTACTTTGTTAGGAGATTTTTATCTTTCCGTGCACTATAAGAACGAGAAAAGGAGGGGAGGATCTGTTAGTTGTTGTACTCCACTGCTGAGTCATTGGTTTTTCAAACATTTGCCTCAGACAGGTGCCTTTGTGGAAACCAAAGATGTGGCGAAATGGTCTAAACGATTGATGGGTTTAACTGCTGATAACATTGTATGGTTTGACCACCGGTTATTGAGAATAGAGCTTGTCACAAGATGCGGAAATTTTCCAAATGTGCCTTTGATTGGCAGAAAAGGAGGGATCAATTATAATCCAGTTTTGGCCATCCGACAGTTTGGGTATGCTTCCAGGGATCCTCCTACAGAGCAAGATGTGGAAGAATCTTTATTCTTTACAGGAACTAAAGATGCGAAGGTGGTAGAAGTAGTGAATGCTTGGAAAGATAAGCACAAAATTGGAAAAGCAGTTTTCGGGAAAGGAGATTGTAGGTCTTATCCTGAATATGACAGGTGGATTGAGACGAAAGTAAAGGAATTGCTTTTACCCTTTTCAAGGGGACCTCTTTTATGTTCAGTACAGCCAGAACAACCCACCATGGTGGCTATTGAAGAATGTGAGAAGTGGAAGAAAATGGTCAGAGAGCTGCAGATAGAAAATTCTGGAATGAGCAGATGTCTTCAGAAAGCTCTAGCTGACAACAAAGAGTTGGAAAAGAGAGCCTTGAAAGCGGAAAAAACCTTGGCTGACAAAGAGGAAGATTTTGATGACAGAGCTCGGTACTTTCGGAAACTTACTTTGGGAGCAGATGACACTAGTCAGGCTCACAAGATTACAAAACAGGCTTTAGCCCGAAGCAAGGATTCATTAGCTCAACTTCGTCAAGCTTGGGATGAAGTCAGAATTGAAAATGCCGAGTTAAAGGATCAGTCGAAGACTAAAGACGAGGAGCTTAAAAAGGCACATGAGCAGAGGAGAAAGTATCGGGAAAGTCTCGATAAAAGTCAAGAACAGTTAGAAGAAGCTAGAAGCCAGCTGAAAAATACCAAGAAAGAGCTTGAAGAAGCCATGATAGAAAGAGAGATACTCAAGACGCAAGCTGGCATAAAGAGACACAAAGGAGTGCATGATGACGAAGCTCTTATGCTGCATATGGGTTCTTTAACTGAAGCTCTTGAGAAAAGGGATGTCTTGATCAAAGAAATGATTGAAAAGCCGAATCACCAGCGTACCAGTATACTTTTTGAGGAAGTCAAGTATTCAAGTGATAAGCTGAAGGATGTGGAACTGTCAGACTGATGTTCTTTTCCCTGTATTTTGTTGTTAATGGTTACCATCAGGCTTGTTGATGGATCCATTTTTCCCTTGTATTGCATTTGCTTTCTTAAGTGTACTTGAATACTTTGTTGAATGAGTATGAGCAGTTTTATTCAGAATTATTTCTTATCAGATAGCCGCACTCAAGCACATGGCCACGATACGTCTCTTTATATCACGATTTCTGGTCTTCAGATTTCTGTGGTTTGGATTGGAATCAGGGTATAAAAGCACCTAGGAAATGACAAACATGGCACTGCATGGCATTGCATATCATTTTGCATTTTTGTTACTTGCTTTTCAGGTACTCGTTGCAGGGTCTCTAACCTTTATTTGGTTTCAGGCAGTATAGCGGAGAATCATATTCACCGATATTCGATGCGAAGAAATCAAGTAAGAATCATGGAGCAAGTGCAAAGTGATTTGGCCGAAATGAGGGCGCGTATGGACCAGTTTATGACCCTCATGACTGGCATGGCACAAAATCAGGAGAGATTGAGGCTTCTGGTCGAGCGTCCAGACAATGGGCCCGAAGGTGATCAGCATGACAATTCACAGGGACATGGCATCCCTCCTCCCGGTGGCAACCCTCCTCCTGGTGGTAACAATCGGGGTAATGGAAATGGTAGGCATGTTGGTGTTACTCTTGAAGATACTCTGGAAGACCAATTTACTCTGCTGGATGCTGATGTGGGTAATCAAGGTGATCGAAGGTATGATGAGTTAGCAGAAAAGATCAGGGCCATAGAATGCAAGAACTCTATGGGTATTGATGTTACCAGCTTGGGGCTGGTCTCAGGAGTCAGAATTCCCCCTAAATTCAAACCTCCTACTTTTGATAAGTATCACGGCAATGCGTGTCCCCAAACGCATCTTCAAGCTTATTTTGGGAAGATTTCAGCCCATACGGATGACGAGAAGCTATGGATGCACTATTTTCAGGACAATCTGGCTGGGGCGTCCTTGACCTGGTATATGAAGTTGAATAGAGCTGCTGTGAAGAGTTGGAAAGATCTGGCAGAGGCGTTCCTGAAGCAATACCAGTATAATATTGACATGGCGCCCAACCGCACTCAATTGCAGGGGTTGTCACAAAATGCCAAGGAGAGTTTCAAAGAATATGCACAGAGGTGGAGGGAAATGGCTGCCCAGGTTCAACCTCCCTTGTCAGACAGAGAAATGGCGGATATGTTTATGGGCACCTTGCAACGGGCCTATCTTGATAGATTAGCTGCTTATCCGTCAACTGGATTTGCTGATATTGTGATTGCGGGAGAAAGAATAGAAAGTCTGTTAAAGCTTGGAAAGATCCAGGATGTGAGTGGGGCTGGCTCTTCGGGGACGAAGAAACCGTTTGCTAGTAACCAAAAAAGAAGAGAAGGTGATACGAATGCTGTGTTTAGAGGACGAGGCAGAGGGCGTTCTCAAGCTTATTATCAGGTAGATGCTGTAACAATCCCCACACCGTCTGTTCAGAAACAACAATCCCAACAACAAGTTCAACAGCAACAACCTTTTTTCCAGCAAAGGTCTAGGCAGAGGGATCGTAAGATGGATCCTCTCCCTATGACTTATGCCGCGCTGTTGCCCCGGCTACTCGAGTTAAAGTTGGTAGAACTCCGTACTATGAAAGCTCCGGTTGCTGGAAACCTGCCACCTAACTTCGATGCTAATGCTCGTTGTGAGTTCCACTCAGGTGCTCAGGGGCACTCCATTGAAAAATGCTGGGCTTTCCATCATAAAGTACAAGATTTGATTGATGCTAAAGCCATCAATTTCTCTCCCGCTCCTAATATTACTCAGCATCCCATGCCTGATCATAGTACAGCCAATGTATATGCTATTGAAGATGGGAGGAGATTGAATTTGGTGGTAGATATCCATCAAGTGAAAACTTCTTTGTTGGTTGTAAAAGATCGTTTATTGAAGGGACAGGTGTTCCCGGGCTGTAATCAAGATTGTTCCGAGTGTATGAATCAGGAGAATGGCTGTAATAAGTTGAAGGTGGGTTTACAGAATCTGATCGATGAAGGATGCCTACAGTTCGACAGAGTCGTGAAAGACACTGATGAGGTATCAACCGTGACCATCTATTACACTCCCGCTGAGATTCAAATGCCGGTCAATGTAGTTCCCGTGGCAAGTGTTGCGCCAGAAAGGCCCAGTCCTGTCACTATCACGGTGCCAGGACCAATTCCGTTCACGTCTACGAAGGCTATCCCATGGCACTATGGGGCAGATGTATATTACGAAGGTAAAAAGCAGGAAGTTGAGTCGTCAGTCAGCCCAAATATTGATAACGTAGGGGGTGTAGGGGGCTTTACAAGGAGTGGAAGGTTGTTCGCTCCCCAAACCTTGAGAAGTGATAAAGAGGCAGAAGCTGCAGCAAAGGCTAAAGGTAAACAGGTGGTTGAAAATGTGCCTACACCTGAAGCAGAGACAAAGATTACTTTTGATAAGGAAATGGAAGAATTTATGAAGATAATCAAGAAAAGCGATTATAAGATTGTGGACCAACTGAATCAGACCCCTTCAAAGATTTCAATCTTGTCACTATTGATGTGCTCTGATGCGCATCGGCAGGCGTTGTTGAAAGTGTTGAAGAGTGCATACGTGCCACAAGAAATTACTGTTAATCAGCTCGAGGGCGTAATCTCCAATGTTAATGTTAGCCATGGCTTGGGCTTTACAAGTAGAGATCTGACTGTTGAAGGAAGAAACTATAATAAGGCTTTGCATATCACGATGGAGTGTAAGGGCGCAGTGTTATCTCATGTACTGGTAGACACTGGTTCATCACTCAATGTCTTGCCCAAGAAGGCATTAATGAAGCTGGAAGTTGATGGTTTAATCTTAAGGCCTAGTGAATTGGTGGTCAGAGCATTCGATGGAACTAGACGATCTGTGTTTGGTGAGGTGGAATTGCCCGTACAAATTGGACCACAGGTATTCAAATCCACGTTCCATGTAATGGACATACAACCTGCATATAGCTGCCTATTGGGGCGCCCTTGGATTCACGGAGCCGGGGCTGTTACTTCTACTCTACATCAAAAGCTAAAGTATGAGTTTGAAGGGCAGGTTGTGACGGTGTGTGGGGAAGAAGACATCTTTGTGAGTCACTTGTCCACGTTCAAGTACATTGAAATGGATGGGGAAATTCATGAGATGCTGTGCCAATCATTTGAAGCAGTCAATATTGACGATGCACCTGAGTCTTCTTCTGTACCAATTGGGGCCGGTACCTCCATTTCATCTTACAAACAAGCTGTCGAAGTCGTCAGGGCAGGCAACGCCCAAGGTTGGGGCAGGTTGATAGAGACCCCAATGAAGGAAGACAAATTTGGTATTGGTTATCATCCCTCTACAACTTCAGATGCGGGGAGCAGGGGACCCATTACTTTCAATAGTGGGGGAATTATCTACACGGACCAGTCTTGTGCGGCCACAGAGGATAGTGTTGATAGTGATTGTGACCTGGACAACTGGGTACGCCCTCATGCTCCGGGACAACAAGTGCAGAACTGGTTCGTTGAAGAAGTCATCCGGGTTACTCTTCAGACAGAGTAATTTTTCTTTGTTTTTTCTAACCATAATGCATGTCGAAATCTTGCGCTCTGCCCAAGGCGTATAGATTCATTTGTAGGGCCACCATGGTTGCATTTGCAATGTTTAATCATTAATAAAGGACGTTTTGCAATCAAATTTTGTTCTCTGTCTTTCAGTTTTTATTTTTGCACAAAAATAAAATGGCAATGTTTCATTTTCTTTTGTTTTGCTTAAAAATAAATTCTAAAATAAGGCATGAACCCGTTCATGCAGACTTGATCCTCCGGATACCACTGATAACGATTTTGATATGACTAAGTATGACTTTGACAATCCGATTTATCAAGCTGAAGAAGGGGATGAGAAAGATTGTGAACTCTCTGAAGAACTGGCCAGATTGTTGAAACAAGAGGAAAGGGTCATCCAGCCTCATCAGGAGACTCTAGAAATCATCAATATTGGTACCAAGGACGCCAAGAAAGAGATCAGGATTGGTGCCAGCTTGCAAGCAGATGTGAAGCAAACTTTGACGGAAATGTTGCGCGAGTATGTTGACATCTTCGCCTGGTCGTATCAAGACATGCCGGGGTTGGATACGAATATTGTCGTGCACAGGCTGCCATTAAGAGAAGAATGCCCGCCAGTCAAGCAGAAACTTCGTCGGACTCACCCCGACATGGCTTTAAAGATCAAGGAGGAAGTCCAGAAGCAGTGGGATGCTGGTTTTCTTGCTGTGACAAAATATCCTCCGTGGGTAGCCAACATCGTGCCAGTACCGAAGAAAGATGGAAAAGTGAGAATGTGTGTGGATTATAGAGATCTTAATAAAGCTAGCCCGAAAGATGATTTTCCACTACCTCATATTGATGTGCTGGTTGATAATACAGCTCAGTTTTCAGTGTTCTCTTTTATGGACGGTTTCTCCGGGTACAACCAGATCAAGATGGCACCTGAAGATATGGAGAAGACCACGTTCATTACTCCGTGGGGTACATATTGCTATAAAGTAATGCCTTTTGGGTTGAAAAACGCAGGGGCAACGTACCAGCGGGCGATGGTAACATTGTTTCATGACTTGATTCATAAGGAGATCGAATGTTATGTAGATGATATGATTTCCAAGTCGAGAACAGAAGAGGAACATCTGATTAACCTAAAAAAGCTGTTTGAAAGGTTGAGAAAGTTCCGTCTGAGATTAAATCCAAACAAGTGCACGTTTGGGGTGCGTTCGGGAAAGTTACTAGGTTTCATTGTGAGCGAAAGAGGAATCGAGGTTGATCCTGCCAAGGTGAAAGCAATACAAGAAATGCCTGCACCGAGAACAGAAAAAGAGGTTCGTGGTTTCTTGGGTAGATTGAACTACATTGCAAGGTTCATATCTCACCTAACAGCCACGTGTGAGCCAATATTTAAATTGTTAAGGAAGGATCAAACGGTCAGGTGGAATGACGATTGCCAATTGGCATTCGATAAGATAAGAGAATACTTGCAGGAACCTCCGATTCTAATGCCTCCAGTTGAAGGGAGACCGCTGATAATGTATCTGACAGTGCTTGAAGGTTCCATGGGTTGTGTTCTCGGTCAACATGACGATACAGGTAGGAAGGAGCATGTTATCTACTACCTGAGCAAAAAGTTCAATGATTGTGAGTCCCGATACTCAATGCTTGAAAAGACATGCTGTGCGCTTGCATGGGCCGCTAAGCGATTGAGACAATATATGGTTAGGCACACAACCTTGTTGATTTCAAAAATGGATCCTATCAAGTACATTTTTGAGAAACCAGCATTGACAGGCAGAGTTGCACGGTGGCAAATGGTCTTGACAGAGTATGACATTCAGTACACTTCACAAAAGGCCATCAAAGGAAGTATCATGTCCGACTATCTTGCGCAACAGCCGATTGATGATTACCAACCCATGAAATTTGACTTCCCTGATGAGGACATCATGTTTCTCAAAGCTAAAGACTGCGAGGAACCACTCCCGGAGGAGGGGCCAGACCCTGAGTCCAAATGGAGTCTGATGTTTGATGGGGCTGTCAATATGAATGGATGCGGAGTTGGAGCAGTTCTTATCACGCCGGAAGGTGTTCATATGCCTTTCACTGCACGAATAACTTTCGGATGCACCAACAATGAAGCAGAGTACGAAGCTTGTATAATGGGGATCGAGGAGGCGGTTAATCTACGGATTAAGACCCTTGATATATTCGGTGATTCAGCTTTGGTAATCAATCAAGTGAAAGGGAGTTGGTACACACACCAAGCAAATCTAGTGCCGTATAGAGATTATACGAGGAGATTGCTGACATTTTTCACAACAGTGAAACTGTACCATATTCCTCGAGATGAGAATAGGTTCGCTGATGCCTTGGCCACTTTGTCTTCCATGATCAAGGTGCAAGGATGGAACCATGTACCTAAGATTGAGGTATCCCGCCTTGACAGACCAGCATTTGTGTTTGCGGTCGATGCAGCGTCTGATGACAAGCCATGGTTTCATGACATTAAGTGTTTCTTGAAAAGTCAAGAGTACCCGCCCGGGGCATCGTCCAAAGACAGGAAGACGTTGAGAAGGTTAGCTGGTAGTTTCTTCTTGAACAAAGATGGCGTGCTGTATAAAAGAAATTTTGACACGGTCCTGCTTAGATGTGTGGATAAACATGAAGCAGACTTGTTGTTGATTGAAGTGCACGAAGGCTCTTTCGGTACCCATGCTGGAGGACATGCAATGGCTAAAAAGTTGTTAAGATCGGGATATTATTGGTTGACTATGGAGTCCGATTATTGCAAATATGCCTGCAAATGCCATAAATGCCAGATCTATGCAGATAAAGTGCATGTGCCTCCAAATCCGTTGAGTATCATGTCGTCGCCTTGGCCGTTTGCCATGTGGGGCATTGATATGATCGGAAAGATTGAGCCTACAGCTTCTAATGGTCATCGTTTCATCTTGGTGGCGAATGATTATTTCACTAAATGGGTTGAAGCTGCATCCTATGCCAATGTTACAAAACAAGTGGTAGCTCGTTTCTTAAAACGGGATATCATTTGCCGATATGGAGTTCCCGAAAGAATCATTACCGATAATGGCTCTAATTTGAATAATAAGATGATGGCTGAGTTATGCTGGGACTTCAAAATCGAACATCACAATTCTTCTCCGTACCGCCCAAAGATGAATGGCGCGGTCGAAGCGGCCAACAAAAATATCAAGAAGATTGTGCATAAGATGGTTGTCACGTACAAAGATTGGCATGAGATGTTACCATTTGCTTTGCATGGGTATCGAACGTCGGTACGCACGTCCACTGGGGCAACCCCATTCTCACTTGTATATGGTATGGAGGCAGTGCTACCGGTTGAAGTAGAGATTCCGTCCCTCAGAGTTATGATGGATGTTAAGCTAGATGAAGCTGAATGGGTACGAGCCAGATTTGATCAGCTGAGCCTTATTAAGGAAAAGCGATTGGCGGCTGTATGTCATGGGCAACTATATCAGCGCAGAATGAAGCAGGCATTTGACCAAAAGGTGCGTCCTCGGGTTTACAAAGTCGGAGATGTGGTACTCAAAAGGATCCTTCCTCCCAATACAGAAGGCAAGGTCGGGGAGTTTTGAAGACATACTGGTCATAACAGAATGGAAACTCAGTGGAAGTCTGTTTTCACATTGCCATTAGGATAGTTTCTTTTCTCAATTTTCAGCGATCACCTCTTTCCAGGGATTGCTTCCGGATGTAATTGCCTATTCTGGGCTCTCAGTCAATAAATTGAATTTCAATAAAAAGCTTCCTATTTTTGTTTTATTGCTTTGTTTGCAAAAACGTCCTAATTTTTTATAAAACATTGCATTTAAAAACATGGCGGCCTTGCCATAACATGCGCAGAACAAAACATTTGAAATTACTTTGAATGTTGAATACTCCTGGATGGTGGATTCTAGCCACGCAATATTCTGGGCATGTGTGCATATTCTTTTGTTGCAGGTAGCAGGTGCAGATGATTTTAAGCACAAGACCAGTAATCAATTACCCCACGCAAAAAACTGGGGCAATTACGGGTAAGGAGGTCGGCGTTCATCGGTCGGTTGACGGTCGTTCAACTGGGTACCGTTGTGTCTTCTTAAGTCGATTCTCTCATACAGTACTTCCAACAGCTACAAACTTTTCTGTGTCGATAACGGTCACAAGTTCCCCAAAAGAGTGGTCTCGCCGATACTGAAACTGATGGTCATTATCCCCAGCGAAGTCGCAGGAGTTTGAAGAGGCTAAATCTTCTGTAAAATCCTCTTATGACATCCTCTTCGGGGACGAATTATTGGTTTGTCCAAGCATGGGGCATGATTGTTTCCCCAGCATGAAGTGTTGATCATCCCCAGTAGAGTTTGAGGACAGTTAGTCTTCTGTAAAATCCTCTCAAAAAGGCAGTTCCCAACACGAGACGTTTTAAAGCAGTTTCCTCCAGCAGAGTTTGTTATAAACTCGTCATCCCTAACATAATTGTCTAAAGGGAAGCTCGCCTAACATGGTGCATTGTGGTACTTATCCTAAGCTCGACAGTCATATCCTTCAGCAGACTATTGTGGATTTACTTTGGGTTTCCCCAACAGATCTCTAAGGACTCTTTCCTAGCAAGTTGCAGTGGAATGTTCTAACCAGGATTTACATATCCCTGGCAGAGTAGCCCTGATCCCCAGCAAGATTGTGTCTCTGGTAATGATTCCCCACAGAGGTCAGCATCGAATCTTGTCAACAATACTCCCCAGCTGAGTTGTTGTTCTCCCCGCAGAGGTTTATAAGATCGGCAGAATCTATTCCTCAACAAGGATGGTACAGTCTTTCCCCAGCCGTGTCAGAAGGTGGATAACCCCTACAAAGGGTCTTGGATTAGATAGATCCCCAAGCAGAGTTTGTATGACTTTTCTTCCCTAGCAAGACGCCATGCAAAGAAATTCTCATCCCCAGCGGATTCGCTGTGACCAGAATTCATTCCCCCCAGCAGATGAAGTGATTACTGGCAGATTTATTATTCTTCAAGTCCAATATATTTTTGGCAAACTTGATAATTCGAAGCAGACGGATTGTTCATTTATTCTCCAACAGAGATACTATCCTCTCAGGAATCTCTAAAGTCAAGTCATTGATCATTGTTCCTCAGCAAAGTCGGCAGAGATGTCTGACACGGATGTAGAGTGCAATCCGGTATTGGAATATTGCAAAAGTCCAACAGTGGATTGGCAAAAGTCCGTCTTCGGGTGGCAAAAGTCCAACAGTGGATTGGCGAAAGGTCCATCTAAGGGTGGCAAATTCTAAAAGTCCAACAGTGGATTGGCAAAAGTCCATCTTCAGGTGGCAAAGCAGCTAAAAGTCCAACAGTGGATTGGCAAAAGTCCATCTAAGGGTGGCAAATTCTAAAAGTCCAACAGTGGATTGGCAAAAGTCCGTCTTCGGGTGGCAAAAGTCCAACAGTGGATTGGCAAAAGTCCGTCTTCGGGTGGCAAAAGTCCAACAGTGGATTGGCAAAAGTCCATCTAAGGGTGGCAAATTCTAAAAGTCCAACAGTGGATTGGCAAAAGTCCATCTAAGGGTGGCAAATTCTAAAAGTCCAACAGTGGATTGGCAAAAGTCCGTCTTCGGGTGGCAAAAGTCCAACAGTGGATTGGCAAAAGTCCGTCTTCGGGTGGCAAAAGTCCAACAGTGGATTGGCGAAAGGTCCATCTAAGGGTGGCAAATTCTAAAAGTCCAACAGTGGATTGGCAAAAGTCCGTCTTCGGGTGGCAAAAGTCCAACAGTGGATTGGCAAAAGTCCGTCTTCGGGTGGCAAAAGTCCAACAGTGGATTGGCAAAAGTCCATCTAAGGGTGGCAAATTCTAAAAGTCCAACAGTGGATTGGCAAAAGTCCGTCTTCGGGTGGCAAAAGTCCAACAGTGGATTGGCAAAAGTCCGTCTTCGGGTGGCAAAAGTCCAACAGTGGATTGGCGAAAGGTCCATCTAAGGGTGGCAAATTCTAAAAGTCCAACAGTGGATTGGCAAAAGTCCGTCTTCGGGTGGCACGAAGCTGCAAAGTCCACCAGTAGCGTGGCAGGCCAGTAGTCGTCTGGAATTGCATAAAAGACATTATCAAAGTCCACCAGTAGCGTGGCAGGCCAGTAGTCGTCTGGAATTGCATAAAAGACATTATTAAAGTCCGCCAGCAGCGTGGCAAGCCAGTAGCCGTCTGGCGTCGTTCAAAAAGACATTTCTAAAGTCCACCAGTAGCGTGGCAGGCCAGTAGTCGTCTGGAATTGCATAAAAGACATTATTAAAGTCCACCAGCAGTGTGGCAAGCCAGTAGTCGTCTGGTGTCGTTCAAAAGACAGTTTTCTCTGACAATGTTTCATTGAAGATTCCAGCTAGCAATGTCGGGGAAGTTTCTTCCTCATCATCCAGAGCAAATTTTTGGTTATATTTGGTATTCAATCGCTATATACCTTGAAAGTCCGAAAGCAATCGCTTTCAGGCATTCAGGTCTACAGCGCTCGAATAGGGGCAGCTGTAATACCCCAAAATTTGCTCTCCCTCTTTGTCATCATAGCATGGCATTATCATCTATCATATCATATCCACCTCATTAACATTACATTGCATTTAACATAGAAAAATGAAGCATAGCATCCTTCTTACCATCAGGGCATGTGATCAGGTGGAAGGTGGACAATCAAGGAATCATTCAAAGCACAAAAAGGTCAATCAAGTTTCCTCAGGGCAAGCCAAGAGGCCTTTCATGTCTCATACTATCTCAATGGAACATCCACAACCTCAAGAATGAGAGAATCAATGGGAGATTGAAGCACTACATCTTTCACTATGCAAGAGGTTCAAAAAATGAAGGAAGACCCTCAAAAGAGATAACTCATTGATCCAAAATCATCCTCAAATGGCATATATCATCATCTTTTAAGAGGATACATAACATACTCTGAGGAATTGGAAATTGAAGACTGCACATTTTTCTCCTAGGAGGTGGGCACCAAAACTAGGGTTTCCCATTAAATCAGGGAATCTTTGATTTTTTGGACAAAACTTGATGTCATGGTATTCTACATGTTCTTAAGTGTATGTGTATGGAAAATCGCCTCTCAATTGGTTTTGGAAGTGTTTCAATTGGAAGAAAGATCAGAAATCAGGAAAATTGGGGCCAAGTCAAATAATCAGAGGAAAAAGTCAACTCTTGACTTTTTGAGCCCAAAATCATGAAATTCATGTTACATATGTCCAATGTACAAAATTTAGTCAAGAAACTCCAAAGGAATCATGAAAAAATCAAGAGGTGGAAAGTTGCCATTTTTGGAAGAGGAAGGGTTACTAAAAATAGCAAGTTTTGGCCATTTTGCATCAGAGTTTGAACCAAGGCCATTTAAAATTGAAGCACCAAATGAAAATTCCACTCGGCCACAACAAAAGATCTTGTTTTAAGCTTCAAATCCATGTGTAGAACATCTCCATTGGATAAAAATTGAGTGAGATATGATTGATCAAAGTTAGAGGAAAGTAGGTCAAAAACCAGGTCATGACCAAGTCTTGCCAAGCTCGCGCGCAGTCATTTTCTCAAACAGTTGGTGAGCCAAATGTCCACTCATTTTTCTCATAATTAAAGGCCTCAAATGGAAAAGTTTTCAACATGAAAGTTGTTCATTGCAATGTCATTTTCAATATTCATGTTGGACAAAATTCCATTTGATCAATTTATGAGGGATAAATTTTGGTCTCAAGTTAGGTTGATTGTGCTGAAATTTCGTGTGCCAAGTTGCCTTACCAGCCAACCTCTTGCCATGCTCACCAACCAGTTTTGAACCATCGTGTTCATAGCTATTTTTAGGTGTGTTTGAGGCCTCAATTCAATACAATTCTCACACCAATGTTGTTCTCTGGTGCACCATCTTTCCAATGCCCTCAATGCCTCATTAAATCATTCACTAACAAGAGAGAAAATCATCTTCAAACAATCACTGTTGCATTGGTTCCAAACTGTCACATAAAACCATAAAAAGAAATAAAGGTTGTTGTTATTGTACCAGCTTGCTCATGTATTGCTCACTCTCCAACCTTTGCTTCATTTAACCAAACACTTTTCATGAACAACACCTCACGTGCCTCACTATACATGGAAATGGAAAGGGAAAGCTTGTTGAATAAGTTTCTGTGGCAGCAGTAGATGTGAGCTTGATTTATTCAATTGAACCTCACCATAACACATTGTGAACCGCCATCACCATAACTCAGCCTCAATAACTCGCCCCTAACTAACTTGACTCAGTTAGTTAGGGTGCACTCAGTCTAACCACTGTGACTCATCTAACTCAACTCATTAAACCTTAGTTAGCTCACACTATAAAAGAAAATCTAACTCACAAATCTCAGGGAGCTTCATTCTTCTCATTTCACTGCCAAATACTCTCTAATTTTCTCTCTGATTCTCCCACTCTTTTTCATCAAATCTCTCCATTGCACGAGTTCATCATTCTCTTCTAATTCCACCTTCAAGTTTCATCTTCAGTCATCTCTGAACTTGAAGCAGCTTTGGATTGTTGAAGTAAGCACACTGCAGATCCATCTCCATTATCACTCTTCAGAGTTTGAAAGCCTTTATTTGGCCAAGTGAAGCTCAAAAAGGAAGCAAGAATCTCTGGTTTTCTCAGCATCTCCAATTTCTCCATACTTTCAGGTTTTATCACTCAACCTTTTTCCATTCGATTCCCCTTAATTTTGACTTGTTTTTGTTAATATAAGCTTGATAGAAGCTCTGCTTACTCCGGCTAGTTGATAGGCCTTCTAAAGGCATAGTTTGAAAAGTTAGGGCATGATTTCATCTCTTCGTTTCTCTATGTGTGTGATTGCTATGTGAAAAATAAGTGTGTATTCATGACCTGCTCAACTTCAGCTTCATTTTGGTATGAATATCGTGCATTTCTGTGGTGATGTGAAAGTTGCAGGTGGTGGTTCTCGCCGGAGAGGGTGACCGGAGGTCCCTCTCCGGCCGGTGATCTCATTTTAGGGTTTTATGTTCAGTTTTAATGTCAGCCGTCTGATTTGTGTAATCCAAGGGTGGAGGAACTGCCAGCGCATTAAAACACACATGCACCTCACGTGCATTATTTCTGATTTCACTTAAACATAGTGTGGTGCAGTGCGTGCTAGTTAATGTGTTCCCTCACATGTGCGCCTTGATCTTGCTTACTTTGACTTGTTTGTTGACCTGACTCAATCCGATGGTTGTTATTGTGTTGACTTGGTTTGACTGAAGTGCATGGTTATTAATGTGTACTGCGCGCTTAATGGACCTAGACTATTTTGCTATTCACACCTCCTCTTTTTTAAAGCCCAATAATGTTGAACTGAAATTTACTATGTCTGCACCCCACACTTGCTTTTCATTTCATTTTAATTTTTCTATTTTTCTACACGTTTGCTTTTTAATTTTTAAAAATACTAAATAGTATCATAAAATTCCATAAAAATTCATTAGTATCATTAAAACATTTAGAAAATTTTTGGTGATTTTATTTTCTGATTTTATGACTTTTTACCCCTGTTCCATAATTTTCTTTGAATTTCTTTGGTGTGCATTCTTAACGTGGTACATGATATTGTTTAATTTTGTTCTTGATCATTAAAAATTGGTTTGATGCTCTTCTTTTTGCATTGAGTCATTAGCATCTTGAGGTATGTTAATTGATTTTTATTTGATTTTTTAGGTCATTTTATGGCATGTTTGGTGTTCACTTTTGTGCTACTTTGTATGATATGTCTATTTGACCTAAGTGCATTGTTTGACATCATTTTGCCTTGGTTCCTTGCATGCTACTTTGATATGTGATTCATCTCTGATTAGTGAACTTCAATACCATGTTTTCATAATTTTCATGAGGCCATTTGATTTTTGTTTGATGCATTTCATTTAAAGCATTATAACATGTCATATCATTGTAATCTTTTGTGCATGTTTACATGTTTTCTTTTGTGTATACTTGCATGATCATTTGCCTATTTGGTGAGCTACACTCTTGACATTATAGGACATTTGATACATATCATATGTCATCTTTGCTTGTTGATTATCATTTGAACCTTGTGCACCTTTAACATGTTGTGTTTGCACTTTCCTTTGTTTGGAACTTCCATTTCAATTCTACTTCTTCTATCATTTCTTAAATGTTTTGATGTGTCATGCATGAATACTTGTGAGATGTTTGTGAATCATTTTTCATTTTATTTCAATTCTGATCCATGGATTACATGTTCCATTTATACACATTTCTTCTTTTCTCTTTCATCTTTCATTCTCCCTTTTCTTATGATATCATGTTCTAATGTCATGGAGGATGTTTGTTGCCTATCCATTTGAGTTTGATTGATAATAACCATTTGTTTCCATATGATGTACATTCTGGTTGTGGCTCTAGGATTTGGTTTCTCATTTAATTCTTTTGAGTTTTATGATGCATTACATGTTCTTTTACTTCTTATACTTCTTATACATGTTTACTAACCATGTAGGGGCTTTGGTAAGTTTCAATTGAGTGTGGATAAGGAATCCACATTCAACTTCTATCCTTTCTCTTTTACAATTCCATCTTGTGTTTTGTTAAGCACTTATGTGCTTTTTTCTTAATAACTCATCACTTTCCCTTTGTGAATTACAATTCATCTTCTACTTTAGAAGTGAATTGTTTAATTCATCCTTTCTTTAGACTTTAGGTTGAAACCTCACAAACCATTAGGATCACTCCCTTTAATCTTCAATTAGGATTGAGTCTTAGTCCACATAGGTTTTACCTTTTCTCCTCTCTCGAGTCTCTCTCCTCATCTCTCAAAGAAAATCCAAAACATCTAATAAAGGTAAGCATTTATTGCATTTAGGCCTTTCATATAAAGAAAAGATTATAAAGGGGTTTTCTCTTATAATCTTAGAATGTATAGCATTATAGCCCATCTTGGGTCAATGTGTTAAACATTCGATCTGGTATGAGGGACTTGAATGCAATACTTGTTGAAGGTACAAATAAAAAACACTTCTTCATTTCTTAATTAACAAAAACACTTAATAAACACAAGTATGCTAGTGTGTTTGAACCTTGACAATTGGAACTAAGTGTGGGGGTCTTCTTCACCCTTAGTGTGCTTTCTTACTCATTCCATCTTGGAATGTGAGAATGTACACATTCCAATGACTAAGATTCAGATACACTATCATATGCAAACAAATGAAAAAACTCTTAAAAGACAAAAACAAACAATAACGTCTTTCCTTCGGGAATTCTTTTCTCACCTCACTCACTCTCAGCGTACGAACGTGCTTCTACTCATTCTCTTGCAAGATGGTAACGCACTCGGACCAGCGAGCCTGCAACACCTGAGCTAGAACGAAAGCCGTTCTCTAAAAAACACAAACAACTTTCCCTTAGGTGAGGAGAACTATGTCGCTCTGATTCTCATGCTCCCGATGAGATACGTAGGCAGTGGGGTAGGGCCCATGCGAGCACTTCTTTTATTTTCCCTACATTTGTTTCTTCGTTTCTTTCCGTTCTCGTTCCTTTTCCTTTCCAGTAGAAGCGGAGCTCCAGTTTTCTTCACCCTTTGATCGAAACAAGCAAGCGTGGATCCCATCGGGTACGATGGACGCGAGGGGGTGCTAATACCTTCCTCTCGCGTAACCGACTCCCGAACCCATTTCTTTTGGTCGTAAGACCATGCTCTTTCCTTTCCTTCAGGTTTATGCGGTGTTTCTTTTCCCTCTCTTGGGATAAATACACATTGCTGGCAACTCTGTTTCGGTGCCACTTTCGCGTTTGTACTTGGATGAAAATCCCGGGAGCGACAGTTTACACTAGTGATTTTTTTACCTGTCTCTCAAAATCATTAATTCTTGTCGAGATCACATCAGCTAGCCGGGAACCGTGCTAGGTGATGTAATTCGAAGAATCTCAAAAGAGGGTAGTATCACGTAACAACTATTTTCGATCGCTTTCGCACTACTGAAAGAGGTTTTTCCTAGGTGTATACTCAATCTTTCCACATACGGCATCACACGCATTCCCATTAGCAGAAAAAAAAACACAGATATCAATTAGGAAAAGCAGTATATATATTTGTCCTAATGTCCTAGATTTTTTAGGAGCTATGAATCCTATGTTCCTGACAGAAAATGGCTCCCCGGCGGAGTCGCCATTCTGTGGTTCCTTCCCAATTTAAAAGGTTTTGACCTAAGATCCTAGTGAAGGCCGATCCTAGCAATAATGACATTCCCCAATGGAACCGTCATGAAAATAACTTGTCCAAGGTTTTTACCTTAAATTGTAAGAAAGAAAGAAGAGCCCCACGGTGGGCGCCATTTTTCTGTAGCGAGCGATTTTTGGACGTGGTTCCTAAGCACTGTCGCTCTTTGGGGGACTATAGGTCGATTCATTTTTTATCCTATTAAAGCTGATGAAGGAAGGGAAATAGATGTCTCTAACTAACCTTGCTTGCATACTGAGTTTAAACAACAGTCTGTTAGGTTACGGATGCTATATGGAAGTGGGGTCTCTTTCTGCTTATTTTGTTAAGACTGAAATGACGAGACTATGCTATTGGTAGGATGTTAGGACTGATGCTTTTCAATTGATGTATGAAGGTACGGGATTTTGGGTTTTCTATTAGTGTGCTCGCTAAGATTTTTCTTTCAATCTTATGCCTACGTATTCCCGTTTACCGAAGCAGGGAAATCAGAGCGATCGTAGTTCCTCCTATTCTATGGGAGGAAATGGTGTTTTGGTGTCTTGTTCAAAGCCCAAGACGTGAAGCTAAAGGTGGTTTGTATCTTGTTCAAAGCCCAAGATGTGAAGCTGAAGGGTTTTGACTTTAGAGAGAATTTGTCATCTCTAAAGGGGTCTGTTTGTCACAACAGTTGGGTGACTGATTATAAAGGAGAATTACTTTAATTGGGATATGTGAATCCAGCAATGCCATAATTTCCTTTATAGGGGATTTTTAACCTGAAGGAGAAGACTTTAACTCAGTTTAGAGTAATTCCATCTTTCCTTAGGAATTTCTCATGCTAAAAGAGGGACAGTGGCGTGGATGTAAATAATCCAGAGGCTTGCCGCTTACAGCAATTAGATAGGGGGAAAGGAGTTGTTGATGTTTGTATACTGTGAGCAAGGCACAGATTTTGATGCTAAAAGGTTGATTGTCTCAATCGGGGTTTCCTTATACAAAGCCTAAGAGGAGGCTATTGACTCAACAAGAGGGTGGTTTTATCTATCTCGTACGAAGCCCGAGATAGAGGCTAAAAAAAGGGGTTGACTCAACAAGAGAGTTTGTTTTGTGTGTGTCTTGTACGAAGCCCAAGACGGAAGCTAAAAGTTGTTTGACTCAACAGGAGAGTCTTTTATACTCAACAAGAGAGTGATTTGGTGTCTCGTACGAAGCCCGAGACGGAGGCGAAAAGGTGATCGACTCAACAAGAGAGTCTTTTATACTCAATAAGAGAGTGCTTTGTGTCTCGTACGAAGCCCGAGATGGAGGCTAAAAGGTGATCGACTCAATAAGAGAGTCTTTTATACTCAACAAGAGAGTGCTTTGTAGCTCGTACGAAGCCCAAGATGGAGCCTAAAAGGTTTGTGACCCAACAAGAAGGTCTTTTATACTCAACAAGAGAGTGTTTTTGTATCTCATACGAAGCCCGAGATGGAGGCTAAAAGGTTGGTGATTCAACAAGAGAATCTTTTATACTCAACAAGAGGGTGTGAAAAGGTTAGCTCCGCTGGGGAGGATCATTGTACAAAGCCCAAGAGGAGGCTATGGTGCTGGTGACTGTTTCAGTTGAATGACAGGTCCAGTATGTTGGATAAAAAAGAAAATCAGTTCTTATATGAGTAATGTTGTACTCATGGATTTGATCTGAGTGTTGGGATTATTTCCTGTTCTCTAGGGAAACGGGGAATCCAAAGGGTTTTTGAGACTGTCCAAGTCTACGGGTGTTCTTCCCATTCTTGAAAGGGGCTGGAGAATGTCTTTGAGATTCAAGGGTCTTAGACTGTCCAAATCTAGAGTTTTATCTTTTGTACTATGCTTAAGAGGACTTAAGAGACAATACATTTACGGTAGAAAGATCTAGACTCTTTGAAAGGCTGTTCTATTAAGATGACTAATTCCTGTTCCTATACCTCTAGGAGGTCGTCGGGACAATTTGTACGAAGCCCAAGAGGAGGCGAGAAAAACTTTTAAGAAGCCGAGGGACAATTTGTACGAAGCCCAAGAGGAGGCTATCTTCCCGGAGGAAGGATCATTATACGAGGCCTAAGAGGAGGCTGTGAAAACTTCTAAGAAGTCGACGGGTCCTTGTACAACGACCAAGAGGAGGCGAGGATGCTTTTAGGAAGCCTGTGGGTCCTTGCACTAAGCCCAAGAGGAGGCAGATGAACAGTTCCAGAAGGGGTTTCATTTGGAACATTGGCCTTCTGTATATGAACTATTCAAAGGGGGAATTTCTTAGATCTAGTTATCTAAAATTGTTGTAAGGGGACGAGGTTTTGTCTAGTTCTAGATGTAGTTGCCAGGGAAACTCTAAATATCTATACTATTATTACACAGTTGATATGAGTTTATGAAAGAAGACTTACAGTGAAATAGCCCCATAGTACAGTTATATACATATGAAAGCGATAAATGAAAGCGGGTAAATACTTACTCGGTTGTAGAGCTTCCATGCTGTATTGTTAGTTGTTCAACAAAGAAAAGTTGAAAACAGTATATTACAAAATCAAAG
This sequence comes from Lathyrus tuberosus, assembly GCA_022829125.1. Taxonomy (NCBI): domain Eukaryota; kingdom Viridiplantae; phylum Streptophyta; class Magnoliopsida; order Fabales; family Fabaceae; genus Lathyrus; species Lathyrus tuberosus. Next base: position 6,183,167 of record JALAZF010000362.1, on the reverse strand, counting down.
GAGAAAGTGCTTTGAAAGGAAAATTGGGGCTTACAGCTCAAGGAGAGGCCCAGGGTTTTATCAGTGATGGAACTGTTGTTTTGAATTTGTATAGAGGGACTTATACAAGTGACTGAGGCCCAAGAAAGGTTTTCTGTACAAAGGGGATGGGTCTTACACTCTTTCAAGAGGCCTAAACAAGTGTATAAAGAAAATGAATGGGGCTTATAACACGAGGGTAGGCCCAAAAGTTTTTGGTTTTAAAAGGGGATTGGGTCTTACACTCTATTAGAGGCCCAAGTGAGTTTTAAGAAAAGAAATGGGTCTTACTACTCGAGGGTAGGCCCAGGGTTATTTGTTTGAAAAAGACGATTGCGCCGAAGTTTTTGAAAATACACAGAGGGACTTATACAATAAGTGAGGCCCAAAATGGGTTTATTTCACAAAAAGGCTTGGGTCTTACACTCTATTAGAGGCCCATGAGTGTTTTGAAAAGTTTGTTAGGGTGAAAATCAATAAAACCCTAATTTCATCATTTTTAAAGTAATTATTCAAAGAAAATTAATTAAAATGATACAAATTCCAAATAAGTTTGAATAAATAACTTGTGATTTTGGTTTTAGGTTTGAAAAATGAGTCTTTAATCACAAGATGAATTAAAACCTATTTGGTTTTGATTTTCCAACATGAATATTTATTTTTAAAAGGTTGAAAAACAATAAAAATAAATTTATTCACAAAAATACTAATTATAATAAATAAATAATATAAATCTAATTTTTTGTGGAATAAAATATTTCAACATTTTTGTGATTATTTGCAAAAAGAACCAATCAAAAATAATTAAAATTGAGTGAGTTATTAATTTTTCAAATCATTTAAAATAAATATGAAAAATAACAAAACAATAAGAAAAAGTGGTAAAAAAGAGATCTGGGGCGAGGGGGATTCGAACCCCAGACCTCTCGCTTGCCAATACACACAAAACCAACTGATCAACCACTGGGGCGCAATGCCAATTCAAATATAGTATGGCAAATGAAAAATATATAGAGAACTTGGTTGGAAAACCTGAAGAATGGGGCAATGGCCATCTTCTTCCTCGAGCTCGTGCATGAAGCCCCCTATCTCACTCATCTCTCAACCATTTGACATGATTCAAATACCAAACTCATATGTTTTTTCACAAGGAACAAGATGGCAATACTTGATTTTATTTATTTTCAGTGTATAGCAAGTTATATCATCACAACCGTATGAACCCTAATTTTGCAAAAGCATTCTGCAATTTGATGATCCCTACAGCTTCAATGGATATTGTGGAGTGTGTTGCAAGCTTAGGAACACTCTGCAAACCTTTGGATCAAGTTGGAGAATTCCAACTGCATAATTGAGGCATAATGGCTTGGTTGAAGGGTGATTTTGAGCTAGGGGTGTTACAGTTGGTGTTTAAGTGTTTGGACACCTCAAATACATCATGTGTGATGTGTCTGAGCAATTGGAATGGATTGCTTAGGGCTGCAACTCAAAACCCGATGGTGGTTGCTCAAAAACAAAGAAAATTGGCACTTAAGAGAGAATGAGAGAAAGCAGTGCTATAAGGTGCTTTGGTGTGCCTTGAATGATCCATTGGAACCTCTATTTATAGGTGATTAACTCTTGTCTTGGAGGAATAGTGAATGGCTGGTGGATCAGATCACCTTCAAAGGGATTGGTTGGACATAAATGCCTCTTGCATAAGGTGTAACAGCTGCTCCAAATAGATCAGCTATACCTTGACTGAAATCGCATTCCTCAGTCATTTTAATTGTTGTTTAATCAGAGAACTTGACTGACGAGAGTGAGAATATTGACAATGCACTATTCCACATTAATGCCCTTTGAATTCAAGGCAAAATGTGCCAAAATGCATGAACTTCAAGTTGGAAGATTCCTTGGCTTTGTGACTCAGCTTTGTAGGTTGGATCAGATGCATTGTGATTGGTTTGAGTACATGTGGCATAATGATCCTTGGTTTTGATTCAGAAATCGTGTGTGGTAAGCAAACATGCAAACTGATTTTTCCAAAACACCTTGCAACAGCATGACTTTGGGCATGGATTCCTCTTGGCTCAAGTTGAATCAATTTATGCTGAGAGGTTCTTTGGATTTTTAGAAACATATGCAACAACATTGATGTTTACCTTTGGACTTGATTCAGCTTGCAACTATGTGAAAATATCTCACAAGTTTTGGTGTTTTCAACAAAATTGCCTTGGCCAGAATTTTTCTAAGTGTTGGAAAATGATGTATTTTCATGTTTTAGTCATTTTGGCCCAATCATAACTCAGAATCCACAATGAATTGGAGTGAGGTGTAGTTGAAGCTTTTGTAGAGGGTAATGAGAGCTACAAATCCAGCTTTGAATGGGGAAAAATGGCCTTGTGGTTTAGGAGTTATGATCCTCCAAAGTTGGTACCCTAACCACTTTGTTCCATAACTTAGAAAATTTTCTAAGTTTTTTATGGTTACCCCTTTTACAAGTTATCCCACTTTTCTTGATTTTTCTTGATGAATGATGATTCCAATCATACATTAACACCATTTTAGGATTAAAAAACCATTTTTATGAAAAATCTCAAAAAGTCAAAGTTGACTTTTGTGCACAGTTAACTTTTTATCAGATGAATTCCAAATTGTGAAATCCTCTATGAAATCAAGTCCTTGACCTAAATAAAACTTGATGGATTGATTTCATAGGTGTTATAGGGTGTATTGAATCATGTCCTAGGGTTAGGGAGCATGTCCTGGTCAAAAGTCAAAGCTACAATTGACTTTTCCCGCAAAACCCTAATTGTGGTCCGGATGAAATTGAAACTTGTTGCTCAAGCTTCTTGGATCAATCCATTGTTGAAAATGGATCAATATGGTGTATTAGAGACCCTCAAATCATCTCTTAAGGTCTTGGCTCTTGTTTTGTCCCAAAAGTCAACTTAGGGGTGAATTAGGTCAAGAAACCCTAATTCCTGATTTTTGGTGAATGCATCCCCTGAGGCTAAATTGACTTGATGATGGGGTTCATGATGTTCCTTGGAGTATATTAAGTTATGTTTTGAAGCATTGGCTCATGCCTAGAGGAAAATTTCCATCTAGAGGCCCTGGTCGACCAAAACCCTAATTTGGTGACACTGTTGATTCTGAGGCTTAATCCACCTAGAAGGGAGCAGCCTTGTGCTTAATCCTTGAAGTGGGAGTCCTCTTGATACTTTGTAGATGTTTGAGAGGTTAGAAAACTTGAAGATCATGTCATTCCTTGATTGATCCTTTGTCTAAGAGCTCTGAGAGGGCTTGAAACCCTAATTTTGATTGTAGTGGATGCTCACCCATCTTTGGGGAGACTAATGAGGTATGATGGTTCATCCATATTGTGATGATGATTTGCACAATGATGGGAATCTTAGTGGTCAAAATTTGGGGTATGACACTCTCCTTTATAGGTGGTTTATTTTGCACCTACCAAGGACCGCAACCTTTTGGGATGTGAGAGACAGTACAATTTGGTCCAAGAGACTCATGGAGCTTACCCATTCAGACATCGAGTGGTACGATCCAATTTATGGGGGGATCCTTATGGTTCACAACTGTGGGGACTTCCCCAATGTACCTCTTATTGGCAGAAAGGGATGCATCAGTTATATCCCCGTTCTCGCTCGTCGACAGCTTGGTCACCCAATGGAGGAAGAACCTGATCCTAGCAACCTGACGAGACTTTTTCTTGAAGAAAGAGAAAACCCTGAGCTTAGAGCCAAAATTGCGCGTGCTTGGCATTGCATAAATAAACAAAGATGGACTGCATTAGGAAACCCTGATTGTACTGTCACAGAAGCTTGCTTGGAATGGCCCCGTGGAAGAGCCCTTATGATGAGGATGCCCTATCCGCGTCATAAGCCACCTGTAGTCCCTACAAGCAAAGAGTTGAAGATGAAGAGAACATTGGAGGAGCTGACCCTCGACAAAGCGAGGATGCAAAAACAAATTGACAAACTCATGAAGGAGCTCCATGGAAGAGAAGGACCGTCATCAAGCGGATTAGATTCTTAGTTCCTTTTATGTTGTATTTCTGTTTGCTTATGTAATGAACTTTGGAGGTGTACCGCCTATTATGTAAAACTTGCAAATTTAGTAATGAATGAGTTGTTTTAAGATGTATCCTCGATATCTACAATGTTTACAAATTCTAATTTTGAGTTCCTTGATTGTTTGCATTTGCATCATTTCTTTCATGTCATAACATGTGCATTCTTTCTTGTAGTGTCTCATCCCGTCGTCTTGTCTTCAGAAACCGTCACACTGAATCTCCGGCGCAAATAAAAAACTTGAGCCCAAGCTTTCCAGAGGATGTCTGAGCATAACGTTGAATTGGATAGGGTTAACAATGAATTGGACGATTTACGAGGAAGCGTAGGGTAGTTCATGGAAGTCCTACAAGTTATTAAAGCAAAGATGGATACTCAGACTACCGTGGTCTCCGAGATTGTTACTCCACCTGTGGAACCTTCTATAAATGTCAACACTACTTCTGTTCCACCATTTAGATTACCCCCTGGTTTCGTGCCTCCACCAATTGCTGCAACTACTCAACAGGCTATTACTGTGGGGCATGAGAATCCTCAAGCTGTCCCAACCTTCGCTCCACCAATTGTGCAAGCTCAAGTGCGCCCTATTTTCCATAATCCACCGTCGGTTTATAATTTCCCCGAGATGCCTGAAGAAGGGGACGAGCGTTATGAAAGGCTGAAAGAAAGTGTGGAAACCATTCAAAGAAAGATGAGGGCAATGGAAGGCAGTAACATCTTTAGTACTAATGCTAGAGATATGTGTTTGGTATCTGGTTTAGTGGTTCTGCCAAAGTTCAAGACTCCAAGCTTCGACCAGTATTCAGGCGCGACATGCCTGAAGTCGCACTTGATCATGTACTACAGAAGAATGGTAGCATATGTGGATAATGACAAGTTAATGATCCACTGTTTTCAAGATAGCTTGAAAAGAGCCTCTGCTAAATGGTATATTGGTTTGGACCAATCCATAATTCACATTTTTCAAGATCTGTTGGATGCTTTTGTGAAACATTGCAAGTATAACATAGATTTGGCCCCTGACAGCAGGCAGCTTTTAAGTATGTCTTAGAACAACTCAGAGTCCTTTAAAGAATACGCTCAATGTTGGAGGGAAACTGCTTCCCAGATGGAACCTCCATTGTTCGAGAAAAAACTAGCTGATTGGTTCGTAGACACTGTGAAGCCTGAGTTTTATGAAAGGATGATTAGTAGCGTTTCCGCCAATTTTGCCAATAATGTGGTTGTGGGTGTGAAAGTGGAAGCCGGTTTGAAGAGTGTCAAGGTGATTAGTTCTTCGAGCAATTCAAGCAGTAGCAAAAATAGGAAACCTCCCAGTAATTTCCATAAAAAGAAATAAGGGGAGATAAATGCAATCACGACAGGTAGAAAGAAGAATCAAGCTTGGAAACAGCCAGTTTATCAATAGCAATCTAACCCAGGTTTTGTTCAACAACCAATATACCCTGTGCAGTTTGCCCCACAACCTTATGTGGCAGCTATGACTCTGACTTTCAATCATCAAGCTCCAAATTATCAGCCTGCACAGAAGGCACTTGTTTATCAACAACAACCCAACTATTAACAAGCACCCAGTGCTCCGGCTTACCAACAACAACATAGGCCACCGGCCCCTCAATCAAATGCTCCCTACCGAAGACAACTGGAAAACCTTCATTTCCTCCTATTCCAATGACTTACACAGAGCTTTACCCTTCTTTGGTTCAACAAGGTTTGATCACCACTAGACACTTGGGCCCACCTACAGAAAAGTCAATGCAATTTCATAATCCTAATGCCCACTGTGCATTCCACCAAGGCGTTGCCGGTCATGACCTAGAAGGATGCCTTGCGCTGAAATATATTATGAAAGGTTTGATAGAGAAGAAGATTCTGTCATTTGGGGATAATCCGCCAAATGTGAAGAGCAGCCCATTGCCTACACATGGGGCTATAAATGCTACTGTAGCGTGCGATTTTTTGTTGGTGACACGACCACCTTATCGCCATGGGTTCCTCCTCACTGCAATGGTAGGGAAGGGGTGCTACTTTCTGATTTCTTATTTATCCCGTGAGCTGGAAGGGAAAGGGAAGCTATCTAAAACTAACCTTGCACACGAATGTTTAACTGAACAAACGCTTTAAGAGAGATTCGGGGAGTTCGGGGTCAGGTTATACAATGGGGAGTTGTCAATTACCCATCCTATATGTGGTTATCCACAGGTTGTTAGCATTAGGTTCTGCTTTGTACTTGATGGTGTTTATCTGTAAATGGGAAAGTTTCTTCTTTGGGGGATGTCTGTGAGAGAGAGTAAGTGTTTGATGATTTTGGTGAGGTACTGGACCTCAGTTTTGATTGATATGAAGGTACTTGACCTAAAGTTTTTTATTGGTATGCTCGCTAAGATTTCGCAATCTTATGTCTACGTATTCCTATTTAAAGAAACAGGGAAATCAGAGCAATCATAGTTCCTCCTATTCTATGGGAGGAAAAAGATGTTTTGGTGCCTTGTTCAAAGCCCAAGATTGAAGCTAAAAGGTTGAGTATTTGTGTCTTGTTCAAAGCCCAAGATTGAAGCTAAAGGTTTTGACTGAGAGAATTTGTCATCTCTAAAGGGAGACATCTCGTCTGTTTATCACAACTGTTGGGGTGACTGTTTATAAAGGAGAATTACTTTAACTAGGATATGTGAATCCAACAATGCCATAATTTCCTTTATAGGGATTTGTCCTAAAGGAGAAACCTTTAACTTAGTGTTGAGCAATACCATTTTTCCTTAGGAATCTTTCATACTCAGAGAGGGACAATGGCATGGATGTAATAATCCAGAGGCTTGCCACTTTTAGCAATTAGATGAGAGAGGAAGTTTACCAGGATAAAAGATGGACTACAGCTTGGATGTTTGAATCAACAAGTGTGCCACTTACAGCAGTTATCTGGGATTAGGGTTTGTTTTGATTTTCTCTTTTGATATGTGATATACAAAGAAAATGTCTCCCTACAGAGAGTTTTTAATTTCCTCTGAGGGGCTATTGGTTTTTGTATGTGCCTTGATCGAAGCCCAAGGTTGAAGCTAAGAGATTGATTTACTCCACTGGGGAAGTCTTTATACAAAGCCTAAGAGGAGGTTGGAAAAGGCTGACTCAACAAGAAAGTTTTTATCTGTCTTGTACAAAGCCCAAGATTGAGGCTAAAAGAGAATTGACTCCTTCGGGGATATCATTATACAAAGCCTAAGAGGAGGCTGAAGGTTGACTTTTTCGGGGAAATATTTTATCTGTCTTGTACAAAGCCCAAGATTGTGGCTAAAAGGGGGAACTGACTCTACTGGTGAGAGGTTTTATCTGTCTTATACAAAGCCCAAGATTGTGGCTAAAGAAGAAGATTGACTCTGCTGGAGAGTATGGTTTATCTTGTACAAAGCCCAAGATTAAGGTTGGAGAGATATTTGACTCTTGCTTAGGGAGATTTTATATGTGTCTTGTACAAAGCCCAAGATTGAGGCTGAAAGGTTGACTCACTCAACTGAAGATAATTATGGGTGTCTTGTAAAAAGCCCAAGATTGAGGCTGGAAAAAGCTGAGGAAAAGAAGGATCATTATACAAAGCCTACGAGGAGGCTGAGAGATGATTACTCATCAAGAGGGTGTTTTAAGGTATTGACTCAACAAGAGAGTATCTTTGCGTGTCTTGTACAAAGCCCAAGATTGAGGCTGAACAAGCTGGAGAAATCATTATACAAAACCTAAGAGGAAGCTAAAAGGGGTCGACTCAACAAGAGAGTGCCTCAAGGTAATTAAATCAACAAGAGAGTGTTTATGTTTTGTACCACTGACTCAGCAAGAGAGTGTGGAAAGGTGATTGACTCAACAAGAGAGTACTTTGTTTGTCTTGTACAAAGCCCAAGATTGAGGCTAAAAAGGGTTAACTCAACAAGAGAGTGTTTTAAGAAAGAAGATGGACTCAATAAAAAGGGTGCTTTTGGGGCTAATTCTCTGCTGAGGAAAAATCATTATACAAAGCCTAAGAGGAGGGCTGACTTTTGCTGAGGATTATTGAGATCCGAAGGCAGGTCCAAAATGGGGAATCAACTCTTGCTTAGGGTTCCAGAAGAGTTGAGGTATCAGATGCCTTGAGGTTCTGATGATAAGCTGACCTAGTTGGGGAAATTTAGGAGGTAAGACTGAGGTTCAAATCCTATGAGGGTTTTAACTATATTGGAGATTGATCGAATGATAAGGGTTTCTCCTGTGTATGTAGGGAACTTAAGAATGTCTTTGAGATCCAAGAGGAGATTACTCTGCCTAAGTCTATTGGTCTGGAAGAGTTTATTTTTGTATGATGCCCAAGAGGAGGTTGTTGTTTTTTAAGGGATGAGAATTAACCCTAAACATAATCTAAGGTTTTGACTCTTTAGAAAGACAGCTCTAACAAAGGATGACTAAGTTCTGTCTTATACCTTTAAGAGGTCTTCAGGGTCCTTGTATTAAGCCCAAGAGAAGGCATGAGAACTTCTAAGAAGCCGGAGGGTCCTTGTAAAAAGCCCAAGAGGAGGCGAGGATGCTTTTAGGAAGCCTGTGGGTCCAAACTTAAGAAAAGTTCAAGAAAAGTTTCACCGGGAATAATCTTTTCTTTAGTGAATAGTTATAGGGTTTGAAGAAATTCAAGAGAGGTTTCACCGGGAATTAATCCTCTCTGGGGAAATGAACTTCTTTGACAATTTCTAATAGTGACAGTCTGAGAAAAGTTTCACTGGGAATAATGCCTTTCTCTTTCTTCCATATTGTTTAAGCCCAAGAGAAGGCAAGACTGTATCTGAAATTCCTATGGGGAACTAGTTTTGACTGTGTTGAAAGAGTGACCACTGGCTTTATCTAGTTCTAGACTAAATTGTCGGGGAAAAACTCTAAACAGATATACAAGCATATATAGTTGATATATGACAGGTATTTAAAAGGATATGAAAGAAGCACTTACAGGTGAGCAAGCTTCCAGGAATACAGACAAATATATATATGTGAAAACATGTAAAGAAAGCTGATAAAAACTTACAGGCGAGCAAGCTTCCATTGTAACAGCTGTATGGTTAGTTGTTCAAGAAATTAAAGAAAGTTTTGATAACAACTGTGAGTTTGAACCTAAATCAAAAGGGAAGTTGTTTTTGAAAAGATTGTTGGGGCTTATACTCAAGGAGAGGCCCAGGTGAAAAACAATAATCGTATCGCTGCTTTGTAAACTGTACTGGGACTTATACAATGACTGAGGCCCTAAAAGGTTTTATTTACAAAGAGAGTTGGGTCTTACAACTCAAGGAGTGGCCTAAAGTTTATTTTTGTACAAGTGATGGGGCTTACAACTCAAGGAGAGGCCCATGTGACCTTTGTTTTAAAAAGGGTGACGATCGCGCCGAGATTTTTGAAAATACAGTGGGACTTATACAATGACTGAGGCCCAATTTTATTTATTTACAAAAGGGTGGGACTTACACTTTACAAAGAGGCCCAAAGAAGTTTGAAAAATGTTTTGAAAAACATCAAAATCCAAAAAACCCTAATTTTATTCTTAAAGTAACTTTTCAAAGAAAAATTAATGAAAAATGATAAAAACACCAAATAAGTTTGAGTAAACAACTTGTGATTTTTGGTTTAGGTTTGAAAAATGAGATTTTAATCACAAGATGAATTAAAAATCATTTGGTTTTGATTTTTAAGATGAAAATTCATTTTTTTTAAATGTTTAAAAACAATTAAAATGGGTTTATTTACAAAAATATCAACTATATTAAATAAATAACATAAATTTGATTTTTTTTGTGGAATAAAATATTTTAACATTTTTGCGATTTTTTACAAAAAGAACCAATAAAAAATAATTAAAATTGAGATAGAAATTAATTAACAAAAACCAGAAAAATAGCAAAAATAACAAAATATGGAAAATGGAAAAAATGGTCTGGGTGGGGTTTGAACCCATGACCTCCAAGACAAACACATGCGCGCGCTACCACTGGGGTGGTGATACATCCGTGTATCAAAACCACCCGATTAATACATAAGGGTGGCCTGGTTTATAGGCCTGGCCAAGGCAAAAACCAAGTCATGGTGGATTTGCATGATGGCTGTAACTTGCTCATTTCTCCATGGATTGGGACAAAATTTAGGTGCATCTGACCTAGAATTTCATGAGGAATCCAATGGTGTCTTTAGATTTTTCAAAAGATGCCTCTATCTAAAAATCCGATAGTGGTTTCAAAAAGTACCAAGATTTGCATTTTCTATACAGACACTAATAGCATGGTGAATTGGTTCAAACACAACATATATGACATGTATGAGATGTCTATGATCAGTGGACTTCAAAGCAATGCATAATTCAAAGAGTTCAAGTTGTCATGCACTTACCTCTTGGAGCTCCTTGTGCTATCTGCGAAGTTCCTTGTGCCAGAAGTGATCCAATGCTTTGAACACTATTGATTGATCCCTTAGAAGCTTTTAGGATGATCAAAACCAGTTGGAATTCCTCAGGAACAAGTATAGGCTCTTTCTTGCAAAAGTAGCAAAGTGACCAAAATAACAACTCTCTCAAATGGTATTCTAGATGAGGGAAACCAATTGGGACAGTTTGAGGATGATATTTGGAGTGTGTTTGAGGCTTTGTTTGGTTTTGGAAGTGACTGAATCAAGGCAAGGCTTGAAAAATGCAGAAAAGTCCAATTTTGAGGTTTTGGAGATGAATTTTCTGATTTTGGTGTTTCAGGTCACAAGTGAGTGTTTGGACAGCTTAGATATGACATATTGGATGTGTTTGGATCATGAGCTATGGTGGAATTGCTCTCTAACTCAAAAACTCAGAGATGACTTGCAAAAGAAGGCATTTTGGCCTAAAGAGAGAGATTTTGAGGAAAGCATCAGTTGTAGTGCTTTTGTGTACTCAAACTAATCACAATTGAGCTCTATTTATAGTGTGTCAAGTTTGTTTTGGCATCAATAGTGAATGGCAGCTGCAGCAGGCCTTTGGCCAATGTTGAGCAAAAGGAATCTCAAGTCTCCTCTAGCCATTGACTTGAGGTTAGGGCACAAGCCTATGGTCCTTTGATTCAGTGCTGATTCTTAACTCATTCAGTTAGGAATGTGTCAGTCCATGCCACCTTGGTGCATGCATTGAATGCTTGGAAACAAAATTGGAGTATTGGCACCTTTTTAGCCTTTTTAGGTTTGTTATGGCTATGTGTAGATTCTTGGACTTTGGAAGCTTGGGGATCAGATCATTATCCTTTTGTTTTATCCTCAGATGTGTCCAAATGGATGACAAGGCTTGGAGTTGTCCAAATTTTCCAAATTGAGTAAAACACCAAATTATGCCTTGCTTAGTGTAGCGAGTGATTTTGGATGTGGTTCTTAAGCACTGTCGCTCTTTGGGGTTACTACAGGTCGATTCATTTTTTATCCTATTAAGCTGACTAAGGAAGGGAAATAGATGTCTTCAATTAACCCTGCTTGTATACTGAGTTAAAACAGCGGTCTGTTAGGTTACGGATGCTATATGGTAATGGGGCCTCTTTCTTCTTACTTTGTTTAAAACACCGGGAATGTTCATGGGTAGGATGCTAGGACTGTTGCTTTTCGATTGATGTATGAAGGTACGGGATTTGGGTTTTGGATTAGTGTGCTCGCTAAGATTTTTCTTGCAATCTTATGCCTACGTATTCTCGTTTACCGAAACATGGAAATCAGAGCGATCGTAGTTCCTCCTATTCTATGGGAGGAAATGGTGTTTTGGTGTCTTGTTCAAAGCCCAAGACGTGAAGCTAAAGGGGGTTTGTATCTTGTTCAACGCCCAAGATGTGATGCTGAAAGGGTGTTGACTTTAGAGAGAATTTGTCATCTCTAAAGAGGGGTATGTTTGTCACAACTGTTTATAAAGGAGAATTACTTTAACTGGGATATGTGAATCCGACAATGCCATAATTTCCTTTATAGGGGCTTTTCAACCTAGAGGAGAAGACTTTAACTCAGTGTAGAGCAATGCTATCTTTCCTTAGGAATTCCTCATGCTAAAAGAGGGACAGTGGCGTGGATGTAAATAATCCAGAGGCTTGCCGCTTACTGCAATTAGATGGGGGAAAAGGAGTTGTTGATGTTTGTATACTGTGAACGAGGCACAACTTTGATGCTAAAAGGTTGGATTGACTCAACCGGTATTTTCCTTATACAAAGCCTAAGAGGAGGCTAGTGGCCCAAGAAGAGGGTACTTTTATGTATGTGTCTTGTACGAAGCCCAAGACGGAGGCCAAAAGGGTTTGACACAACGAGAGAGTCTTTTATACTCAACAAGAGAGTGATTTGGTGTCTCGTATGAAGCCCGAGATAGAGGCTAAAGGTGATTGACCCGACAAGAGAGTCTTTTTATATCTCGTACAAAGCCCGAGATGGAGGCTAAAAGAGGTTGTGACCCAACAAGAGGATCTTTTATACTCAACAAGAGAGTGTTTTTGTATCTCGTACGAAGCCCGAGAGGGAGGAGAAAGGAGGTTGACTCAACAAGAGAGTCTTTTATACTCAACAAGAGAGTGTTTTGTATCTCGTACAATGCCCGAGATGGAAGCTGAAAGGAGGTTGACTCAACAAGAGAGTCTTTTATACTCAACAAGAGAGTGTTTTGTATCTCGTACAAAGCCCGAGATGGAGGCTGAAAATGGTGACTCAACAAGAGAGCCTTTTTGTATCTCATACAAAGCCCGAGATGGAGGCTAAAGGATGGCTGTTTCAGTTGATTGACAGGTCCAGTATGTTGGTTAAAAGAGAAAATCAGTTCTTATAAAGAGACTGATTAAAAGTAAGGCTATGCTTTGGGATTTTATCAGAGGATCAGGGTTATTTCCTGTTCTTTAAGGAAATGGGAAATCCAGAGGGTATTCGAGATTGTCCAAGTCTGCAGGTGTTTTCCCCATTTTTGAAAGGGACTTGAGAATGCCTTCGAGACTCAAGGAAATTAGACTGTCCATGTCTAGAGTTTTATCTTTTGTAATATGCTTAGAGAAACAGTAGTAGGATCTAGAATCTTTGAAAGACTGTTCTATTAAGATGACTAATTTCTATTTCTATGCCTCTAGGAGGTCGTCGGGATAATTTGTACGAAGCCCAAGAGGAGGCTCTCTTCCCGAAGGGAGAATCCTTATACGAAGCCTAAGAGGAGGCTGTGAATACTTCTAAGAAGCCGTTGGGTCCTTGTACAATGCCCAAGAGCAAGCGGGGATGCTTTTAGGAAGCCTGTGGGTCCCCAAACCCCGAGAAGTTCAAGACATGCCATTCACCGAGAATGGATCAAGCCAGGAAAGTTCGAGAATTTGGAAGAAACTCAAGAGATGTCATTCACAGAGAAAAGATCATCTTTGGGGAGTGGAGTCTCTTTGACAACTTCTAAAGGTGACAGTCTGAGAAAGGGTTCAAAAAGAATCTGCCTTTCACATCTCCATATTGTTTAACCCCAAGAGGAGGGAAGACTGTATCTGGTAATCCTATGGGGATCTAGTTTAGTATATTTAAGAGTGATCAACAGGGCTTAGTGATAGACGTAGTTTCCAGGGAAACTCTAAATATCTATACTAGTATTACACAGTTGATATGAGTTTATGAAAGAAGACTTACAGTGAAATAGCCCCACAGTACAGTTATATACATATGAAAGCGGTAAATGAAAGCGGGTACACTTACTCGGTTATAGAGCTTCCATGCTGTATTGTTAGTTGTTCAACAAAGAAAGCTTTGATAACAATATTATGTACAAAATCAAAGTAGAAAGTACTTTGAAAAGATGTTGGGGTTTACAGCTCAAGGAGAGGCCCAAGGTTTTATCAGTGATTGCACTGTGGTTTTGAATTTGTACAGGGACTTATACAAGTGACTGAGGCCCAAGAAAGGTTTTTCTGTACAAAGGGATGGGTCTTACACTCTCTCTGGAGGCCCAAGTGTTTAAAGAAAAAAGAATAGGGCCTATAACACGAGGGTAGGCCCAAATGATTGTTTTTGAATTGGCGATCGCACCGAGGTTTTCTTTTAACGCAGAGGGACTTATACAATGTCTGAGGCCCAAAATTGTTTTGGTTAAAAGGGGATTGGGTCTTACACTCTATTAGAGGCCAAAGTGTTTATTTTTGTACAAGTGATGGGGCTTACAGCTCAAGGAGAGGCCCAGGGTTTGTTTTTGTTTGAAATGGCGATCGCGCCGAGATTTTTGAAAACGCAGTAAGTCTTATACAATAAGTGAGGCCAAAAAATGTTTGGTTTTCAAAAAGGGTTGGGTCTTACACTCTAATAGAGGCCCATGAGTGTTTGAAAATGTTTTGCGAGGGTGAAAACCAAAGAAACCCTAATTTGTTATTCTTTAAAAGTAAATATTTAAAGAAAATCAAATAAAATACCAAATAAGTTTGAAAAAACCATTTGTGATTTTTGTTTAAGGTTTGAAAAATGAGGGATTAATCACAAGGGATATTAAAACTCACTTGGTTTTGATTTTCAAAGTAAATATTCACTTTTAAAATGTTTAAAAAACATTAAAAAGGAATTTATTCACAAAAATACTAATTATATTAAATAAATAATATAAACTTAATTTTTTTGTGGAATAAAATATTTCAACATTTTTGTGATTTTTTGCAAAAAGAACCAATAAAAAATAATTAAAATTGAAAGTTATTAATTTTCCAAATAATTAATAAAACATGAAAATATTGGAAAAAATTAGCAAAAATGTGAGAAAACACAAAATGGCATGGGTGGGGTTTGAACCCACGACCTCAAGGTTATAGGGCACGCGCCTTACCACTAGGGTGGTGATACATCTATTGCTTGAAGTGAAACCACAAATATACAAGGCTTGCCTTGTTTTCTAGGCAAGGCAAGGCAAGTTTTGGGTCAGAAACGTGAAGGTCATAACTTTCTCATTTCTCCATGTTTGGGGACAAAATTTATATGCATCTGGCCTAGAATTTCACAAGGAATCCAATGGTGGTGGTATTTTTTTTAGATCATACTCCCTCCTCAAAATCCGATAGTGGTTTTGAAAAAGGCCTATAATTGCATTTTCTATGCTACACTTTGATACAGGCATGAATTACATGATGAATTGGTTCAAACACAACATATATAACATGTATGAGGTGTGTATGATCAGTGGACTTCAAAGTAATGCATATTTTGGAAAGTTCATGAGGCTTACCTCTCTTTGAGCTTTTGGAGTTTTCTGTGCAATCTGCCAAACTTCTTGTTCCAGAAATGGTTTGATGCTTTGGAAACTCTCAAATGATCCCTTGGAAGCTTTTAGGATGATTGGAATCAGCTGGAACCTGCAAAAACACAAACTGGCCCTTTCTTGCAAAAGGGGTTAAAATGGCCAAAATAGCAACTCCCTCAAATGGTGTTCCAGATGAGAGGAACCATTTGGGACAGTTCAAGGATGATATTTGGAGTGTGTTTGAGGTTTTATCTGGTTTGGAAAGTGACTGATTCAAGACTTGGCTTGAAAAATGCACAAAAGTACTATTTTGAGGTTTTGAGAGGTGACTTTGTGATTTAAGGATTACAGGTCACTTGTGTGAGTTTGGATCACCTACATATGATGTTTATGAGGTGTTAGGATCATGAGCTGTGATGGAAATGCTCTCTAACTCAAAAACTCAAAGTTACCTTGCTAAAGAAGGCATTTTGGCCTAAAGAGAGGGATTTTGAGGTAAGCATCTGTTTGATGGCTTTGGTGTATTCAAACTGAGCATAAATGAGCTCTATTTATAGTAGAGCAAGTTTGTTTTGGGATCAATAGTGAATGGCAACTGCAGCAGAGGTTTGGCCAATGGTTGCACTTTGGAATCCAAGTCTCCTCTAGCCATTGACTAGAGGTTAGGGCACAGGGTTGTGGTTCCCTTGGTCTTGGATAAGTCTTGACTGAATTCAGTTGGAAATGGCTCAGTCCATGCCACCTTGATGTATGCATTGAATGTTCCAATCCAAAATTGGAGTCTTGTCCCTCTTTTAGGGATTTCTAGGTTTGCCATGCTACTTCTTGTTCCAAGGACTTTGGAGGCTTGGCTCAATGTTTGTCCCCTTTAGATTTGATCCTCAGATGTGTCCAAGATAATGACAAGGCTTGGAATTATCTGATTTTGCCAAATCGAGCAAAAATGCAAAATTTTGCCTAGCCTTGGCAGATTTCAGCAAGGCATATTGCCATTGTCATATCTCATGGCTCAAGTGGAATTTGGTGATGCTCTTGGTCATTTTGGAAAGCCCACATATGATACAACAACTGTTTGATCATATTTGGTTTTGATACCTTTTGGATCCAAGTGAAAAATCCCCCTACATTTGGAAAAAAGTGAAGGCAGATTCTGACTTAGTGAAAATTTCACTAAGTGTTGAAAAAAAGTGACCTTTTCACTTTTTGTGATTTTGATCATTCCATAACTCAAAATCCATGAGGAATTTGGAGAGAGGCCAGTTTTAAGCTTTTGTAGAGGGTAATTAGAGCTACAAATCTGGCTTTGGATGGGGAAAAATGGCCTTGTGGTTTAGGAGTTATGATCCTCCAATGTTGGTACCCTTGCCACTTTGTTCATAACTTAGAAAATTTTCTAAGTTTTTATCAGATGAATTCCAAATTGTGCGATCCTCTATGAAATCAAGTCCTTGACCTAAATCAAACTTGATGGATTGATTTCATAGGTGTTGTAGGGTGTATTGAATCATGTCCTAGGGTTTGGGAGCATGTCCTGGTCAAAAGTCAAAGCTACAGTTGACTTTTCTCGCGAAACCCTAATTGTGGCTCTGATGACATTGAGACTTGTTGCTCAAGCTTCTTGGATCAATACATTGTTGTAAATGGATCAATGTGGTATGTTGGAGATCCTCAAATCATGGCTTGAGGTCTTGGCCCATGATTTATCTCAAAAGTCAACTTAGGGGTGAATTAGGTCAAGAAACCCAAATTCCTGATTTTTGATGTATGCATCCCCTGAGACAAAATTGACTTGATGATTGGGTTCATAATGTCCCTTGGGGCATCATTGGTTATGCTTTGAAGCATTGGCTCATGCCCAGAGGAAAATTTCCATCTGGAGGCCCTGGTCGACCAAAACCCTAATTTGGTGACACTGGCGATCTTGAGGCTTGATCCACCAAGAAGGGAGAAGCATTGTGCTTAATCCTTGAAGTGGGAGTCCTCTTGATCCTTTTTGGATGTTTGAGAGGTTAGACAAGTTGAAGATCACGTCATTCCTTGATTGATCCTTTGTCTAAGAACTCAGAGAGGGCTTGAAACGCTAATTTTGATTGTAGTAAGTGTTCACCCATCTTTGGGGAGACTGATTAGGCAAAATGCTACATCCATATTGTGATGATGATTTGCACAATGATGGAAAATCTTAGTGGCCAAAATTTGGGGTATGACAGATGCCCCTATTTAATCTTCTTGAACCCGAGGTGTGAATGGCGAAGGTATTCGGCCATTCGGGGTGCAAGAGGATTAAATATCGGAATACCCAAAATTTTGATGGCGGTTATGAATGGTAGCTTACGCATTCATCCTCTTTTGCTAAGCAATGATGCTTAGAAAAGGTAAAAACTTCCCCTCGATCCTGGTCTTCAGCCAAGGAACTGGTCTCAGTTTTTTGATATTAACTTCCCCTCGATCCTGGTTTCCTATCGAGAAACTGGTCTTAGTTTCTGATTCAAACTTCCCCTCGATCATGGTTTCCTACCGAGGAACTAGTCTTAGTTTCTGAAATAAACTTCCCCTCGATCCTGGTTTCCTACCGAGGAACTGGTCTCAGTTGCTGAAATGAACTTCCCCTCGATCTTGGTTTCCTACCAAGGAACTGGTCTCAGTTGCTGAAATAAACTTCCCCTCGACCCTGGTTTCCTACCAAGGAACTGGTCTCAGTTTCTTTTGTCAATAAACTTTATTGACAAGGGACGCTATTTGTAGCGGCTTTCCTCAAACTTCTCGCCGAATTTTCCTGGGGAGATGCCATTTGACGGAAAAATTTTTGATGGTAGAGAGGCACAAACTTCTCTGTTGGAGACGCCATTTGTCGAGTCTACTGGGGAGAGCGAGTCTCTTTAGAGACTGCTTTCAGCTTGGGGTTATTACATCATACTTTTCTCGGAGATCTTCTCGGAGAAATGCCATATGATGTGATCCAATTTTGAGGTGTCGATGACCTTTTCATCCGCGGTCTTTTCGGAGAAAAACTGCTATAGTACCAGATCTCTGCTTAAGAGGCTTCCTCTGGGGATTTTTCCTTAATCCGGGAAAGCGAAGATATCATCTTCAATGTCGAAGAGTGACGTTGGTTGAAGGTTTTCTGGTTTTTCAGAGGTTCAAGTTATCAAAGTGGTCAATGGCCAACTCTGATCCAGAAATAAACTGGAGGAGAGAGATAATTTTGACGCGACATTTCCTGACGAGAAAAGAACTTGACAACTCGATTGAGAATACTGTTACCACTACAGGACAAGACCGACTGGAGTGATAGTGATGCAATATGAATGTGAATGCAAATCAATAATGCATGATGTATGTATGTATATGCTGACAAAACTAATGCGACATACAAACTAACGGACGAACACGACTGAATACTCGGCCACAGTGGGGCATATAGAAATATCGCTGGTTCAAGATAGCAATTCTGCCTTGCTTAGGAGAAGTAATCCTCGTGGGGAGCTACGTTGGTCGGGCTTAGGAGATGAGAACTCGGCCGAGGGTGTCGGACGGAATAATCGCATCCGACACAGTTGATCCTTCATTCAGGCGTACTGGTTTAGAATGAGTACTTTGATTCTACACTTTGAGCCTCGAACACCTTTAGAGACGCAATTGATGTTCTTTCGATGTTCAACAGTCAAAAGAAATTACCATCTTTATTTTAAAAGCAGAAAAAGTTTTAACAAGTAAATTCGTTTTTGTTTTATTTCAAGAATCATTAATCATGTTAAAATGTCGTTCTGTAAAGCTAAAACAAATAAGAATTGCAAACAAAAGCACAAGGGCTCAAATTTTATTGATAGGGTGGAAATCTGCCAAACACGTGATTCCATAGAGTATTTACAAAGTTAGAAAATGGTAATTTACAGGGAAAAAGGCTACGTTGAAACATAACGACCACTATCCTTCTGCCAACTTTAAATTCGGGGCATCCTGAGTTTCCATCGAAGATGACCTTGACTGGAGTTTCTGATAGACGACATGACTGTTGAGGAGTTGAACTGATCAGACGTAGTTACCTGCCATTATCCCTAACTTTTGCCTGGATTGTACTAGGAGATTTCCAATCCACCGGGATGATTTTTGATCATGTCTCTAATTTTTTCCTGGACCGCCCTTTCGGGTTTTCAATCCACCAAGACGTTTTTTTTTAGTTTAGGCGAAGTATTTCTCGACTACATCAACATTTGTAGGGTAGGTAAATTCCTCTCCGTCCAGGGTTGCAAGTCTCAAGGCACCGCCTGAGAAAGCTTTCTTGACCACATAAGGGCCGTCATAATTCGGAGTCCATTTGCCCCGCGAATCAGTGAGAAATGATTGTATCTTTTTGAGCACAAGGTCTCATTTCCTGAAGATGCTAGGTCGAACCTTTTTGTCAAACGCCTTCTTCATTCTCTGTTGATACAACTGACCGTGACATAATGCCGTGACTCGCTTCTCTTCGATCAGGTTTAATTCGTCGTGTCGATTTTGACACCATTCAGCTTCTGTAAGCTTAGCTTCCATCAATACCCGGATTGATGGGATCTCTACTTCTATGGGGAGCACTGCTTCCATGCCATATACTAGAGAGAAAAGGGTTGCCCCTGTTGAAGTGCGGACAGATGTGCGATAACTGTGAAGAGCAAAGGGTAGCATCTCGTGCCAGTCTTTGTAGGTTACAACCATCTTTTGAACGATCTTCTTGATGTTATTGTTAGCCGCTTCTACAGCTCCGTTCATCTTGGGTCGGTAGGGAGATGAGTTATGGTGTTCGATCTTGAACTCTGCGCACAACTCTTTCATCATCTTATTGTTCAAGTTAGATCCATTATCGGTAATGATCTGGCTTGGAACACCATAATGGCAAATGATATTGTTTTTGATAAATCGGACCACCACTTGTCGGGTTACGTTGGCGTATGACACTGCTTCGACCCACTTGGTGAAGTAATCAATGGCGACCAGAATGAACCGGTGTCTGTTCGAAGCCTTAGGTTCAATCAAGCCAATCATGTCGATCCCCCATATGGAAAAAGGCCAAGGGGAAGAAAGAACTTTGAGATGAGTTGGCGGTACATGGATTTTGTCAGAGTATATCTGACACTTGTGACACCTCCTCATGTACTTGTAGCAGTCAGATTCCATGGTCAACCAATAGTACCCTGCTCTTAGATTTTTTCTCGCCATTGTGAGTTCGTTGGCATGAGTGCCAAAGGATCCCTCGTGAATTTCTTTTATCAGCATGTTTGCTTCTGGTTTGTCGACGCATCGAAGCAAGACCATGTCAAAGTTCCTCTTATAGAGTGTATCACTGCTCAGAAAGAAGTTTCCAGCCAGCCTTCTGAGGATTTTCCTATCTTTTCTTAGTGGCCCAGGTGGGTACTCTTGTTTCTGAAGGAAGCGCTTGATATCGTGATACCAAGGTTTGTTGTCTATGACTTCTTCAATTGTGAAGATGTAAGCGGGCCGTTCAAGGCGCATTATGTCGATCTTAGGTAAGTCGTTCCATTGACCTACACTAATCATGGAAGAGAGAGTGGCTAATGCATCAGCCATGTGATTCTCCTCACGAGGGATGTGATGAAACTCGATTCTGTTGAAGAAGGGTAGCAACCTTCTTGCATAATCTTTGTAAGGAATCAATCCTGATTGGTATGTGTTCCAATCTCCTTTAATCTGATTGACGACCAGGGCTGAGTAGCCATATACGTCCAAGTTTTTGATCCTTAAATCAATCGCTTCTTCGAGACCCATAATACAAGCTTCGTATTCGGCCTCGTTGTTTGTACACTTGAACGTAAGTCTGGCGGTGAAAGGAATGTGGGTACCCTGAGGGGTAACAATGATTGCCCCAATTCCGTTTCCGTAATGATTGACAGCTCCGTCAAAGATTAGTCCCCATTGGGAATCTGGTTCTGGCCCTTCACTGGGTAGTGGTTCATCGCAGTCTTTCATTTTTAGATACATGACATCTTCGTCTGGGAAGTCAAATCCGACTGATTCTTGATTGTCAATCGGCTGATGAGCCAAATGATCGACTAAAATACTCCCCTTAACGGCTTTTTGAGCATGGTACTCTATGTCATATTCTGATAACAACATCTGCCAATGGGCGATCCTTCCCGTGAGAGCAGGCTTTTCAAAAACATACTTGATAGGATCCATTTCAGAGACCAACCAAGTAGTGTGACGAATCATGTACTGGCAAAGACGTTTGGCTGCCCAAGCCAAAGCACAGCAAATTTTCTCGAGCATAGTGTACCGAGTCTCGCAATCGGTGAATTTCTTGCTCAAATAGTAGATGGCAGACTCTTTCCTTTTGGTTTCGTCTTGTTGGCCAAGTACACAGCCCATGGAGTCTTCCAAGACTGTTAAATAGATGATTAGTGGTCTTCCCTCCATTGGAGGTGATAGAATCGACATATTCAACAGGTATTCCTTAATACTGTCGAAGGCGGTTTGACAATCTTTTGTCCAAACGCAATCCTGGTTCTTTTTTAGTAATTTGAAGATCGGTGCACACGTCGCGGTCATAAGGAATGTGAATATGGAAATGTAGTTCAAACGTCCCAGGAATCCTCTGACTTGTTTTTCAATTTTTGGAGAAGGCATTTCTTGAATGGCCTTGACCTTGTCAGGATCAACCTCAATTCCTTTCTGGCTGACGATGAACCCTAAGAGTTTCCCTGAACGGACACCGAAGGTGCACTTGTTGGGATTCAAGTGGAGTTTATACTTTCTCAAATGCTCGAATAGTTTTGACAAGTGGGTCACATGCTCCTCTTCTGTCTTAGATTTTGCAATCATATCATCAACATATACCTTGATTTCTTTGTGTATCATGTCATGAAACAGAGTAGTCATGGCCCTTTGATAGGTTGCCCCGGCGTTCTTCAAATCGAATGACATTACCTTGTAACAAAAGGTGCCCCATGGGGTGATGAATGAAGTTTTCTCCATGTCTTTCGGCGCCATTTTGATCTGGTTATAGCCCGAGAATCCATCTATGAAGGAGAAAACTTTGAACTTTGTTGTACTGTCTACCAGCATGTCAATGTGTGGTAAAGGAAAGTCGTCCTTTGGACTAGCCTTGTTTAGATCTCGGTAGTCGACACACATTCTGACCTTTCCGTCCTTTTTGGGAACAGGTATGATGTTGGCTAACCATTAAGGATATTCTGATGTGGCGAGGAAACCCGTGTCAATCTGCTTCTGTACCTCCTCTTTGATTTTGATGGCCATGTCCGGATGGGTCCGTCTCAACCTTTGTTTTACTGGAGGACATTCCGATCTCAACGGTAGATGATGTTCCACGATGCTGGTATCCAACCCTGGCATATCCTGATAGGACCAAGCGAATACATCGGGGAATTCTTTGAGAAGCTTTATCAAACCCTCTCTGGCAGTTGGACTGAGCAGTGCCCCAATCCTAATTTCTTTTCTCTCTTTTTCTGAACCCAAGTTTACCGTTTCCAATGGCTCTTTGTGAGGTTCGATGACCTTTCCTCTTGCCTGAGTAATCGGGAGATCCCTTCTGGAATTTCGTTGTCAACTTCTTCTTCAGCCCCAAATACCGGGAACTCAAAGTTGGGAGAAGGCATCAGATCGTATGTTTCAATGGGGTTTAAAACAAGCAATCTGCATGACGTGATGATTCGTGTTTAGAAGAGATGGAGAGAATGCAAAAGTGTGTGCAGTGTATTTTTTGTTTACTGCTTGTTTATTTTGAATTGTTTTTTAGGATTACCATTTTCTAAGAAAAGCAAAAAGAGAAAACAACAATTAATGCGGAAATTACAGAACGACGTTATTTTATTAATGAACAAGTCGATTCTTGAAACTACAGCCCTATAAAACAAAACTCTGTCGCTTTGGGCTAAGCGAAGAGGGAAATTTACAGAAAGTGAGCCCTATCAAAACATCTGTTTCACCTGGGCAGGGTGAAAGGTTTAAGATGGCAATTACTTTGACTTATGCACAATCTTCGGAACATCAACTGCAACCCATTGGCGGCGAACTCCTTGGTGAATCACAAAGTCTGGTACCTTCCTTGATTTGTCTTCAGAAATAACGCTGATTTCTGGTGGAGCAGGATCATTGGAATCTGTCTCCCAGGCAGAGTTGTCGTAGGAGGATTCCTCTGTTGCATTTTGCATAGTATTTGCACTCTCAGGCAGATCTCCCCATCCAGTTGGCTGGATGTCTTCGAGCCTGACACGAGAGCTTTCGGGAGTAGTGTACTTGACCATATAGTCGTATTTTCCACTTGGTTATCCCAGGGTGTCCCACACTTCTTTGGAACTGGAGGAGTCATCTCTCTCGATGACGTTGACCTCGGGAAAAGCATAGTTGATGAATTCTAGTCCTGCAAACGTTGCGAATATATCGTCGTGCTGGGTATTCTCAGGATAACCTGGGTGTTGATCCCGTGGTATGGCGGGGACACAAGTATCCTGTTCAATGATGCTCAGCTGATTTTCATTGTTCTGCTGATTTCATTGCCCCAAGTCTCCGGGATACGGCTGCCAGATAGGTAGGCCATCCATTGGGCCATAATAGTCATGGTCAAAGTTGTCTTTCATTAGAGTGTCCTCCTCTAATGAGTTTGGTGGAGCCCGGCATCCTTCCGGATCATAATCTCCATATATTATTTCGACGTCTGACCTGGGTATAAACCTCGGACTCTGTGTAGGAAAGCAAAAGGGAATCTGCATTTCGTCCTGAGACATGTAATCGTCCTCATTGAGATAGGATTCCCATTCTTCCTCCATATCGGAAGAATTGTCTTTATTGATGGTATGCACTTCTTGAGGCACTGGGGTGAAGGAAACCTCCACTGTGGAAGAAGTCCTGAATGGGATGAAGATTTTCATTGCTGGTAGTAGCTGTCCGGGTACAGGTTGCAGAAAAACTAAGACCCTTCTTTGTTTTATTGTCAGTAGGAATAACAAGCTGTCCCCATCCCTTTGTATTGGCACCTTTGACTGCTTTTATAGCATCCTTGTATGATGAAATGGAAGTTCCCTCTTCGGATTGATTGTCCTTACTCACCGACAGTGCTTGGAACTGAGTTCCAATAACCTCCTCGGGTTCTACACCAGCAGATGATGATAAGTTACTCACGAGCAAGGCTTGTTCTCCACAGACAGTGACGAGCTAGTTGTTTTGGACGAACTTTAACTTTTGGTGGAGGTTCGAGGTGACTGCCCCAGCCTGATGTATCCAAGGTCTTCCTAATAAACAACTGTACGTTGCCCGGATATCCATGACCTGGAAAGTGACTTGGAAAGTGTGAGGACCAATAGTTAAGGGAAGGTCGACTTCGCCGATAACTACTTTTCTGGAACTGTCAAATGCTTTGACGATGACCTCGCTGGTTCTCATCGGAGGTCCTTCGAAGGATAATTGCATCACAGTGGATTTTGGCATAACATTCAGGGCTGACCCTGTGTCTACCAATACACTGGCTAAAGCAACGCCCTGGCAGCTGAGTGTGATATTGAGTGCCATGTTATGACGACGACCCTCTTCAGGTAATTCCTCATCACTAAATCCCAAGTTATTGCAGGAAGTGATGTTAGAGACAATGCTATCGAACTGTCTGATTGTTGCATCCTATTCCATAAAGGCCTGCTCTAAGACTTTCTGTAGAGCCTCCCTGTGCGCTTCTGAACTGAGCAAAAGTGATAATACCGAAATCTTTGAAGGAGTTTGTAACAGTTGATCAACAATGTTATATTCACTCTTTTGGATGAGCTTCAGCATCTCATCATCATTTTTCGAAAGGTCGGGATTACTGGATTGATCGACTGATGGATTGGGAACTTCTGTCTGAGGTTCCTTTTCTTTGATGGGTTCTCCAACTCCTCGGTTGAAGATTCTACCACTCCGTGTTACTCGACTGATGTCTGCAATATTCACAACGGAGGGTAACAGAATTTCCTTCCCGTTCTCAATTGTTGTTGCACCGTATTTGTAAAGGATAACCTTAGTTGATTCATACGGTAATGGTCCCGGTAGATAGATGACTATGGGAGCCTTCTGATTTTTCTGACCATCGTAAGTAATCTCGATCCGTTCCTGGTTAGGAACTCTCGATTCATCAAGTAGAGGAATGACGGTACAAACATCCCTAACCCTCTGATGAACATAGATTACGACAACGTCCTCAATTTGATCAGTGAGGTAGTCTGGCGCCCAGTTGATTGGCCCGGAACCCGGATATGGGCGAATCTCTCTATGATCCACCTGACCCTGAAGAGCTGCTCGCACAAGGTAACATCCTTGGTTACTTTCCAAACAGACTCTACAACGTTCATAGTTGTGTGGTGGCACCTGGCCACGCCCGCTTTGAATACAATGTAACCTCACTAGGTCAGTTTCCACAGATTGGACATCCTGACTTTGATGCCGAGTGGGGTTCCCGTTGGTAATACTAATTTGCTGGGTGTCTTCATCCATATAGATTGGAAGCCACCAGTGGTTCAACAAGTGCTGAAGTGTTTCCTGGACAAGGGCACAACCTTGATCATTTTCACAGCCCGCCTTACAGCTCTGATAATCATGTGATACCAGGAACCCGAGCCGGACCTGTTTAGCATGTAACTCCACCAGGCTGGTATTCATCAGGCGAATGTCGAAGATTTGAATCATGTTGATCTGATAGGGATTCCTATCATGGTAGTCCTGGATCCACCCAAGATCCATCTGACACTGTAGGGCCTCTTGTACAAAAGAGCATCCCTGTTTATTTACCGAGCAAGTCAGACAGGAACTGTAATCGTGCCGCGGAAGATTATGATACTGGCTTTTCCTGGAGTGCATCGCCACCAAATTTACATTCATTGCACGAATGTCGTGGTTTTGAATGATGTTAGAATTCGTATAAACCATGTTAACTCCATGAACTCGGTGCTCTTGGATCCATCCGAGATCCATCTGTTCCTGTAGAGCTGATTGCACCACAAAACATCCTTGGTTGCTTTTAGAGTAGATATCACACTGGTGATAATTATGAGGTGGAACATGACCATATCCACTATGTCTGCAATACATCTTGACCAAGTTGGCCCTTAATAAGAGTACATCGTGACTGTAGCCTTCTCGTGTTGAGGTAGCGGGTTCGTGAGAACATTAGGATTCGTATCCTTGAAAGATAAGACCCCGCTCCTAACAAGCTTTTGCCGTCGGATTTGAAATTGAGACAGTTCTCTATGTTATGCCCTGGTCCTCCTTGATGGTAAGGGCAAGTTTGATCCACCTTAAACCAAAAGGGTGGATTTTTCGGTACTGTAAGAGGGGACTTAGTCTGGACATGCCCCTTGGCCAGTAGTAACGGAAATAGTTCTGCGTACGATACGGGTATAGGATCAAATTCTGGTGGACGCATTGTACAGTTGTTATTGTATGGAGGACGAGCCTGCTGAAGAGGCTGTTGTGTCCTTTGTTGATTAGGTTGGCTATGCGCAACCTGAGGTTGATACGTAGGAATAGGCGCAAGACTGATAGCAGGAGTTACAGCTGCTACCGGTTGATAACGTCGCCTTTGCTTTCCGAGAGAGATATTCCCAATATCCTGCTCTTTTTTCTTATGGAGAGCACTACCGCATCGTTTTGCACTACTTGATGATCCAACGTCTTTTACTAAACGTCCTTCTCGAACGGCTTCCTCAAGACGAACTCCCATGCCGACCATTTCGGTGAAGTCGCTGGGCGCACTGGCAACCATTCTGTCGTAGTAAAATGAGCTCAAGGTCTTTAAGAATATCTTTGTCATCTCTTTTTCCTCAAGAGGGGGACAAATTTGAGTGGCAATTTCACGCCATCTCTGAGTGTATTCCTTAAAGGTTATTTTGTCCTTTTGTGACATTGATCGGAGTTGATCTCTGTCTGGTACCATGTCCAGATTATATTTATATTGTTGGATGAAGGCAGTGCCAAGATCTCTAAAAGTGCTAATCGTAGCACGGTTTAAACCCATGTACCATTTTAGTGCGGCACCGGTTAAACTATCCTGAAAGTAGTGAATCAGTAGGTCCTAATTTTCTGTCTGAGCTGACATTCGCCGAGCGTACATCACCAAGTGACTCTGAGGGCAAGAGTTACCCTTGTACTTTTCAAAGTCAGGCACCTGGAATTTGGGCGGGACTTTCACGTTTGGGACCAAGCAGAGATCCGCGGCGTCCTTTCCAAATAGATCCTGACCGCGAAGGGCCTACAGTTCTTTCTGCATTCTTAGGAACTGTTCCTGGAACTCATTCATTCTTTCGAACATGTTGTCGTTTCCACCAGAAGGTATCTGTGGAATCTATCCTTCCGGGACAGTGTGTACCATAGGTGGTGCTATAGTCATTATGGCCGAGACTCTCAGTGTCTCCCAAAGTTTATAACCTTCAGGAGTTGCTGTCATTCCCCTGGCATCTTCGCTTTCCCGAAGTTTGTAACCTTCAGGCCCAGCAGTTCCTGCTGCAGTCCCCTGATCCTCATTGATCAACGAGATATATCCTTCTGGGATATAATTGAGTGGCATGCCCCAGGGATAATCTTTCGGCATTTTGTACCTATGATCAGACTTTTCCACTATGGGCGTTGAGGTGATCTCCGAGATCACAGTCCTTTGTAGCTGAGCTTCTGCCATGGCTTGCATGTCATTGCGAAACTTTCTCATATCCTCTCTCAGAGTGTCGATCTCTTCTCTCAACTCTCTGTTCCCTTCCTCGAGATCATCCATATTTTTCAGACGATTGGCCCGAGTATTGTACGAATGAGACAGTTTGACTCTAGAACTGAGACACAAACATGAGACTTGTAGGTAAGAAGAATGCGTGACGTGAGAATGATGAATGCAATGATTATTAATTATTTTTGTTTATTCAAAGTAAACTTCGACAATTAGATTGCAAATATCAAACAGTGGGGAAACCCCGTTTTATTGAATTCAAAGGATTGCGGAAATGGAAATACAGTAGATTACAAGGTGCAGAAACAGAAACCTAAGCTAACGGGTCTCGAGTCCTCTCTGAGGAGAACCCGGGTGCTGATTTTGGTACTTTCCTTTTCTTTGACCGGGGCTCTTGAGCCGTTTTCGGGTTGTCATTCTTTTGCCAAGTGAAAGGAATGAGCAAATTCCTTTGGTCATCCTGATTATCCACAGCATGTTGCTCCAAAATCTCAATTAGAGCATTCTTATCTTTCAGTAGTTATTGTATTTTGATACACTCCACATTGAGAATGCGGTACTTGTTCTTCCAAGACCTCCTCTCCTGTTGAACTTTGTTGAGAGTAACCTGAAGTTTTTCCGTTTCAGTCATGAAGTACATGACAGATTCCCTTGGCGGAAGAACTCCGTGACGAGGATAAGGCATCTTTAGCTTGAGAGCTCTAGTTGTACCAAGTGGAGATAAGGCTCCACGAGACACAGTCCGGTTTTCCTAGAGACTCCCGTCCTTTCTTATGAACATGTTTCCAAGCGTGCACTATTCCCGTCTTTAGTGCCTTGTCACTTTCTCCTTCCTTGAAGAAAAGACCTTCCAGATGAGCATTACGTGGGATATGCCTCATCGGGTATCCAAATTGATGACGAACTAAAACTGGATGGTAATTGATTCCTCCCTTAGTTCCTATAAGGGGTACATTGGGGAAATTTCCACAACGGTCAATGATCCTGATCCCATCATAAATCCTATTGCACCAATCTATGTCAGAGTTGGTGAGGGACATGATTTTCTGCGACCAACGTAAGGCACTCCTGTGATCCCAAAAAGCAGCAGACTTAGGCAAATGGGAGATAAACCATTTATACAGTAGGGGCACACAACACGTGATCATTCCTCCGCTGTACAAATTCCCTAAGTGTACAGAATGATACGCGTCCGCGAGCAAAGTTGGCACAGGGTTTCCAATGAGAAAAACCTTAATGGCGTTGATATCGACGAAGTTATTAATGTTGGGAAATAGAAATAACCCGTAGGTGAGTAAGACAAAGATGCTTTCAAAAGCAGTCATGTTCCCTATATTAGCAAAGTACAGAGCCTTCTTTGTCAGGAACCAGGTTTGTAAACCCGGGAGCCCTCCCTTAGTGGTCATGTGAGTCTTGACTTCCGACTCATCCAAATAAATTGCTCTTGCAATGGCCTGATCCTTTGGAATTCCTTCCAGTCCAGAAAATGGAGCTCGATCAGTAATGTGTAAATTGGTCAGGTGAGAGTACTCCTCCAGCGTTGGTGCGAGCTAGTAATCCGGGAATGTGAAACAGTGATAGACCGGATCGTAAAACTAATGAGTGCCTCCATGATTCCTTCAATCACTTTGTATTTGGCCCTGAAAGCTTCAAGGTTAGTGATCATCCTTGCTAGTCCTCTTAAATCCTCTAGTTTTGGAACCCTGAAGGTATACTTGTGAGTTCTCCTTCTACCGAAATCCATGAGCGCAATCTTTTTCTCTAACATTCGCAATTATTGTCTTAGTTTAATTTGAAAAAGAGAGAGACTAGAAGAGAAGTTTTCCTTTGCTTAATGTTTTTTAGATGAATGTATGAATGCAGCACACAAAAACATAGAAAAAACATGGGGTCAAAGGGTCGTTGTCATGGAGTCAAGGCTCTACCCATCCCAAAGGTTTATACTAGTGATTTTTGTACCTGTCTCTCAAAATCATCAGTTCTTGTCGAGAAAACACCAGCGGGCCGTGAACCGTGCTAGGTGATGTTTTTCGAAGAACCATCAGAAGAGGGTGTTATCGCGTGACAACCATTTCCAATAGTTTCCGCACCACTAAAAGAGGTTTTTCCTAGGTGTATACTCAATCTTTCCACATACGGCATCACACGCATTCCCATTAGCAAAAAAATAAACACAGATATCAATTAGGAAAAGCAGTATATATATTTGTCCTAAAGTCCTAGACTTTAAAGAGCTATAAATCTTATGTTCCTGACAGAAAATGGCTCCCCGGCGGAGTCGCCATTCTGTGGTTCCTTCCTAATTTTAAAGGTTTTGACCTAAGATCCTAGTGGAGTCAACAAAAAGTCCTATCCTAATGAAATTCCCAGGGAAGTTTAAATTGTAAGAAAGCAATTGTTCAGCCCCACGGTGGGCGCCACTTTTCTGTAGCGAGCGATTTTGGACATGGTTCTTAAGCACTCTCGCTCTTTGGGGTTACTACAGGTCGATTCATTTTTTATCCTATTAAGCTGACTAAGGAAGGGAAATAGATGTCTCCAATTAACCCTGCTTGCATACTGAGTTTAAACAGCGGTATGTTAGGTTACAGATGCTATATGGTAACGGGGCCTCTTTCTTCTTACTTTGTTTAAAACACCGGGAATGTTCATGGGTAAGATACTAGGACTGATGCTTTTTTATTGATGTATAATGGTACGGGATTTGGGTTTCGGATTAGTGTGCTCGCTAAGATTTTTATTGCAATCTTATGCCTACGTATTCCCGTTTACCGAAACAGGGAAATCAGAGCGATCGTAGTTCCTCCTATTCTATGGGAGGAAATGGTGTTTTGGTGTCTTGTTCAAAGCCCAAGACGTGAAGCTAAAGGGGGTTTGTATCTCGTTCAAAGCCCAAGATGTGAAGCTAAAAGGGTGTTGACTTTAGAGTGAATTTGTCATCTCTAAAGAGGGGTATGTTTGTCACAACTGTTTATAAAGGAGAATTACTTTAACCGGGATATGTGAATCCGGCAATGCCATAATTTCCTTTATAGGGGATTTTCAACCTAGAGGAGAAGACTTTAACTCAGTGTAGAGCAATGTTATCTTCCCTTAGGAATTCCTCATGCTAAAAGAGGGACAGTGGCGTCGATGTAAATAATCTAGAGGCTTGCCACTTACAGCAATTAGATGAGGGAAAAGGAGTTGTTGATGTTTGTATACTGTGAACGAGGCACAGTTTTGATGCTAAAAGGTTGATTGACTCAACCAGGATTTTCCTTATACAAAGCCTAAGAGGAGGCTAGTGGCCCAACAAGAGGGTGCTTTTGTGTATGTGTCTTGTACGAAACCCAAGCGGAGGCCAAAAGGTTTTGACTCAACGAGAGAGTCTTTTATACTCAACAAGAGAGTGATTTGGTGTCTCGTATGAAGCCTGAGACAGAGGCTAAAGGTGATTGACCCGAAAAGAGAGTCTTTTTGTATCTCGTACAAAGCCCGAGATGGAGGCTAAACGAGGTTGTGACCCAACAAGAGGATCTTTTATACTCAACAAGAGAGTGTTTTTGTATCTCGTACGAAGCCCGAGAGGAGGCGAAAGGAGGTTGACTCAACAAGAGAGTCTTTTATACTCAACAAGAGAGTGTTTTGTATCTCGTACAAAGCCCGAGATGGAGGCTGAAAGGAGGTTGACTCAACAAGAGATTCTTTTATACTCAACAAGAGAGTGTTTTGTATCTCGTACAAAGCCTGAGATGGAGGCTGAAAATGGTGACTCAACAAGAGAGCCTTTTTGTATCTCGTACAAAGCCCGAGATGGAGGCTAAAGGATGGCTGTTTCAGTTGAGTGACAGGTCTAGTATGTTGGTTAAAAGAGAAAATCAGTTCTTATAAAGAGACTGATTAAAAGTAAGGCTATTCTTTGGGATTTGATCAGAGGATCAGGGTTATTTCATATTCTTTAAGGAAATAGGAAATCCATAGGGTATTCGAGACTGTCCAAGTCTGCGGGTGTTTTCCCCATTTTTGAAAGGGACTTGAGAATGCCTTCGAGACTCAAGGAAATTAGTCTGTCCAGGTCTAGAGTTTTATCTTTTGTACTATGCTTAGAGAAATAGTAGTAAGATCTAGACTCTTTGAAAGACTGTTCTATTAAGATGACTAATTTCTGTTCCTATACCTCTAGGAGGTCGTCGGGACAATTTGTACGAAGCCCAAGAGGAGGCTGGAAACTTTTAAGAAGCCGAGCGATAAATTGTACGAAGCCCAAGAGGAGGCTCTCTTCTCGAAGGAAGAATCCTTATACGAAGCCTAAAAGGATGCTGTGAATACTTCTAAGAAGCCGTTGGGTCCTTGTACAACGTCTAAGAAGAGGCGGGGATGCTTTTAGGAAGCATGTGGGTCCCCAAACCCCGAGAAGTTCAAGACATGCAATTCACCGAGAATGGATCAAGTCAGGAAAGTTCGAGAATTTGGAAGAAACTCAAGAGATGTCATTCACAGAGAAAAGATCATCTCTGGGGAGTAGAGTCTCTTTGACAACTTCTAAAGGTGACAGTCTGAGAAAGGGTTCAAAAAGAATCTGCCTTTCACATATCCATATTGTTTAACCCCAATAGGAGGGAAGACTATATCTGGTAATCCTATGGGGATCTAGTTTAGTCTATTTAAGAGTGATCAACAGGGCTTAGTGCTAGACGTAGTTGTCGGGGAAACTCTAAATATCTTTACTAGTATTACACAGTTGATATGAGTTTATGAAAGAAGACTTACAGTGAAACAACCCCACAGTACAGTTATATACATATGAAAGCGGTAAATGAAAGCGGGTAAACACTTACTCGATTGTAGAGCTTCCATGTTGTATTGTTAGTTGTTCAACAAAGAAAGCTTTGATAACAATATTATATACAAAATCAAAGGAGAAAGTACTTTGAAAAGATGTTGGGGCTTACAGCTCAAGGAGAGGCCCAAGGTTTTATCAGTGATTGCATTGTGGTTTTGAATTTATACATGGACTTATACCAGTGACTGAGGCCCAAGAATGGTTTTTCTGTACAAAGGGATGGGTCTTACACTCTCTCAAGAGGCCCAAGTGTTTAAAGAAAAAAGAATGGGGCTTATAACACGAGGGTATGTCCAGATGATTGGTTTTTGAATTGGCGATCGCGCCGAGGTTTTCTTTTAACGTAGAGGGACTTATACAATGTCTGAGGCCCAAAATTGTTTTGGTTAAAAGGGGATTGGGTCTTACACTCTATTAGAGGCCCAAGTGTTTATTTTTGTACAAGTGATGGGGCTTACAGCTCAAGGAGAGGCCCAGGGTTTGTTTTTGTTTGAAATGGCGATCGCGCCGAGATTTTTGAAAACGCAGTGGGTCTTATACAATAAGTGAGGCCCAAAAATGTTTGGTTTTCAAAAAGGGTTGGGTCTTACACTCTAATAGAGGCCCATGAGTGTTTGAAAATGTTTTGCGAGGGTGAAAACCAAAGAAACCCTAATTTGTTATTCTTTAAAAGTAAATATTTAAAGAAAATCAAATAAAATACCAAATAAGTTTGAATAAACCATTTGTGATTTTTGTTTAAGGTTTGAAAAATGAGGGATTAATCACAAGGGATATTAAAACTCACTTGGTTTTGATTTTCAAAGTAAATATTCACATTTAAAATGTTTAAAAAACATTAAAAAGGAATTTATTCACAAAAATACTAATTATATTAAATAAATAATATAAACTTAATTTTTTGTGGAATAAAATATTTCAACATTTTTGTGATTTTTTTCAAAAAGAACCAATCAAAAATAATTAAAATTGAAAGAGTTATTAATTTTCCAATTAATTAATAAAACATGAAAATATTGGAAAAAGATAGCAAAAATGTGAGAAAACACAAAATGGCATGGGTGGGGTTTGAACCCACGACCTCAAGGTTATAGGGCGCGCGCCTTACCACTGGGGTGGTGATACATCCATTGCTTGAAGTGAAACCACAAATATACAAGGCTTGCCTTGTTTTCTAGGCCTGGCCAAGGCATGGCAAGGCAAGTTTTGGGTCAGAAACGTGAAGGTCATAACTTTCTCATTTCTCCATGTTTGGTGACAAAATTTATATGCATCTGGCCTAGAATTTCACAAGGAATCCAATGGTGGTGGTATTTTTTTCAGATCATACTCCCTCCTCAAAATCCGATAGTGGTTTTGAAAAAGGCCTATAATTGCATTTTCAATGCTACACTTTGATGCATGCATGAATTACCTGATGCATTGGTTCAAACACAACATATATAACATGTATGAGGTGTGTATGATCAGTGGACTTCAAAGCAATGCATATTTTGGAAAGTTTAAGTCATGAGGCTTACCTCTCTTTGAGCTTTTGGAGTTTTCTGTGCAATCTGCCAAACTTCTTGTTCCATAAATGGTTTGATGCTTTGGACACTCTCAAATGATCCCTTGGAAGCTTTTAGGATCTTTGGAATCAGCCGGAACCTGCAAAAACACAAACTGGCCCTTTCTTGCAAAAGGGGTTAAAATGGCCAAAATAGCAACTCCCTCAAATGGTGTTCCAGATGAGGGGAACCATTTGGGACAGTTCAAGGATGATATTTGGAGTGTGTTTGAGGTTTTATCTGGTTTGGAAAGTGACTGATTCAAGACATGGCTTGAAAAATGCACAAAGTACTATTTTAAGGTTTTGAGAGGTGACTTTGTGATTTAAGGATTACAGGTCACTTGTGTGAGTTTGGATCACCTACATATGATGTTTATGAGGTGTTAGGATCATAAGTTGTGATGGAAATGCTCTCTAACTCAAAAACTCAGAGTTACCTTGCTAAAGAAGGCATTTTGGCCTAAAGAGAGGGATTTTGAGGAAAGCATCGGTTTGATGGCTTTGGTGTACTCAAACTGAGCACAAATGAGCTCTATTTATAGTAGAGCAAGTTTGTTTTGGGATCAATAGTGAATGGCAACTACATCAGAGGTTTGGCCAATGGTTGCACTTTGGAATCCAAGTCTCCTCTAGCCATTGAGTAGAGGTTAGTGCACAGGGTTGTGGTTCCCTTGGTCTTGGATAAGTCTTGACTGAATTCAGTTGGAAATGACTCAGTCCATGCCACCTTGGTGTATGCATTGAATGCTCCAATCCAAAATTGGAGTATTGTCCCTCTTTTAGGGATTTCTAGGTTTGGCATGCTACTTCTTGTTCTAAGGACTTTGGAGGCTTGGCTCAGTGTTTGTCCCCTTTAGATTTGATCCTCAGATGTGTCCAAGATGATGACAAGGCTTGGAATTATCTGATTTTTCCAAATCGAGAAAAAATGCAAAATTCTGCCTAGCCTTGGCAGTTTTCAGCAAGGCATATTTCCATTGTCATATCTCATGGCTCAAGTGGAATTTGGTGATGTTCTTGGTCATTTTGGAAAGCCCTCATATGATACAACAACTGTTTGATCATATTTGGTTTTGATACCTTTTGGATCCAAGTGAAAAATCCCCCTACATTTGGAAAAAAGTTAAGGCAGATTCTGACTTAGTGAAAATTTCACTAAGTGTTGAAAAAAAAGTGACCTTTTCACTTTTTGTGATTTTGATCATTCCATAACTCAAAATCCATGAGGAATTTGGAGGGAGGTCAATTTTAAGATTTTGTAGAGGGTAATGAGAGCTACAAATCTAGCTTTGTATAGGGAAAAATGGCCTTGTGGTTTAGGAGTTATGATCCTCCAAAGTTGGTACCCTTGCCACTTTGTTCATAACTTAGAAAATTTTCTAAGTTTTTATGGTTACCCTTTTTACAAGTTATCCAAATTTTCTTGATTTATCTTGAGGAATGATGATTCAAATCATACATTAACATCATTTTAGGGTTAAAAAACCATTTTTGTGAAAAATCTCAAAAAGTCAAAGTTTGACTTTTGTGCACAGTTGACTTTTTATCAGATGAATTCCAAACTGTGCGATCCTCTATGAAATCAAGTCCTTGACCTAAATCAAACTTGATGGATTGATTTCATAGGTGTTATAGGGTGTATTGAATCATGTCCTAGGGTTTGGGAACATGTCCTGGTCAAAAGTCATAGCTACAGTTGACTTTTCTCGCGAAACCCTAATTGTGGCTCTGATGACATTGAGACTTGTTGCTCAAGCTTCTTGGATCAATCCATTGTTGTAAATGGATCAATGTGGTATGTTGGAGATCCTCAAATCATGGCTTGAGGTCTTGGCCCATGATTTGTCTCAAAAGTCAACTTAGGGGTGAATTAGGTCAAGAAACCCTAATTCCTGATTTTTGATGTATGCATCCCCTGAGGCAAAATTGACTTGGTGATTGGGTTCATGATGTCCCTTGGGGCATCATAGGTTATGCTTTGAAGCATTGGCTCATGCCCAGAGGAAAATTTCCATCTGGAGGCCCTGGTCGACCAAAACCCTAATTTGGTGACACTGGCGATCTTGAGGCTTGATCCACCAAGAAGGGAGCAGCCTTGTGCTTAATCCTTGAAGTGGGAGTCCTTTTGATCCTTTTTGGATGTTTGAGAGGTTAGACAAGTTGAAGATCACGTCATTCCTTGATTGATCCTTTGTCTAAGAACTCAGAGAGGGCTTGAAACCCTAATTTTGATTGTAGTAAATGTTCACCCATCTATGGGGAGATTGATGAGGCAAGATGGTACATCCATATTGTGATGATGATTTGCACAATGATGGGAAATCTTAGTGGTCAAAATTTGGGGTATGACACTTAGGACAGTTGGAAATGGTGATTTTGAGGGATTCATATCTCCCTGCTCAGGTTGAGTTATGAGAGGCTCTTGTGCTTTTTATAAAGCCCTTATATGATACAAAACATGTGTGATCATAGTTTGTTTTGAAACTATTTGGATCCCATTGAAAAATCCTCATGAACATTGATGTTCAAGGCTGGTAGCTTAGGCAGATTTTCACTAAGTGTTGGAAAAAGTGTCATTTTCATGTTTTTGTCATTTTGATCACTCCATAACTCAAATCCATGAAGAATTGGAGTCTAAGGTAGTTGAAGCTTTTTTAGAGTGTAGCTAGACCTACAAATCCAGCTTTGGATCACACAAAATGGTTGTCTGGATCAGAAGTTATGATCCTTGGAAGTTGGTACCAAAACCATTTTTGTTCCATAACTTAGAAAAAATTTGGTTTCTCGTGGTTGCCCCTTTTGCAAGAAACCTCACTTTTCTTAATGAATGATGATCAATACCATACATTAACATTATTTTTGACTTAGGGGAACCATATTTGTGAAAAAATCCAAAAAGTCAAACTTGATTTTGTGCACAGTTGACTTTTTATTGGATGAAATCCAAACTGTGTGATCCTTTGTGAAATCCAGTCCTTGACCTAAATCAAACCTAATGGATGGATTCCACAGGTGTTATAGGGTGTATTGAATCATGTCCCAAGGTTTGGTAGCATGTCCTGATCAAAAGTCAAAGGTACAGTTGACTTTTTCCTTCAAAACCCTAATTGTGGTCCAGATGAAAATGAAACTTGTCAATCAAGCTTCCTGGATCAATCCATTGTTGTAAATGGATCAATGTGGTATATTTGAGGCCCTCAAATCATGTCTTGAGTTCTTGGCTCATGGTTTGCCTCAAAAGTCAACTTAGGGGTGAATTAGGTCAAGAAACCCTAATTCCTGATTTTTTATGAATGCATCTCCTGAGGCTAAATTGACTAGATGACTGTGTC
Organism: Lathyrus tuberosus; assembly: GCA_022829125.1. Classification (NCBI taxonomy): domain Eukaryota; kingdom Viridiplantae; phylum Streptophyta; class Magnoliopsida; order Fabales; family Fabaceae; genus Lathyrus; species Lathyrus tuberosus. The sequence goes on along the minus strand of JALAZF010000362.1, from coordinate 6,145,464 downwards.
CATGGGGTCCCTTTGAGTATCTTGGGTTGTTCTTTGAAGCATTGGCTTATTCGTAGGTGAAATTTTTCACCTGGAGGCCTTGGTCGACCAAAACCCTAATTTGGTGACACTAGCGATCCTGAGGCTTGATCCACTTAGAATGTTGCAACTTTGTGCTTGATTCTTGATGTGGGAGTCCTCTTGATCCCTTATGGGTGTTTGAGAGGTTAGGCAAGTTGAAGATCATGTCATTTATTGATTAATCCTTTGTCTAAGTGCTCTGAGAGGGCTTAAAACCTTAATTCTTGATTATGGTGAATGCTCACCCATCTTTGAGGAGATTGATGAGGCATGATGGTACATCCATATTGTGGTGGTGATTCTTACAATGATGGGAAATCTTGGTGGTCAAAATTTGGGGTATGACAGATGCCCCTATTTAATCTTCTTGGACCCGAAGGTGTGAATGGCGAATATATTCGGGCATTCGGGGTGCAAGAGGATTAAATATCGGAATACCCGAAATTTTGACAGTGGTTATGAATGGTAATTCACTCATCCATCTTCTTTTGCTAAGTAGTGACACTCAGAAAAGGGTGAAACTTCCCCTCGATCCGGGTCTTCAGCCGCGGAACTGGTCTTAGTTTCCGATATAAACTTCCCCTCGACCCTGGTCTTCAGCCAAGGAACTGGTCTCAGTTTCTTTTGTCAATAAACTTCCCCTCGATCCTGGTCTTCAGCCAAGGAACTGGTCTCAGTTTTTTTTTTTACAATGGACGTTATGTGTAGCGGTTTTCATCAAACTTCTCATCGAGTTTACCGGGGAGATGCCATTTGATTGAGAAACTTGATGTCAGACTTGCTAGGGAGACCCATTTGTCTGAGTTGTAGAGGTGTGCAAACTTCTCTGTTGGAGATACCATTTGTTTACTCTACTGGGGAAAAACGAGTCTCTATGAGAAACTGTTTTCTGCTTGGGGGATACTACATCATACTTTTCTTCGAAATCTTTTCGGAGAAATGCCATGTGACATAATCCAATTTAGAGGTGCTGATGACCTCATTTGATAGCAAATTTTCAAAGAGAAACTGCTGTATTGCCGAGAGTCTTCAGTTGAGGGGCTTTCTCTAGGGATTTTCCTTAATTCGGGAAAGCGAAAATATCATCTTTAATGGTGAAAAGTGATGTTTGTTGAATGTTTTCTTGTTTTTCAGAGATTCAAGTGATCAAAGTGGTCGAGGTCTCCAATCCAGAAATAAACTGGGGAGAGATTGCTCAGAAGCTACATTTCCTAGCGAGGAAAGAACTGTCAACTCAATTGAGAGAACTTTTATCACTTGGGAACAAGACCGACTAGAGTGATAGTGATGCAATATGAATATGAATGTGAATCAATTATGCATGATGTATGTATGTTTATGCTGACAAAACTGACATGACATACAGACTAATAGATGAACACGACTGGATACTCGGCCACGGTGGGGGACAAAAAGTATCAATGTTCCAAGATAGCAATCCTACCTTGCTTAGGAGAGACGGTCCCCGTGGGGAGAAAGAATTGTTCAATCGGTCTTAAGAGATACGTACTCTGTCGAGGATGTCAGATGGGACATTCGCATCTGACATAGTGGATCCTTCATTCAGGCGTACTAGTTTAGAAGGAGTACTTTGATTCTGCACTTTGAGGTTCAATCACCTTCGGAGAAGCGATCGATGTTCTTTCAATGTACAACGGTCAAAAGAATTGCCATCTTTATTTTAAAAGCAGAAAAAATTTGACAGTTTAAATTCATTTTTGTTTTATTTCAAGAATCGTTGATTATGTTAAAAATGTCATTCTGTAAAGCTAAAACAAATGAGAATTGCAAACAAAAAGCACTAGGGCCCAAATTTTATTGATAGGATGGAAATCAGTCAAGCGCGTGATACCATAGAGTATTTACAAAGTTTAGAAAATGGTAATTTACGGGAAAAGGGGCTACATTGAAACATAATGACCACTATCCTTCTACCAACTTTGAATTCTGGACATCTTGAGCTTTTGTCGAAGATGACCTAGACTGGAGTTTTTCGATGAATGGCATTATCGCTCGGGATTTAACCTCGTCGAACGTAGTTACTTGCCATTAATCCCTAACTTTTGCCTGGATTGTACTTTGAGATTTCCAATCCATCAGGATGATTTTTGCTTATGTCTCTAATTTTTTACTGGACCTCCCTTTCGGGTTTTCAATCCACCGAGACGGTTTTTTTCTTATTTAGGCGAAGTATTTCTTGACTACGTCGACATTCGTGGGGTAGGAAAATTCCTCTCCGTCCATGGTTGCGAGTCTCAAGGCGCCTCTTGAGAAGGCTTTCTTTACCACATAGGGGCCGTCATAATTCGGAGTCCACTTGCCCCGGGAATCAGTGAGGAATGATTGTATCTTCTTGAGCACGAGGTCTCCTTTCCTGAAGACACGGGGGTCAGACCTTTTTGTCAAACACTTTCTTCATTCTTTGGTTATACAACTAACCATGGCATAAAGCCTTTATTCGCTTTTCTTCGATTAGGTTCAGTTCATCGTGTCGACTTTGACACCATTCTGCTTCTGTTAGCTTAGCTTCCATCAATACCCGGATTGATGGGATTTCTACCTCTATGGGGAGCACTACTTCCATAACATATACTAGAGAGAAAGGGGTTGCCCCTGTTGAAGTGCGGACAGATGTGCGATAACCGTGAAGAGCAAAGGGTAGCATCTCGTGCCAGTCTTTGTAGGTTACAACCATCTTTTGAACAATCTTCTTGATGTTCTTGTTAGCTGCTTCTACCGCTCCGTTCATCTTAGGCCGGTAGGGAGATGAGTTATGGTGCTCGATCTTGAACTCGGCGCACAACTCTTTCATCATCTTTTTGTTCAAGTTAGGTCCATTATCCGTAATGATCTGGCTTGGAACACCATAACGGCAGATGAGATTGTTTTTTATGAATCGGGCCACCACTTGTCGGGTTACATTGGTGTATGATGCTGCTTCGACCCACTTGGTGAAGTAGTCAATGGCTACCAGTATGAACCGATGTTCGTTCGAAGCCTTGGGTTCGATCATACCAATCATGTCGATTCCCCATATAGAAAAAGACCATGGAGAAGAAAGAACTTTGAGATGCGTTGGCGGTACATGGATTTTGTCAGCGTATATCTGACACTTGTGACACTTCCTCATGTACTTGTAGCAATCGGATTCCATTGTCAACCAATAGTATCCTGCTCTCAGAATTTTTCTTTCCATTGTGTGTCCGTTGGCATGAGTGCCAAAGGATCCTTCACAAATTTCTTTCATCAGCATGTTTGCTTCTGGTCTGTCTACGCATCGGAGCAAGACCATGTCGAAGTTTCTCTTATAGAGTGTATTACCATTTAGAAAGAAGTTGCCAGTCAGTCTTCTGAGAGTCTTCCTATCTTTTCTGGATGCCCCAGGCGGGTATTCTTGTTTCTGAAGGAAGCATTTGATATCGTGATACCAAGGTTTGTTGTCTATGACTGCTTCAATTGCGAAGATGTAAGCGGGCATTTCAAGGCGCATTATGTCAATCTTAGGTATGTCATTCCATTGACCTACACTAATCATGGAAGAGAGAGTGGTTTGTGCATCAGCCATGTGATTTTCTTCACGAGGGATATGATGAAACTCGATTCTGTTGAAGAATGGTAACAACCTTCTCGCGTAATCTTTGCAAGGAATCAGTCCTGATTGGTATGTGTTCTAATCTCCTTTGATCTGATTGATAACCAGGGCTGAGTAGCTATATACATCCAAGTTCTTGATCCTTAAGTCGATTGCTTCCTCGAGACTCATGATACAAGCTTCGTATTCGGCCTCGTTATTTGTACACTTGAATGTTAGTCGGGCTGTGAAAGGACTGTGGGTACCCTGAGGTGTTACGATGATTGCCCTAATTCTGTTTCCATAACTGTTGACAGCTCCGTCACAGATTAGTCCCCATTAAGAACCTGGTTCTGACCCTTCACTGGGTAGCGGTTCATCGCAATCTTTCATTTTCAGATACATGACATCTTCGTCTGGGAAGTCAAATCCGACTGATTCATGATCATCAATCGGTTGATGGGCCAAATGATCGGCTAAAATACTCCCTTTGACGGCTTTCTGAGAGTGGTACTCGATGTCGTATTCTGATAACAACATCTACCAACGGGCGATCCTTCCCGTGAGAGCAGGCTTTTCAAAGACGTACTTGATTGGATCCATTTCGGAGATCAACCAAGTAGTTTGGCAAATCATGTACTGGCAAAGACGTTTGGTTGCCTAAGCCAGGGCACAACAAGTTTTCTCAAGCATAGTGTACCGAGTTTCACAGTCGGTAAATTTCTTGCTCAAATACTAGATAGCAGACTCTTTTCTTTTTGTTTCGTCTTGTTGGCCAAGTACACAACCCATTGAGTCTTCCAAGACTGTTAGGTATATGATCAGCGGTCTTCCCTCCACTAAAGGTGACAGGATAGGTGGATTCAACAAGTATTCCTGGATATTGTCGAAGGCAGTTTGGCAGTCTTTTGTCCATACGCAATCCTGATTCTTTTTGAGTAATTTGAAGATTGGCGCGCACGTCGCGGTCATGAGGAATAGAAATCTGGAAATGTAATTCAGACGTCCCAGGAATCCTCTGACTTTTTTCTCAGGCTTTGGTGAAGGCATTTCTTGAATGGCCTTGACTTTGTCAGGATCAACCTCAATTCTTTTCTGGCTGATGATGAACCCTAGCAGTTTTCCTGAGCGGACACCGAACATGCACTTGTTAGGATTCAAGCGGAGTTTGTACTTTCTCAAACGATCAAATAGTTTGGACAAGTGGGTCACATGCTCCTTTTCTGTTTTAGATTTAGCAATCATATCATCGGCATACACTTCGATTTCTTTGTGTATCATGTCGTGGAACAGAGTAGTCATAGCCCTTTGATAGGTTGCCCCGACGTTCTTCAAGCTGAACGACATTACCTTGTAACAAAAGGTACCCCATGGGGTGATAAATGAAGTTTTTTCCATATCTTCCGGCGCCATTTTGATGTGATTATAGCCCGAGAATCCATCCATGAAGGAGAAGGCCTTGAATTTTGCTATACTGTCTACCAGCATGTCTATGTGTGGTAAGGGAAAGTTATCCTTTGGACTGGCTTTGTTCAGATCCCTATAGTCTACACATATTCGGACCTTTCCATCCTTTTTCGGAACTGGCACTATGTTGGCCAACCATTGAGGATATTCTGAGGTGGCGAGGAAACCAGCGTCAATCTGTTTCTGCACTTCCTCTTTGATTTTGATAGCTATGTCCGGATGAGTCCGTCTCAGTCTTTGTTTTACTGGCGAACATTCTGATCTTAACTGTAAATGATGTCCCACGATGCTGGTATCCAACCCTGGCATGTCCTAATAGGACCAAGAAAATACATCGGGAAAATCTTTGAGAAGTTTTATCAAGTCCTCTCTGACAGTCGAACTGACCAGTGCCCCAATCTTAACTTCTTTCCTCTCTTCTTCTGAACCCAAGTTGACCATTTCCAATGGCTCTTTGTGAGGTTCAATGGACCTTTCCTCTTGTCTGAGTAATCGGGAGATCTCTTCTGGAATTTCACCGTCCTCTTCTTCTTCAGCTTCAAATACCGGGAATTCAAAGTTGGGAGAAGGCATTGGATCGTATGTTTCAACGGGGTTTAAAACAAGCAATCTGCAAGACGTGATGGTTGTTTTTAGAAGAGATAGAGAGAATGCAAGAGTGTGTGCAGTGTATTTTCTGAAAAATGCTTGTTTTTATTTTTGAGTTGATTTTAGGATTACCATTTTCTGAAAAAGCGAAAAGTGAAAACAGCAATAAATGCGGAAATTACAGAATGACGTTTATTTATGATTTAGTCAATTCTTAAAACTACAACTCTATAAAATAAAACTCTGTCACTTTGGGCGAAGCGAAGAGGGACATTTACACAAAGTGAGCCCTATAAAAACATTCGTTTCACCTGGGCGGTGTGAAAGGTTAAAACAAAGACGGCAATTACTTAGACTTATGGACGACTTTCGGGACATCGACAGTAACCCATTGGCGGCGAACCCCTCGGTGAATCACAAAGTCTAGGACCTTCTTTCTTGGTTTCTCCTAAGAAATGACACTGATTTCTGGCGGAGCAGGATCGTTGGAGTCTTCCTCCCAAGCAGATTTGTCGTAGACGAACTCTTCTGTTGTGTCTTGCACAGTGTTTTCACTCCCAGGCGGATCTCCTCATCCAGTTGGATGGATGTCTTTGAGCCTGATACGAGAGCTTTCAGGAGCGGTGTACTTGACCAAGAAGTCGTACTTGCCACTCGGCTGTCCTAAGGTGTCCCATACTTCGGTGGAACTGGAGAAGTCATCCTTTTCGATGACGTTGACCTCAAGAAAAGCATAGTTGATGAACTCTTGTCCTGCAATCTTTACAGACTCATCGTTGTGCTGGATATCTTCGGAATGCCCTGAGTAATGATCCCATGACTTGGTGGGGACGCAGGTATTCTTTTCAATGATGCTCAGCAGATATGCATCGTTGGGCTGACTCTTTTACCCCAAGTCTTCTGGGTACGGCTGCCAGATAGGCAGGTCATCCATTGGGTCATAATAGTCATAGTCGAAGTTGCCTTTCATCAGAGTGTCCTTCTCTAATGAGTTGGGTGGAGCACAACATCCTTCCGGATCACAATCTCTGTATATCATCTTGACGTCTGATCTTGGTATATATCTCGGACTCTATGTGGGAAAGCAAAATGGAATACGCGTTTCTTCCTGAGACATATAGTCGTCCTCGTTGAGATAGGTTTTCCACTCTTCATCTGTATCGGAGGAGTCACCTTCATTGATGGTGTGTACTTCTTGAGACACTGGGTGGAGGAAGCCTCCACTGTGGAAGAAGTCCTGAATGGGATGAAAACTTTCATATTTAGTAGCAGTCTGGGTACAGGCTGAGGAGAAACCAAGACGTTATCCGTGGGAATGACAAGTTGTCCCCATCCTTTTGCGCTATTACTCTCGATTACTTTGAGAGCGTCTTTGTATGATAAAATTGATGTTCCTTTCTCTGATTGATTCTCATTGCTCACCGAAAGTGCTTGGAACTGAGTTCCAACAACCTCCTCGGGTTCCACATAGGATGATGATGATAAGTTGCTTACGATTAAGGCCTGCTCTCCACAGACTGTGCCTAGCTTGTCATTTTTGACGAACTTCAGCTTTTGGTGAAGTGTCGAAGTGACTGCCCTAACTTCGTGTATCCAAGGTCTTCCTAATAAACAGCTGTAGGCTGCCCAGATGTCCATGACCTGGAAAGTGACTTGGAAAGTGTGAGGACCGATAGTTATGGGAAGATCGACTTCGCCGATAACTATTTTTTGGGATCCGTCAAAGGCTTTGGCGATAACCTCATTACCTCTCATCGGAGATCCTTGAAATGATAGTCGCATCAGAGTAGATTTTGGCATAACATTCAAAGTTGATCCTGTGTCTACCAGTACACTGGCTAGAGCATCTTCCTGGCAGTTGACTGTAATGTTAAGCGCCATGTTGTGATTTTTACCTTCTTCCGACAGTTCTTCATCACTAAATCCTAAGTTGTTGCAGGAAGTGATGTTGGAGATGATGCTGTTAAATTGTCTTATCGTTACATCTTGTTCTATGAAAGCTTGCTCTAAGACTTTATGTAGAGCTTCCCTGTGAGCTTCAGAACTGAGCAAGAGAGACAACACAGAGATTCTCGAAGAAGTTTGCAAGAGTTGGTCTACAATGTTGTACTCGTTTTTCTGGATGAGCTTCAGTATCTCATCATTGTTCTTTGTAAGTTCGAGATTACTGGATTGCCTGACTGGTTGATTGGGAACTTCTGTTTGAGGTTCCTTTTCTTTGGTGGGTTCTCCAACTCCTCTGTTGAAGATCTGGCCGCTTCGTGTTACTCGACTGATGTCAGCAATGTTTACGACGGAGGGTAATGGAGTTTCTTTTCCATTTTCGATTGTTCTTGCACCGTACTTATAAGGTATAACCTTATCGGATTCATACGGTATTGGACCTGGCAAGTATATAATCACAGGGGCTTTTTGATTTTTCTAACCATCGTAGGTAGCCACAATTGGCTCGAGGTTGAGAATCCTTCTACTGTTAAGAGGAACTCTTGATTCATGGAGTAGAGGGATTATGGCGCATACGTCTTTGACCATTTCATGTTTAGAGATTAAGACAATATCTTTGCTTTGATCAGGAGGATAGTCTTGCATTACGTTGATCGAACCAGAACCTAAACATGGTCGAATCTCTTTTTGGTCCAACTGATTTTGAAGAGATGACCGAATAAGGTAGCATCCTTGGTTATTCTCTGAGCAAACTCTACAACGCTCATAGTTGTATGGTGGCACCTGGCCACGCCCGCTTTGTATGCAGTGCAACCTTACTAAATCTGTTTCCATCGAGCGGACATCCTGACTTTGATGCCTACCAGGAATCCCGTCAGTCATACTGATTTGTTGTGTGGATTCATCCAAGTAGATTAGAAGTTGTAGCGCGATTTTTGTGGTTTCGAAGCACTATCACTTGGGTACTACAGTTCAATTCATTTTTTATCCTATTAAAGCTGATGAAGGAAGGGAAATAGGTGTCTCCAATTAACCCTACTTGCAAACTGAGTTTAAATAGTCAAAACTGTTGATTTACAGATGCTATCAAAATAGGGGGGTTCGCCCTTTGGGGTTATTTTGTTGAAAACAGTGTCTTGGTAGGGTGTTGGGACGGATGCTCTTCGGTTGATATATGGGATTTTGGGTTTTTGATTAGTGTGCTCGCTAAGATTTTTCAATCTTATGCCTACGTATTCCCGGGATAGGGAAATCAGAGCGATCGTAGTTCCTCCTATTCTATGGGAGGAAAAAGGTTGTTTTGGTGTCTTGTTCAAAGCCCAAAACGTGAAGCTAAAGGTGGTTTGTATCTTGTTCAAAGCCCAAGATGTGAAGCTGAAGGGTCTATTTGTATCTTGTTCAAAGCCCAAGATATGAAGCTAAAGGGTTTTGACTTTAGAGAGAATTTGTCATCTCTAAAGAGGAGTTGTTGATGTTTGTGTGTTGTGAGCAAGGCATGACTTGATGCTAAAAGGTTGATTATCTCAACCGGGGTTTCCTTATACAAAGCCTAAGAAGGGACTAAAAGGCTGACTTTTCTGGGGAAAATGTTCTTTCTGTTTTGTACAAAGCCCAAGATTGAGGCTAAAAGGGTTTGACTCAACAAGAGAGCCTTTTTGTGTGTTTTGCATGAAGCCCAAGATGGAAGCTAAAGAGGTTTGACTCAAGAAGAGAATCTATTATACTCAACAAGAGAGTGATTGGGTGTCTCGTATAAAGCCTGAGACGGAGGCTAAAAGTTGTTTGACTCAACAAGAGAGTCTTTTATACTCAACAAGATAGTGTTTTGGTATCTCGTATGAAGCCCGAGATGGAGGCTAAGGGTTGTTTGACTCAACAAGAGAGTCTTTTATACTCAACAAGAAAGTGATTTGGTGTCTCGTATGAAGCCCGAGACGGAGGCTAAAAGTTGTTTGACTCAACAAGAGAGTCTTTTATACTCAACAAGAGAGTGATTTGGTGTCTCGTATGAAGCCCGAGACGGAGGCTAAAGGATGGATGACTCAACAAGAGAGACTTTTATACTCAACAAGAGAGTGTTTTTGTATCTCGTACGAAGCCCGAGATGGAGGCTAAAGAGGTTTATTTGACTCAACAAGAGAGTCTATTATACTCAACAAGAGAGTGACTTGTATCTCATACGAAGCCCGAGATGGAGGCTGAATGTGACTGTTTCAGTTGAGTGACGGGTCCAGTATGTTGGTTTAAAAGAGAAAATCAGTTCTTAAATGAGCAATGTTGTACTCATTAATTGGATCTGAGGATCGGGATTATTTCCTGTTCTCTAAGGAAATGGGGAATCCACAAGGTTTTTGAGACTCTCCAAGTCTATGGGTGTTCTTCCCATTCTTGAAAGGGACTTGAGAATGTCTTTGAGACTCAAGGGTCTTAGACTGTCCAAGTCTAGAATTTTATCTTTTGTACTATCCTTAAGAGAAATTAAGAGGCAGTACATTTGCGGTAAAAAGATCTAGACTCTTTGAAAGACTGTTCTATTAAGATGACTAACTTCTGTTCCTATACCTCTAGGAGGTCGTCGGGACAATTTGTACGAAGCCCAAGAGGAGGCGAGAAAAACTTTTAAGAAGCCGAGGGAAAATTTGTACGAAGCCCAAGAGGAGGCTATCTTCCCGGAGGAAGTATCATTATACGAAGCCTAAGAGGAGGTTGTGAAAACTTCTAAGAAGCCGACGGGTCCTTGTACAATGCCCAAGAGGAGAAGGTGGTGCTTTTAGGAAGCCTTTGGGTCCTTGCACTAAGCCCAAGAGGAGGCTGATGAACAGTTCCAGAAGGGGTTTCACTTGGAACATTGGCCTTCTGTATATGAACTGTTCAAAGGGGGAATTTCTTAGATCTAGTTATCTAAAATTGTTGTAAGGAGACGAGGTTTTGTCTAGTTCTAGACGTAGTTGCCGGGGAAACTCTAAATATCTATACTATTATTACACAATTGATATGAGTTTATGAAAGAAGACTTACAGTGAAACAGCCCCACAGTACAGTTATATACATATGAAAGCGGTAAATGAAAGCGGGTAAACACTTACTCGGTTGTAGAGCTTCCATGCTGTATTGTTAGTTGTTCAACAAACAAAAGTTGAAAACAGTATATTACAAATTCAAAGGAGAAAGTGCTTTGAAAGGAAAATTGGGGCTTACAGCTCAAGGAGAGGCCCAGGGTTTTATCAGTGATAGCACCGTTGTTTTGAATTTGTACAGAGGCACTTGTATAAGTTCTAGACGTAGTTGCCGGGGAAACTCTAAATATCTATACTATTATTACACAATTGATATGAGTTTATGAAAGAAGACTTACAGTGAAACAGTCCCACAGTACAGTTATATACATATGAAAACGGTAAATGAAAGCGGGTAAACACTTACTCGGTTGTAGAGCTTTCATGTTGTATTGTTAGTTGTTCAACAAAGAAAAGTTGAAAACAGTATATTACAAATTCAAAGGAGAAAGTGCTTTGAAAGGAAAATTGGGGCTTACAGCTCAAGGAGAGGCCCAGGGTTTTATCAGTGATAGCACCGTTGTTTTGAATTTGTACAGAGGGACTTATACAAGTGACTGAGGCCCAGGAAAGGTTTTCTGTACAAAGGGGATGGGTCTTACATTCTCTCAAGAGGCCCAAAAAAGTGTATAAAGAAAAGGAATGGGGCTTATAACACGAGGGTAGGCCCAAAAGTTTTTGGTTTTAAAAGGGGATTGGGTCTTACACTCTATTAGAGGCCCAAGTGAGTTTTAAGAAAAGAAATGGGTCTTACTACTCGAGGGTAGGCCCAGGGTTATTTGTTTGAAAGCGACGATTGCGCCGAAGTTTTTGAAAATACACAGAGGGACTTATACAATAAGTGAGGCCCAAAATGGGTTTATTTTACAAAAAGGTTTGGGTCTTACACTCTATTAGAGGTCCATGAGTGTTTTGAAAAGTTTGTTAGGGTGAAAATCAATAAAACCCTAATTTCATCATTTTTAAAGTAATTATTCAAAGAAAATTAATTAAAATGATACAAATTCCAAATAAGTTTGAATAAACAACTTGTGATTTTGGTTTTAGGTTTGAAAAATGAGGCTTTAATCACAAGATGAATTAAAACCTATTTGGTTTTGATTTTCCAACATGAATATTTATTTTTTAAAAGGTTGAAAAACAATAAAAATGAATTTATTCAAAAAAATACTAATTATATTAAATAAATAATATAAATCTATTTTTTTTTTGTGCAATAAAATATTTCAACATTTTTGTGATTTTTTTCAAAAAGAACCAATAAAAAATAATTAAAATTGAGTGAGTTACTAATTTTTCAAATCATTTAAAATAAATATGAAAAATAACAAAAAAATAAGAAAAAGTGGTAAAAAAGAGATTTGGGGCGAGGGGGATTCGAACCCCAGACCTCTCGCTTGCCAATACACATAAAACCAGCTGATCAACCACCGGGGCGCAATGCTAATTCAAATATAGTATGGCAAATGAAAAATATATAGAGAACTTGGTTGGAAAACCTGAAGAATGGCGCCATGGCCATCTTCTTCCTCGAGCTCGTGCATGAAGCCCCCTATCTCACTCATCTCTCAACCATTTGACATGATTCAAATACCAAACTCATGCGTTTTTTCACAAGGAATAAGATGGCAATACTTGATTTTATTTATTTTCAGTGTATAGTAAGTTATCTCATCACAACCGTATGAACCCTAATTTTGCAAAAGCAGACGTGCAGATATGGTTATGAGGGCTATGGTCCAATTTTTTGAGGGAAAACACTCAACATATGATGGCAAGCAATTGGCAAAAATATCATGCGAGGAAATGTGCATGGATCATGAAGATGTAGTTTTGAGGCTTACCTTGATGCAAGCTGAAATGGAACTCTGCATAGATGGTGTTCCAGATGCGATTTGATGATCCCTACAGCTTCAATGGATGTTGTGGAGTGTGTTGCAAGCTTTGGAACACTCTGCAAACCTTTGGATCAAGTTGGAGAACTCCAACTGCATAATTGAGGCATAATGGCTTGGTTGAAGGGTGATTTTGAGCTAGGGGTGTTATAGTTGGTTTTTAAGTGTTTGGACACCTCAAATACATCATGTGTAATGTGTCTGAGCAATTGGAATGGATTGCTTAGGGCTACAACTCAAAACCCGATGGTGGTTGCTCAAAAACAAAGAAAATTGGCACTTAAGAGAGAATGAGAGAAAGCAGTGCTATAAGGTGCTTTGGTGTGCCTTGAATGATCCATTGGAACCTCTATTTATAGGTGATCAACTCTTGTTTTGGAGGAATAGTGAATGGCTGCTGGATCAGATCACCTTCAAAGGGATTGGTTGGACATGAATTCCTCTTGCATTAGGTGTAACAACTGCTCCAAATAGATCAGCTATGCCTTGACTGAAATCACATTCCTCAGTTATTTTAATTGTTGTTTAATCAGAGAACTTGACTGAGGAGAGTGAGAATCTTGACAATGCACTATTTCAAATTAATGCCCTTTGAATTCAAGGCAAAATGTGCCAAAATGCATGAACTTCAAGTTGGAAGATTCCTTGGCTTTGTGACTCAGCTTTGTAGGTTAGATCAGATACATTGTGATTGGTTTGAGTACATGTGGCATAATGATCCTTGGTTTTGATTCAGAAATCATGTGTGGTAAGCAAACATGCAAACTGATTTTTCCAAAACAGCTTGCAGCAGCATGACTTTGGGCATGGATTCCTCTTGGCTCAAGTTGAATCAATTCATGCTGAGAGGTTCTTTGGATTCTTAGAAACATATGCAACAACATTGATGTTTACCTTTGGACTTGATTCAGCTTGCAATATGTGAAAAGATCTCACAAGTTTTGGTGTTTTCAACAAAATCTGCCTTGGCCAAAATTTTTCTAAGTGTTGGAAAATGATGTATTTTCATGTTTTAGTCATTTTGGCCCAATCATAACTCAGAATCCACAATGAATTGGAGTGAGGTGTAGTTGAAGCTTTTGTAGAGGGTAATGAGAGCTACAGATCCAGCTTTGGATGGGGAAAAATGGCCTTGTGGTTTAGGAGTTATGATCCTCCAAAGTTGGTACCCTAGCCACTTTGTTCCATAACTTAGAAAATTTTCTAAGTTTTTTATGGTTACCCCTTTTACAAGTTATCCCACTTTTCTTGATTTTTATTGATGAATGATGATTCCAATCATACATTAACATCATTTTAGGGTTAAAAAACCATTTTTATGAAAAATCTCAAAAAGTCAAAGTTGACTTTTGTGCACAGTTGACTTTTTATCAGATGAATTCCAAACTGTGCAATCCTCTATGAAATCAAGTCCTTGACCTAAATCAAACTTGATGGATTGATTTCATAGGTGTAGGGTATATTGAATCATGTCCTAGGGTTAGGGAGCATGTCCTGGTCAAAAGTCAAAGCGACAGTTGACTTTTCCTGCAAAACCCTAATTGTGGTCCAGATGAAATTGAAACTTGTTGCTCAAGCTTCTTGGATCAATCCATTGTTGTAAATGGATAAATATGGTGTATTAGAGACCCTCAAATCATATCTTGAGGTCTTGGCTCTTGTTTTGTCCCAAAAGTCAACTTAGGGGTGAATTAGGTCAAGAAACCCTAATTCTTGATTTTTGGTGAATGCATCCCCTGAGGCTAAATTGACTTGATGATGGGGTTCATGATGTTCCTTGGAGCATCTTAAGTTATGTTTTGAAGCATTGGCTCATACCCAGAGGAAAATTTCCATCTGGAGGCCCTGGTCGACCAAAACCCTAATTTGGTGACACTGTTGATTCTGAGGCTTAATCCACCTAGAAGGGAGCAGCCTTGTGCTTAATCCTTGAAGTGGGAGTCCTCTTGATCCTTTTTAGATGTTTGAGAGGTTAGACAAGTTGAAGATCATGTAATTCCTTGATTGATCCTTTGTCTAAGAGCTCTGAGAGGGCTTGAAACCCTAATTTTGATTGTAGTGGATGCTCACCCATCTTGGGGAGACTAATGAGGTATGATGGTTCATCCATATTGTGATGATGATTTGCACAATGATGGGAATCTTAGTGGTCAAAATTTGGGGTATGACAGAAGCCACCAGTGGTCCAACAAGTGTTGGAGTGTTCTCTGGACAAGTGCACATCCTTGGTCGTCTTCACGACACACTCTACACCCTTGATAATCATGTGAAGCCAGAAAACCGAGCCTGGCTTGCTTAGCGTGTAATTCTACCAGACTGGTATTCATCAAGCAAATATCAAAGATTTGAATCATATTGACTTGATGGCTACTTCTATCACGGTAATCCTCGATCCATCCGAGATCCATCTGACGCTAGAGAGCCTCTTGTACAAAAGAGCATCCCTGATTATTTATTGAGCAGATCGGACAGGAATTATAATCGTGTCGTGACAGATTATGGTATTGATTTTTCCTTGAGTGCATTACCACCAAGTTGACATTCATCGCCAGAATGTTGTGGTTCTGGACAATATTGGGATTTGCGTGAGCCATATTGACCTCACGGATTCCATGATCTTGGATCCATCTGAGATCCATCTGTTCTTGTATAGCTAATTGCACCACGGAACATCCTTGATTATTCTTTGAGCAGATATCACACCGGTGATAATTGTGAGACGATAGATGATTGTACCCGCTTTGTCTGCAATGCATCCTGACCAGATTGGTTCCTAATAGGAGTACATCGTGGATTTGATAACTGCGGTTAAATTCTTCCTCTATCAAATTTACGGCAGTTTTCTCATGTTGAGGCAACGGGTTTGTCTGAACATTTGGATTTGTATCCTTGAAAGATAAGACCCCATTCCTGACAAGCTTCTGTACATTAGATTTGAAGCTGAGACAGTTTTCAATGTTTTGCCCTGGTCCTCCTTGATGATAAGGGCAAGTTTGATCCGCTTTGAAACAAAAAGGCGAATTTTCTGGTACTGTAAGAGGAAACCTGGTTTGGACATTCCCCTTGACCAGTAGAAGTGGAAATAATTCTATGTACAACATCGGTATAGGGTCGAACCCTGGTGGTAGTGTCGTACGATTGTTATTGTACTGTGGACGAGCCTGCTGAAGAGGTTGTTGTGTCCTTTGTTGATACTGTTGTTGATTTGGTTGGCTCTGAGCAACCTGAGGTTGATAAGTTGGAGCCGACGTTGGGTTGATAGCAGGAGTTACTGCTGCTACTGGTTGATACCTTCACCTTTGCTTTCCGAGAGAGATATTACCAATATCTTGCTCTTTTTTCTTAGGGAAATCACTACTGTATCTTTTGGTACTGCTTGATGTTTCTGTACCTTTGACCAATCGTCCTTCTCGGACTACTTCTTCAAGGCGTACCCCCATGTTCACCATTTCAGTGAAGTCACTGGGCGCACTGGCGACCATTCGGTCGTAATAGAATGAGTTCAAGGTTTTCAAAAAGATTTTAGTCATCTCTTTCTCCTTAAGAGGGGGACAGATCTGGACGGCAATTTCACGCCATCTCTGAGCATACTCCTTAAAAGTTTCCTTGTCTCTTTGTGACATTGCTCGGAGTTGATCTCTGTCCGGTGCCATGTCCAGGTTATACTTATACTGCTGAACGAAGGCTGCTCCAAGATCTCTGAAAGTGCTGATCTTGGTGCGGTTTAAACCCATGTACCATTTGAGTGTGGCACCGGTTAAACTGTCTTGGAAATAGTGGATCAGTAGCTGTTGATTTTCAGTCTGAGTTGACATCTTTCGAGCGTACATCACCAAATGACTTTGAGGGCAAGAGTTACCCTTGTATTTCTCAAAGTCAGGCACCTTGAATTTGTCCGGTATTTTCACATTAGGGACCAGACAAAGGTCTGTGGCGTCCTTTTCGAATAAATCCTGGCCACGAATGGCATGCAGTTCCTTCTGCATTTCCAGGAATTGTTCCTGGAACTCATTCATCCTGTCGTACATCTCTTCATTTTTACCAGAGATTACTTGTGGAATCTATCTTTTCGGGACAGTGTGTACCACTGGTTATGGTATAGTCATTAAGGTGGTGACTCTTGGTTCTTCTATGCCCCAAAGCTTGTAACCTTCAGGAGTTACTACCATCACTCTTGCGTCTTCACTTTCCTAAAGTTTGTAACCTTTAGGCCCAGCGGTTCCTGCTGCAGTTTATGGGTCTTCAGTGACCGACGGAATGTATCCTTCGGGGATAAAGTTGATAGGCATGCCCCAGGGACGATCTTTAGGCATGTTGTACCGAGGATCAGTCGTCTCCATTATGGGTGTAGATGTGATCTCCGAGATCACAGCCCGTTGTTGTTGCCTCTGAGCTGTTTCCAGGGATTGCATGTCACTGTGAAGTTTTTTCAGATCTTCCTTCAGAGCGTTGATTTCTTCTCTCAGCTCTCTGTTCTCTTCCTTGAGATCGTCTATTTTCTTTTGTCGATTGGCCCGAGTATTGTACGAGTGAGACAGTTTGACTCTAGAATCATAACACATACGTGAGATTCGAAGGTAAGAAGAATGCGTTATGTGAGAATGATGAATGATATGCAATGATATATATTAATTTTTTTGTTTTTACTTTAATAAAAAAGAAACTTCAACAAATGGATTGCAAATATCATAGAGTGGGGAAACCCCGTTTTATTGAATTTGAAAGATTGCAGAAAGGGAAATACAGTATTTTACAAAGTGCTGTAAAAGGAAATGTCTAAGTTCATGGATCCTGAGTCCTCTCTGAAGAGAACTCAAATGCTGGTTCTGGTATTTTCCTTTTCTTTGACCTGGGCTCTTCAGGCGTTGTCGGGTTGTCAGTCCTTTGCCAAGAAAAAGGAGTGAGCAAGTTCCTTTGATCTTCTATAGCATGTTATTCTAGAATCTCGATCAAAGTATCCATCTCTTTTAACAGTTCCTGAATTTTGGTACACTCTACATTGAGGATTCAGTACTTGTTCTTCCAAGAGTTCTTTTCCCGTTGAACTTTGTTGAGAGCGACCTGGAGTTTTTCCATATCAGGCATAAAATAAAGGACAGATTCCTTTAACAGAAGAACTTCTTGATGAGGGTAAGGCATCCTCAGCTTGAGGGCTCTGGTTTTTAACCAGTGGAGATAAGGTTCCATGGAGGTACAATTTGGTCTTCCTAGAGACACTCTTCCTTTCTTGTGGATGTGTTGCCAGGCATGCACTATTTCCTTCTTTAGTGCCCTGTCATTTTCTCCTTCCTTGAAGAAAAGACCTTCCAGATGAACATTATGCGGGATATTCTTCATCGGGTATCCGAGTTGACGACGAACTAAAATTGGATGATAGTTAATTCCTCCTTTAGTTCCTATGAGGGGTATGTTAGGGAAATTTCCACACCGATCTATGATCCTTATCCCGTCATAGATCCGATTGTACCAGTCTATGTCAGAGTTGGTAAGAGACATGATTCTCTGTACAGAATGATAAGCATATGCGAGCAAAGTTGGTATGGGGTTTCCAATCAGAAATATCTTAATGGCATTGATATCAACGAAATTATCGATGTTGGGAAAAAGGAAAAGCCCGTATGTAAGTAGGACAAAGATATCTTCAAAAGCAGTAATGTTTCCTATACTGGCAAAGTACGAGGCTTTCTCTACCAAAAACTTGGCTGGTAAACCTTGGATTCCATCCTTAGTGGTCATGTGAGTCCATACTTCTGACTCGTCCAAATAGATTGCTCTTGCAATGGTTTGATCCTTTGGAATTTCTTCTAGTCCAGAAAAGGGAGCTTGGTCAGTGATGGGTAAATCAGTCAGGTGAGAGTACTCCTCCAGTGTTGGTGCTAGTTGATAATCCGGAAATGTGAAACAGTGATAAACCGGATCGTAAAACTGAATCAGCATAGACAGGATTCCTTCAACTACATGGACCCTTAACAGAGTCAGCAGTTCTCCATGCTTAGCTCTGAAAGCATCAGGTTTGGTGATCATCCTTGCCAACCCTCTTAAATCCTCTAGTTTTAGAGCCTTGAAGGTGTACTTGTGCGTCTTCCTTCTACCGAAATCCATAACGCAATCTTTTTCTCTGATATTTGCAATCATTGTTTTAGTTTAATTTGAAAAAAAAGAGAGGAGAAAAGAATATTTTTTCTTTGTTTAAGAGTTTTTTAAATGAATGCATGAATCCAGCACACAAAAACATTGAAAAAACATGGGTTCAAGGGTTCAACGTCACGAGCATGGAGTCATGGCTCTACCCATCCTCAAAGGTTGTATTCTGGTCAATTTTGTACATGTAGAATGGGTAAAAAGTTCCCAAAATCATTGACCCCCCTAGGGATATCAACAGCAAGCTGGTTCACCCGAGCGAGCTGTAGCATCCTAGGGTAATCTCAAATGAGTGTAGTATCGCGTATCATCTATTTCCGATAGCTACCGCACTACCAAATGGCGATATGGTTAATGTCTACTAAACCTCAGTTTCACAGATACCACATTGGGACAATCTGCCTTCACGACGAAGTCGTTAAACATTGAATCCGCAAAGGGTATCTCCACTGATTTGATGGTCTACCAGGATCGCTTATTCGGGAATCACTCCCTGTAAATCCACTCGTCTATGCCATCACCTATCATAGGGTTCTCTCATACTTTCCACATGCGACATCACTCGCATTCCCATTGACAGAAAAATAAACATGGATATCAAGTAGGAAAAGCATTATATATAATATATAGTATGATTCCTAAAACTAACATCCTAGATCTCTTAAGAATTCTAGTCTTAATTTGGCTCCCCAGCAGAGTCGCCATTTTTACTATTGGAAAATGGTGACGAATGATGACTAAGGTAAGACAGATCTTAATGGGACTCCCCAGCAGAGTCGCCATTTTTACTGTAGCGTGCGATTTTTGTCGGTGATGCGACCACCTTATCTCCATGGGTTCTTCCTCACCGCAATGGTAGGGAAGGGGTGCTACTTTCTAATTTATTATTTATCCCGTGAAGCTGGAAGGGAAAGGGAAGCTATCTAAAACTAACCTTGCACGTGAATGTTTAACTGAACAAATGCTTTAAGAGAGATTCGGGGAGTTCGGGGTCAGGTTATACAATGGGGAGTTGTCAATTACCCATCCTATATGTGGTTATCCACAGGTTGTTAGCATTAGGTTCTACTTTCTACTTGATGGTGTTTATCTGTAAATGGGAAGGTTTCTTCTTTGGGGGATGTCTGTGAAAGAGAGTAAGTGTTTGATGATTTTGGTGAAGTACTGGACCTCAGTTTTGATTGATATGAAGGTACTAGACCTAAAGTTTTTGATTGCCCGCTAAGATTTCACAATCTTATGCCTACGTATTCCCATTTAAAGAAACAGGGAAATCAGAGCAATCGTAGTTCCTCCTATTTTATGGGAGGAAAAAGATTTTTGGTGTCTTGTTTAAAGCCCAAGATTAAAGCTAAAAGGTTGAGTATTTGTGTCTTGTTCAAAGCCCAAGATTGAAGCTAAAGGTTTTGACTGAGAGAATTTTTCATATCTAAAGGGAGATATCTCGTCTGTTTATCACAACTGTTGGGTAACTATTTATAAAGGAGAATTACTTTAACTAGGATATGTGAATCCAGCAATGCCATAATTTCCTTTATAGGGATTTGTCCTGAAGGAGAAAACTTTAACTTAGTGTTGAGCAATGCCATTTTTCCTTAGGAATCTTTCATACTAAGAGAGGGATAGTGGCGTGGATGTAAATAATCTAGAGGCTTTCCACTTACAACAATTAGATGAGAGAGGAAGTTTACCAGGATAAAAGATGGACTACAACTTGGATGTTTGAATCAACAAGTGTGCCACTTACAGCAGTTATCTGGGATTAGGGTTTGTTTTGATTAGAGAATTGACTCCTTCGGGGATATCATTATACAAAGCCTAAGAGGAGGCAGAAGGTTGACTTTTCCGGGGAAATATTTTATCTGTCTTGTACAAAGCCCAAGATTGTGGCTGAAAGAAGAAGATTGACTCTGTTGGAGAGTATGGTTTGTCTTGTACAAAGCCCAAGATTGAGGCTGAGGAGATATTTGACTCTTGCTTAGGGAGATTTTATATGTGCCTTGTACAAAGCCCAAGATTGAGGCTGAAAGGTTGACTCACTCAGCTGAAGATATTTATGGGTGTCTTGTACAAAGCCCAAGATTGAGGCTGAAAAAGCTGAGGAAAAGAAGGATCATTATACAAAGCCTAAGAGGAGGCTGAGAGATGATTACTCATCAAGAGAGTGTTTTAAGGTGTTTGACTCAACAAGAGAGTATCTTTGTGTGTCTTGTACAAAGCCCAACATTGAGGCTGAACAAGCTGGAGAAAATCATTATACAAAGCCTAAGAGGAGGCTAAAAGGGGTCGACTTAACAAGAGAGTGCCTCAAGGTAATTAACTCAACAAGAGAGTGTTTATGTTTTGTACCACTGACTCAGCAAGAGAGTGTGGAAAGGTGATTGACTCAACAAGAGAGTACTTTGTTTGTCTTGTACAAAGCCCAAGATTGAGGCTAAAAAGGGTTAACTCAACAAGAGAGTGTTTTAAGAAAGAAAATGGACTCAACAAAAGGGTGCTTTTAGGGCTAATTCTCTGCTGAGGAAAAATCATTATACAAAGCCTAAGAGGAGGCTGACTTTTGCTGAGGATTATTGAGATCCAGAGGCAGGTCCAAAATGGGGAATCAACTCTTGCTGAGGGTTCCAGAAGAGTTGAGGTATCGGATGCCTTGAGGTTCTGATGATAAGCTGACCCTAGCTGGGGAAATTTAGGAGGAAAGACTGAGTTTCAAATCCTATGAGGGTTTTGACTCTTTAGAAAGACAGCTCTAACAAAGGATGACTAAGTTCTGTCTTATACCTTTCAGAGGTCTTCAGGGTCCTTGTATTAAGCCCAAGAGAAGGCATGAGAACTTCTAAGAAGCCGGAGGGTCCTTGTACAAAGCCCAAGAGGAGGCGAGGATGCTTTTAGGAAGCTTGTGGGTCCAAACTTAAGAAAAGTTCAAGAAAAGTTTCACCGAGAATAATCTTTTCTTTAGTGAATAGTTATAGGGTTTGAAGAAATTCAAGAGAGGTTTCACTGGGAATTAATCCTCTCTGGGGAAATGAACTTCTTTGACAATTTCTAATAGTGACAGTCTGAGAAAAGTTTCACTGGGAATAATGCCTTTCTCTTTGTTCCATATTGTTTAAGCCCAAGAGAAGGCAAGACTGTATCTGGAATTCCTATGGGGAACTAGTTTTGACTGTGTTGAAAGAGTGACCACTGACTTTATCTAGTTCTAGACCTAATTGCCGGGGAAAACTCTAAACAGATATACAAGCATATACAATTGATATATGACAGGTATTTAAAAGGATATGAAAGAAGGACTTACAGGTGAGCAAGCTTCCCGCAATACAGACAAATATATATATATGAAAGCATGTAAAGAAAGCTGATAAAAACTTACAGGCGAGCAAGCTTCCATTGTAACAGTTGTATGGTTAGTTGTTTAAGAAATTGAAGAAAGCTTTGATAACAACTGTGAGTTTGAACCTAAATCAAAAGGGAAGTTGTTTTTGAAAAGATTGTTGGGGCTTATACTCAAGGAGAGGCCCAGGTGAAAAAAAAGTAATCGTATCGTTGCTTTGTAAACTGTACTGTGACTTATACAATGACTGAGGCCCAAAAAGGTTTTATTTACAAAGAGGGTTGGGTCTTACAACTCAAGGAGAGGGCCAAAGTTTATTTTTGTACAAGTGATGGGGCTTACAACTCAAGGAGAGGCCCATGTGACCTTTGTTTTAAAAAGGGCGACAGTGGGACTTATACAATGACTGAGGCCCAATTTTATTTATTTACAAAAGGGTGGGACTTACACTCTACAAAGAGGCCCAAAGAAGTTTGAAAAATGTTTTGAAAAAGATCAAAATCCAAGAAACCCTAATTTTATTTTTAAAGTAAAGTTTCAAAGAAAAATTAATGAAAAATGATAAAAACACCAAATAAGTTTGAGTAAACAACTTGTGATTTTTGGTTTAGGTTTGAAAAATGAGGTTTTAATCACAAGATGAATTAAAACTCATTTGGTTTTGATTTTTAAGATGAAAATTCATTTTTTTGAAATGTTTAAAAATAATTAAAATGAATTTATTTACAAAAATATCAACTATATTAAATAAATAACATAAATTTGATTTTTTTTGTGGAATAAAATATTTTAACATTTTTGTGATTTTTTGCGAAAAGAACCAATAAAAAATAATTAAAATTGAGAGAGAAATTAATTTTGGAATTAATTAACAAAAACCATAAAAATAGCAAAAATAGCAAAATATGGAAAATGGGAAAAATGGTCTAGGTGGGGTTTGAACCCATGACCTCCAAGACAAACACATGCACGCGCTACCACTGGGGTGGTGATACATCCGTGTATCAAAACCACCCCATTAATACATAAGGGTGGCCTGGTTTATAGGCCTGGCCAAGGCAAGAAACCAAGTCATGGTGGATTTGCATGAAGGCTGTAACTTGCTCATTTCTCCATGGAGTAGGACAAAATTTAGGTGCATCTGACCTAGAATTTCATGATGAATCCAATGGTGTCTTTAGATTTTTCAGAAGATGCCTCTATCTAAAAATTCGATAGTGGTTTCAAAAAGTGCCAAGATTTGCACTTCCTATGCTAACACATCATACACACACTAATAGCATGGTGAATTAGTTCAAACACAACATATATGACATGTATGAGATGTCTATGATCAGTGGACTTCAAAGCAATGCATAATTCAAAGAGTTCAAGTTGTCATGCACTTACCTCTTGGAGCTCCTTATGCTATCTGCCAAGTTCCTTGTGCCAAAAGTGATCCAATGCTTTGAACACTCTTGATTGATCCCTTAGAAGCTTTTAGGATGATCAAAACCAGCTGGAATCCTCAGGAACAAGTATTAGGATCTTTCTTGCAAAAGTGGCAAAGTAACCAAAATAGCAACTCACTCAAATGGTGTTCCAGATGAGGGAAACCAATTGGGACAGTTTGAGGGTGATATTTGGAGTGTGTTTGAGGCTTTGTTTGGTTTTGGAAGTGACTGAATCAAGGCATGGCTTGAAAAATGCAAAAAAGTCCAATTTTGAGGTTTTGGAGATGGATTTTCTGATTTTGGTGTTTCAGGTCACAAGTGAGTGTTTGGACAGCTTAGATATGACATATTGGATCTGTTTGGATCATGAACTGTGGTGTAATTTCTCTCTAACTCAAAACCTCAGAGATGACTTGCAAAAGAAGGCATTTTGGCCTAAAGAGAGAGATTTTGAGAAAAGCATCAGTTGTAGTGCTTTGGTGTACTCAAACTGATCACAATTGAGCTATATTTATAGTGTGTCAAGTTTGTTTTGGCATCAATAGTGAATGGCAGCTATAGCAGGCCTTTCGCCAATGTTGAGCCAAAGGAATCTCAAGTTTCCTCTAGCCATTGACTTGAGGTTAGGGCACATGCCTAAGGTCCTTTGATTCAGTGCTGATTCTTGACTCATTCAGTTAGGAATGTGTCAGTCCATGCCACCTTGGTGCATCCATTGAATGCTTGGAAACAAAATTGGAGTCAAGGCACCTTTTTAGCCTTTTAGGTTTGTTATGGCTATGTGTAGATTCTTGGACTTTGGAAGCTTAGGGATCAGATCATTCTCCTTTTGTTTTATCCTCAGATGGGTCCAAATGAATGACAAGGCTTGGAGTTGTCCAAATTTTCTAAATCGAGCAAAACACCAAATTTTGCCTTGCTTAGGACAGTTGGAAATGGTGATTTTGAGGGATTCATATCTCCCTGCTCAGGTTGAGTTATGGGAGGCTCTTGTGCTTTTTAGAAAGCCCTTATATGATACAAAACATGTGTGATCATTGTTTATTTTGAAACTATTTGGATCCCATTGAAAAATCCTCATGAACATTGATGTTCAAGGCTGGTAACTTAGGCAGATTTTCACTAAGTGTTGAAAAAAGTGTCATTTTCATGTTTTTGTCATTTTGATCACTCCATAACTCAAAATCCATGAAGAATTGGAGTATGAGGTAGTTGAAGCTTTTGTAGAGTGTAGCAAGACCTACAAATCCAGCTTTGGATCACCCAAAATGGTTGCCTAGATCAGAAGTTATGATCCTTGAAAGTTAGTACCAAAACCATTTTTGTTCCATAACTTAGAAAAATTTTGGTTTCTCATTGTTGCCCCTTTTGCAAGAAACCTCACTTTTCTTGATTTTTCTTAATGAATGATGATCAATACCATATATTAACATTATTTTTGACTTAGGGGAACCATATTTGTGAAAAAATCCAAAAAGTCAAACTTGATTTTGTGCACAGTTAACTTTTTATCGGATGAAATCCAAACTGTGCGATCCTTTGTGAAATCAAGTCCTTGACCTAAATCAAACCTAATTGATGGATTCCATAGGTGTTGTAGGGTTTATTGAATCATGTCCCAAGGTTTGGGAGCATGTCCTGATCAAAAGTCAAAGGTACTGTTGACTTTTTCATTCAAAACCCTAATTGTGGTCCAGATGAAAATGAAACTTGTGAACCAAGCTTCCTAGATCAATCCATTGTTGTAAATGGATCAATGTGGTATATTTAAGGCCCTCAAATCATGTCTTGAGGTCTTGGCTCATGCTTTGCCTCAAAAGTCAACTTAGGGGTGAATTAGGTCAATAAATCCTAATTCCTGATTTTTTATGAATGCATCCCCTAAGGCTAAATTGACTTGATGATTGGGTCCATGGGGTCCCTTTGAGTATCTTGGGTTGTGCTTTGAAGCATTGGCTCATTCCTAGGTGAAAATTTTCACCTAGAGGCCTTGGTCGACCAAAACCCTAATTTGGTGACACTGGCTATCTTGAGGCTTGATCCACTTGGAATGTTGCAACTTTGTGCTTGATTCTTGATGTGGGAGTCCTCTTGATCCCTTATGGGTGTTTGAGAGGTTAGACAAGTTGAAGATCATGTCATTTCTTGATTGATCCTTTTTCTAAGTGCTTTGAGAGGGCTTAAAACCCTAATTCTTGATTCTGGTGAATGCTCACCCATCTTTGAGGAGATTGATGAAGCGTGATGGTACATCCATATTGTGGTGATGATTCTCACAATGATGGGAAATCTTGGTGGTCAAAATATGGGGTATGACAGATATCGAAGACGGGAGTGACAAGGTGTTGATTATGGATGCATCTAAGATTAAGACTTCTGTCAGGGATTTTCATTCAAAATTATTTGAAGCTGGTTTGGTAAAGGTTTGCCACAATGACTATGAAGACTGTGAGGCCAGTGTCAGAGGATGTAAATTGGTTCAAGATGACATTCAACAGTTGATTAATGAAGGTTTTCTGTAAGTAATCAGCAAGGTGAAGAAAGAGAAAGTTGCGGTAATTGAGCGCATTTTCAATTTACCAGAATCAAGAGAGAAGGTGCCCATTTTTAATGTACCAAAGCCAGGTTTTGTGGTCCCTATTTTCAATAAACCAAAGCCAGTGTTTAATACACCCGAATCTATTGTTGCTTTTGTTGCCAATCAACCGAGGCCGATAATCATTCGAACTCCCGTTCCTTTTCGTTTCTGAGATTCTAAAGTTATGCCGTGGAAATATGAAGCTACTGTGATCGACAAAGAGTCTGAAAATGTGGTTCCAAAGAAAGAGGTGGGAACTACTAGTGAGGAAGTAACTAATATAGCTGGGGCCGGAAAGATGACATGAAGTGGTCGAATTTATACTCCCCTCTTCAAAGAAACCGCACCCAAAGAAACTGTTGTTACTATGCCTACCAAGGATAAGGAAAAGGAAGTGGTTACAAGTGATGAAGATGTTGAGTTTCTAAGGATCATCAAAAGAAATGACTACAAGGTGGTGGATCAGCTTCACCAGACTCCCTCTAAAATCTCAATCTTGTCTCTGTTAATGAGTTCACCTGCTCATCGAGCTGCTTTACAGAAGTTATTGGCCCAATCCCATGTTGCTCAAGATATCACTACCGGTCAGTTTGATAGCATAATCGCAAATATCACTGCTTGTAACACCCTCAGGTTTAGCAAGGAGGAGTTACCTAGAGAAGGTCAAAATCACAATCTTGCTTTACATGTATCCGTGAAATATCAAGAAGACACTTTGGCAAGAGTCCTCATGGACATTGGCTCCTCTCTAAATGTTTTACCTAAGAGGACACTTGAAAAGTTGGCCTACAAGGGAGCTGAAATGAAACCTACCTCCCTGGTTGTCAAAGCTTTTGATGGCTCACGTAGATCTGTAATAGGTGAAGTTGAGCTACCAATCCTAATTGGCCCACATGTTTTCAACATCATACTCTAAGTGTTGAACATTAATCCTACCTACATCTGCCTACTTGGAAGGCCATAGATCCATGAAG
Organism: Lathyrus tuberosus; assembly: GCA_022829125.1. NCBI lineage: Eukaryota > Viridiplantae > Streptophyta > Magnoliopsida > Fabales > Fabaceae > Lathyrus > Lathyrus tuberosus. The sequence goes on along the minus strand of JALAZF010000362.1, from coordinate 6,118,423 downwards.
CTGGCGCTGTAACTTCAACATTACACCAAAAGATGAAGTTTGTGATTAATGATAAGCTGGTTATCATTCATGGTGAAGAGGATTTGATGGTCAGTAATTTATCTTCCTTTCGCTATATAGAGGCTGATGAGGACGCTTTGGAAACTTCTTTCCAAGCTCATGAAATACCCAATGTTGTCATGTTGAACATTGAAGAGTCGGTGGTCCCGAGTAATCCATTTTTTATTTCATTCAAGAGTATCCAATCTTCCATGAAAGAAGGTGTTCCCGCAGGCTGGGGCAAGGTTATTGAAGTTCAAGAAAGGAAGAAGTATCATGGGTTGGGTTACAAACCAACTCGTGATAAAACATCTGCTTCTATAACCATGTGACCAAAGACAATCCAGGAAGTGTTTGTCAGCAAAGGATATCAGGTCAATGTCATGATAGAAGACGAAGAAGATGAGGATATCAGCCATTTGGTGTTTCAGTGTGACGCTGCACTAGATAATTGGGAAGCTCTTGAGATCCCTGTGTTGTTCCCCGTGCCAGAGTAATATGTTTGTTTTTGTTGTTTGTTTTCAATTCTGTAGCCGTGCCCAAGGCTATCGGACTATTTGGTATAGGCCACCACTTTCAACTTTTATTAATCAATGAAGATGTTTTGTTAAACTCTTTCGTTTTCATTTACCGTTTTTGCTTTTAAGGGAAAATGGAAATCTTTTTCAAAACTACCAAAAAATATTCTTCTTGCATTAAATTTTGTGCATTTTAATAAAATAAGTCGCTCCACCATGCAGAATAATCCACAAACCTGTTGTATTTGATGACCTTACTTTCACCATTGACTTTGACTCACCCATCTACCAAGCTAAGGATGAGGGAGAAGAAGACTATAAGGTCCCAGATGAGTTGGCAAAAATGTGTGAGTACGAGTACACGGATCTTCAGCCACACGAGGAACGAGTTGACACCATCAATCTTGGTACCAATGAGGACAAGAAGGAAGTCAAGATTAGGGCAACACTAGGGGCAGAGATCAGACAACGGTTGGTAAAGCTTCTTGAAGAGTATGTGGATGTGTTCGCATGGTGCTATCAAGACATGCCTGGTTTGGATACAGACATAGTAGTTCATAAACTACCACTCAAGCCTGAGAGCCTGCCAGTGAAACAGAAACTTCGAAGAAGTAGGCCTGACATGGCTCTTAAGATCAGAGATGAGGTTAAAAGACAACTTGATGCAGGATTTATGGCAGTCTCAAAATACCCCGAATGGGTGGCCAACATTGTGCCCGTGATGAAAAAGAATGGCAAAGTGCGAATGTGTGTGGATTATAGGGATCTTAACAAGGCAAGTCCAAAGGACGATTTCCCTCTGCTGCATATCGACACTCTTGTGGATAATACGGCCAGTTTTGCAGTTTTCTCCTTTATGGATGGTTTCTCCGGTTACATCTAGATTAGAATGGATCCTGCCGATATGGACAAAACCACGTTCATCACCCCTTGGGGAACTTATTGCTACAAGGTCATGCCTTTTGGTTTGAAAAATGCAGGGGCAACATATCAAAGAGCTATGGTGACTCTTTTCCATGATATGATGCATAAAGAGATTTAGGTATATGTTGATGATATGAAATCCCAGAGTAAGGAGGGCCATTTGGATCACCTTCTGAAAATGTTCAAAAGACTCCGGAAATATCAATTGAGGTTGAACCCTGCCAAATGTACCTTCGGTATTAGATCAGGAAAGTTGCTCGGTTTTATTGTTAGTCAACGAGGAATCGAGGTGGACCCTGACAAAGTACGAGATATCCAAGAGATCCCAGCTCCATAAACTGAGTCTCAAGTAAGAGGTTTTCTTGGTCGTTTGAATTACATCTCCAGGTTCATCTCTAATATGACTCCCACTTGTGAGCCGATCTTCAAGCTTTTTCGTAAAGACCAAACTGTAGAGTGGAACTCTGACTGCCAGCAGGCCTTTGACAAAATCAAGAGTTATTTGCAAGAACCACCAATCTTGGTCCCACCTATTCCAAGGAAACCCCTCTTCATGTATTTGACTGTTTTGGAAGGATCGATGGGCTGTGTTTTTGGCCAACATGATGAATCTGGGCATAAAGAGCATGCCATTTACTACTTGAGCAAGAAGTTTACTGAATGCGAAAGTCAATATTCACTTTTGGAAAAGACTTGTTGTGCTTTAGCTTGGGCCGCCAGGCGTTTAAGGCAATACCTGATATGTCATACTACTCTATTGATCTCAAAAATGGACCCAATAAAGTATATATTTGAAAAGCCTGCTCAAACCGGAAGACTTGCCCATTGGCACATGCTCTTATCAGAGTATGATATTCAGTACGTCACTTAGAAGTCTATCAAGAGAAATGTCTTATCAGATTACCTTGCAAATCAGCCTGTGGAAGACTAGGAACCCCTCAAGTTTGATTTCCCATATGAAGACATTATGTTAATAAAGAGAGACTGTGAAGAGCCAGGTCCCGATGAAGGCCCCCAGCCTGGTTCCCTAATTCTTACAACGATGGATGGTGAACAACTCTCACACCCTGTAAATGCTGACGCAGTAAAAAAATATTACGCCTAAAAGAGCCCGCTAAGTTGAAAACTAGAAATGGATACTTAGGCAAGAAATGGGTATCTTGGTGGCTCATAACCTATGAAGGAGACTCAGGAAAAAGTTAGGGATTAAATAAAAAAAGAAAGAGATCGCTAGGTTGAAAACCCGAAAGGGCGGCCTAGGCAAAAATGAGCGTCCCGGTGGATTGAAAACCCGAAAGGGCGATCCAGGCAAAAGTTAGGGACAAAAGGTGTTTCACTGTGTCAGAAGGGTTGTCACCAATACCAAGGAATTCAAACAGAAGTTCAAGCCCTTTCGCTCTCATCAGCAGCAAGGCTTTGGAGGATTCTTAGTCATTAGGGATAGTAGTGGTCATCGAATACAATGTAACCTTTTTCTTATTGCCATTTCCTAATTGTAATGTTCCATGGGATTTTGCCATTTGCAAGTTGCCATTCTAATCAAATCAGATTTTTTTAACCGTTCATTGTTTGATATTTATCATTTCTCTACTCTTTCCTTGTTATGTAAAACTTCATTTATTTATTAATAATGGTCTTGAAAGCGGAAAAGTTTTTGAAATAAAAACAAATATTTTGTGAAAACACAATGAGAACATAATCTACTTTGGATCTTGGGACGATTTAGAAAAATCACATGCTCCCCCAGTGGTTCTTGTTGTGACGAAAGCACTGTTAAACCATCCGGCATGTAATTCCCCAATGAAGCAAGTTTAGCCAGTGATGCCTCTTGGATTGAGCACTTCAATAATAATTGATTACCATGATACAAAGGACTTCTTCCCAATATCATCCATAGATGTTTGTTGAATGTGGAAAGTCTTTACCTCCTCAGGTAAAAGAAAAACATTTCCTATTAGACCCCTGGGCGACTGTTCTCTTCAGATTCAGTGTGGCTCTTTGCAGTGGATATGTTATCCATTTTCCTTTGTCCCCAGTCTTTTTGCCTCTCGTCGGAGTTGTCTCTTCCATATCATTTAGCATTCGCATCATACCATATCATGTGCATTTTAGCATTTGTTGTTTTTTTTTTTGTCTTTACCTCTTTTACCTTAGCCTGTTCTCAGGGTAAGTATCTCTTTTGAGGTCGTGGTTCGTCATCCTTGTCCTGTTTACGTCCGATTATCACCAGCATGCGTCAAATTTAATTATTATCTATTTTCCCCAGGAAGCTTAGTCATCACTATGCAACCCCGGTAATGTCTCATTCGTTGTTTAACCTCTGTCATCAGGCCAATCATTATTGGTATTTGTAAAGTCCAGTGTTTACTGGCATGTTTTAATATCGATCATCATCGGTATCGTTAAGTCCAGTGTTTACTGGCATGTTTTTAAACCCAATCATTATTGGTGTTGTAAAGTACAGTACTTACTGGCATTGTTCCAAATATCGATCATTATCGGTATCGTATAAGCCCAGTTTTCGTTGGTGTGTTTTGAAAAAAATCCAATCATTATTGGTATTTCAAGTCCAGTATTTACTGGCACTATTTAAAATCCAATCTTAATTGGTCAGTCATAACTGTACGTCTCTTTGCTCGAGATCCAATCATTATTGGTGTCTCAAGTCAAGTAATTACTGGCATTGTTTCAAATATCGATAATTATCGGTATTGTGTAAGTCCAGTGTTCACTGGAAAGTTTTATCCCATCATTGTTAAAGTCCAGTGATTACTGATGTGACTTTCAAAAGTCCAATCATTATTGGCATTTTACAATCTTATCCTTATCAGAGGTTTGGTCATTACCAATATCCCTATAAAAGTCTGGTGTTTAATGGCATTTGTTGAAGGTCTGATCATTATCAGTATCCTAAGTCCAGTGATTACTAGCACGTTTTTAAGTCCAATCATTATTGGCATCTTAAGATTGGTCATTACCAATATTTCTTTGAAAGCCTATGTGGTTATCATCATTTGGCGCATGCAGAGTTTGTGTTTGTCTCTGTTTTTTCTGGTTTTCTCTTGAATATCTCGTTTGAACTCTTCAGTATAAGAAGTCCCCAGAATTTTTTTTGTTGGGTGTCTATCCTTTTGTTTCAAACTGATCCCCAGTGGAGATCATGTCTTCTTTTTGGTTTCATCCCCAATAAAGAGCTTTGTTTACCTTTTTGCTGTCCCCGAAGTCGTCCGGTCACATCTGGACCTGTCATTCATCTCCCTAGATCTTTCCCCAGTAGAGATCACCTGTCTGAATTCCACCTCCGGTGAGGGTCGTTGGAGTTCCCCTTTTAGTTTTTTCTAATTCCCAGTGACTTCTTAGTCATTCCCAGTAAGTCCCTTTCGTTGGTTATTGACCTTCATCCCCAGTAAGTCTTATCTGTGGGTGTTTGACCTTTTCCTTTTTATCTTGTTTTGTCTGCATTTTTGCACTATCTTGCCATTATATCATCATATTAGAAGTTCATGGCATGTCAGCATTTGCATAATTTTGTCTGTCCTTAGCATGGCATTGCATCTAAGAGCAAAATTTTCGGTTTGCTATATTTAAATACCTTTCACCATGATTCCGCGAGGATTATCATCACTCATGCCATCCGGTGAAAATATTTAAATAAGGGGCAACTGTTATACCCCAAATTTTACCCCTTAGATGTCATCTCCTTTTGCACAATCATTATCGGTCAGCCATTCAAGCTTTGAACTAACCAGATCTTCTAGCATCGCTGCTTTGTTTCTTTGCGAAATTAGGGTTTTGTGCCAAAAAGTGGAGTTTTGGTTTAATCAAGATTTAAGGGAATAATCAACTGAGTTTGTTCCTTTCACTTCAAGTTTCTCTTTAAGATTTTGTCTAGCCTTGGACTTCTGAGAATTAGGGTGTGAATGGTTGTTGATGCTCATCGTGACTAGCAAGTTTTGTGATGGATGTCTTGACCTTAAAATAAAACTCAAGAGTAGCCATGGAGTTTTGATTCATCATTGTTTCAATTTAGACCATACCCCAAGACTTTGTTCTTAGTGATGTTTTGTTTTAAAAAAAAAAGGGACCGACTTTGGGCTGTGGATCTTTGAGGGCCTTATGGTTTTTGAGTCATTTTTCAAGTTGTGTCAAGAAGAATTATGGTTGGCATTGGATCCAATTTTCGAGGTGTGTGATCTTTTGGCCTTGTGAATCTAGGAAGGATGCTTGAAAACAAGTTTGAATTTGTTGCCATCATATGAGGAGAGTGTCACAATTTGCAAATTTAATAATTAAATTGTGACAATAATTGACACTAGAAAGTGAGCTATAGCTTGCTACATAAGTTCCATGATCCAAGATTGCAAATTTATCCAACTACAAGTGCATCAAGTAAGATTGCCCTTTTGACTCCATGAATGTTTACAAGAAATACAAGGAAAGGTTTCATTCTAAAGTGTCATACAAGCTCTAATAAAGACATGCTTGCGAGCCAAGTCCATCACACAAGAAAAAGTCACTTCATACACAAATCTAAAGAGGAAGTTCAAATGAAGAAGTTTTTAGATTCAAAGATGCATAAAAGTAATACAACAAAATGTGTCTCATGGTTACATTGTAAGTTTGCTTGTCGTTTGTACTACAAGGGGATTTAAGTTGTCCTCATTATGTCTTTAACTCTCACTTTCTTCAAGCATCATCATCTTCACGCCTCATGCTTTCAACATCATGCTTGAGAATTCCACTTCCATCATGCCACGATTTTGCCTCTCACGCGTCATCTTCAATCACTTTCTTCAAGCCTCGCCATCTTCAAGCCATGTCAACCATTGACCTTCAAACATCCTTGCCAAAATTCATGACATTTACAACCTACACAAGGCAATCCAAAACCATGTCAAAACTATTCTTAGAACACAATGCAAAAATCAAACTCTAATTCAAATCCCAAGGCCTAAAGTCATGTCTCAAGTCCATTTTTTTAATTCAAATTTTAAGACTTAGATTCATGTCAAAGGCCCATAAGAAGATTTCAAATTCAAAAAGAGTATTTCCATTCAAATGAGCAAAGCCTAATTGTGTTTCATTACAAAGCTTTTAATTCCAAATTGCAAAAAACTACAGAACAATACAAGTAAAAGTAAAAAAGGGAAGAAGAAAACAAGTGATTTTTGTGTCTTGTCCACATATCCATCCCAGTACAAGTCCTATCACCCCATGCCACCTTCCCCACCTTTTGTCTACAAAGCAACACGCTGACCCCACTCTCTGTACCAACTTGCTACCAATACAATGCCCTGCTACTTGTCACGCACCACCAAATTATATCAAATTTAAGACAAGGCAAAAGTTTCAAGTTCCCAAATGCAGTTTGTTCTCAAATTGTTCTTAATATCAAGAGCCAAGTTCTTCAATCCAAGACAATTTCAAGCCATGTACCTTCACATTTCAAATGTATCACACAACAAATTCAAATCATGCCTAATGTAACAAATTCACATGTATACATTCAGCAAGTCCAAAACATTTCAGTGTCACATTTAAGAATTATTATTTGCACACATAGCATATCACACACACCCAATTCAAGACAGAAAATGTAGAAGGAATTTCAGAATGAGAGGGGCACCACATCACAGTTCAGAATTCAAAAAGGGAAACAATGCAGAACCACAGATTAACAGCAGAAAACCTTAACATCAATTTGGAGAATAAGACAAAATTCATAGCAGAGATTCAGATTTCACACCAACCAAAACCCTGTCATTGAGAATGACCACGCAAGATCAATTTTAGAATTAGTGAGAGAAGGGAAAGGTTCAAGGTTTTCAGTTTTAAACATCTTACACAATAGCATGAAGATAGAAAAAAGGCCAAAGAGTTTACTACAGCCAAGAATTCAAAGAGGTTGACCAAATCAGATTCTGATCTCAATAAAGAGAAGCATTCAAAGAGAGGATAACACACTCAAAAAACACAGAGAGAACTTTGAAAAAAAGAAAAGGTTCATACCAGTTCAGAAAAGCAAAAACCTAATTTTGGTTCTAACACAAAGCTTCGAAGAACCCTAACCGCATGATTTTTCTAAGGAGAAAGAGAAGGAGAAAGTGAGAAAGAATAGAGACTTATCTGCTGATTCGTGGGATCCTCATCAGAGCTTGGTTTTCAAAAGAACTTCATTTGGGTAACTATTTCTCCTTTCCACCTTTGCTTTGCATTTGTGATTTACTCCTTTCGCCTTCCTGTGATTCAAAGGTTGTAGAGAGTCTTCTTTAGGATCTTGAGGTTTAGGGTTTTCGAAAGAGAATGCTGTAATTTGTGGGAGAATCGTTAGTTTTTTTTGCATAAATTAGCGTTAAATTTGGATTTAAGCTGGAAAGAGAGGGTTTTTACTTTGAGTGCGTGGCAACAGGGAGTGTCTTCGCCGGAGAAGATGGCGGATTCTGCCATGAGACCTTCTTCTCTGGCGACAGCTTAGGGTTTTCAGATGGCGTTGTTTTGGTCAGAAGGAGAGAAGAGTTGAAAGGCGTGAGAGAGAGTGAGTTTGCTAGGTTTTTGTTTTGTGTTCATTGTATCTATGCTGATCCATTCCATCTCCATGTGCACGTGTTTTAACGGATGTGAAGGACGGTGACATGTGTCACCGTCGTAACCATTAGATTTCCTTTATCAGAGGATCCAGTACCCATATCCCTGTGAACCTCAGGGTGTTCTTTTGATCCAGGCTGTTGGTGTTTAGTTAGATTTTGAATCCACAGTTTGTGACTGAGTGTGCACGGGAGAGTCTCATCAGACTCTCCCCATGGAATCCACGAGCTGATTAGCTTTGGGCCTATTTTGAATTGCTTTTCGTCCCCCTCCCCAGAAGGCCCATTTGGACTTCTGTTTTTGTTTTTCTTACTTGTTTGCACCCCTGCTTCTTTTAAATCTTTTTTTAATTAATATTTTAGTTTAGGTTAATTGGTTTAGGTTAATTAATTTAGGTTAATTAATTTAGGGTAAATTAATCTAGGTTAATCAATTTGGGTTATTTATTTAGTATAATTAATGTAATTTTTAATTTTAATTAGGATTAGAATAATTAATTTTGATTAGGTTTAATTAGAATAATTTACTTTGGTTATTTATTTTCTAATTAGGTCTTAGTTTCTAACATTTTTTTAGTTAATATTAATTAGTTAATTTTCTTAGATTTATTTAACACTAGTTATTTAGGTTTAGTTAAACAACTTTGGTTAGGTCTTTACTTTGTTTATCACTAATTTAATTATATTTCATATTCTTTTCATTTTCTTTTTTATGTTGAGTTTGGCTTTGGATGTATAGTGTAATGACTTTCGCTACGTGTTTTTAATCTTACCATTTTTTGTCATTCTAGATATTTGTCCCTATGTGGTTTACCACATTCCAAAGGAATGATTCATTGTTGACTCATAAGTCATTTTTCTAGTTGGTCTAGACCTCCCCTTTTGCTTGACCTCTTTAGGATGATCACCCTTGGCCTCATTAGACCCACTTCCCTTTGACCTAATTTAGGATAGGATCATTACCCTCCTTTTGTAAGCACTATCATCATAGATGCTTATTTCCCCTTGGCCTTATTAGAGCCATTTACCATACACTTAAGAATTAGGGTAGAGTTCTTAAACTCTATGTGGTTCTCTCATTATAATGAGTATCCACTTCCCTTTTGACTTTGTTCAAAGTCAATCTCCTTAGACTAGTCTTTCAACTTAGATTTAGAGAGTTCCTTAACTCTATGTGAGTATCATGATCATAAATACTCATTTCCCTTTGGAACCTTGATAATTATCAAGAATTCCTCGTCCTTATTTAGGTGAACTACGAATGCTCTGATTCCATCCTAGTCAGGATACGTAGGCACGAGATGTGACGTCTTGGCGAGCATACCTAGTGTATATACCCATAGGTATTTACCTTAGCACATACCCTTAGCAAGCAAACATGATATAACACAAATAAAAATAAGAGGTTCCTGTAGAGTACTACAGATATCTAGGATGCTAACACCTTCCCTAGGTATAACCAACCCCCGAACCTTAGATCTCTTAGTCGTGTCTTCACATAGCGTGGTTAGGGTTTTCTTCGATCTTTACCCTTTCCTTTGGATAAATCAAAGCTCGGTGGTGAACTTAATGTTTTGTGATTCAAGTTAATTAATAGCTTGATATCCTATTCTCAACGCAACAATGATCATGGTCATTGCCATTTCCTGCAAAGTCCTATCCTTCCTCACTACAACTACATTCTGTTGTGGAGTTCTAGGGCAAGAGAAATCATGGGAAATTCCATTCTCATCAAACAGTTTCTCAAAATCTTTGTTTTTGAATTCACCATCATGATCACTTCTGGGTTTTACAGTTCTGAGATCCTTCTCATTTTGCACTTGGGAACAGAAGGTAGAAAACACAGAATATGACTCATCCTTATGTCTAAGAAATTTTACCCATGTCCATATGTTGTAGTCATTAACAATGACTAGTCCATACTTCTTACCATTGACAGAAGTAGTTTTCACTAGTCCAAACAAGTCAATGTGAAGATGCTCCAATGGTCTGGAGGCCGAAACAACATTTTTAGCTTTGAATGAAGTTTTGGAAAATGTGCCTTTCTGACATGCTTCACAAAACACATTTGAAGCAAACTTCAGATTTGGCAGGCCTCTAACTAAATTGAGTTTGTTAAGCGTAGAAACCTGCTAACATGACCCAATCGTCTATGCCATGTCCATTGCTCTTCGTTAATAGACATATGAAATTTAAGATTTTGACTTTTCAAATTAGAAAGTCTAATTTTACAAATGTTGTTTTTCTTTTTTCCATTGAAAAATAACCGAGCCATCCTTTTGACTGACAGTTTTGCAGGAGTTTTGATTGAAAATAATGTCATAACCATTGTCACTTAATTAACTTATAGACAGAATGTTATGAATTAGTCCTTCAACAAGAAGAACTTTAGTAATATAAGGGAGAGAACCATTACCTACTATGTCGGAGCGAATGATCTTCCCTTTCCGATCACCTCCAAAACCGACGACGCCTTTAGGCTTATGTTCCAGGCTTTGGAACATATGCATTCTTCCCGTCATGTGCCGCGAGCATCTAGAGTCCAGGTACCATGACTAGTGTCTTAACTCAGCTGCTAAGGATATCTACAACATATATTATTTTGTCCTTAGGTACCCACATCTTTCTGGGTCATTTTGGGTTGGTCTTCCCAGTGTTTTTTTACAACTTCAGGTTTCTGTGCAGGATATTTATACATGAATGCATGATTAGAATGGGCATGAGTTTTTGTTTTATCCTTATATTTTGCAATAGCTTTACCTTTAGGCCTAACATCATTTTGTTTCCTAGAAGGAACAACATAAGATTCAAGAGTATTAGGCTTGTCATCTTTTTCAGAATCAAATTTGTCATCAGAATCATAGCCAATACCCCTTGTCTCGTTTATGCTAACGCCATAAATCATGCAAGCCATTAAGCTTTTAATCATGCTTCTAGCAAGAAAATTCTGGAAAGATTTATCATTCTTCTGTATAATATTACCAGAACCTGTAGAGGCTTGAGAAATTATTTCCTTCTCATGTTTGAGACTCTTTCTTTGAGGTACAAAGTTGTTTTTCAAAATACGATTTTCTTCACTAAAACTTGAAAAGTCTTTATGTAGCTTATAGTAAGCTTCTGATTCATATACATGAGTATTTTTTAGATCCTTGTACTTGTCTAGAAGGTTCTAATATTTTTCCAGAACTTCTGACAAACTAAATTCGAGCTTAGAACGAGAAAGTTAAAAAAAAAACCTCTTCAAAATCTGACTCTAATTCTGATTCTGGTTGACTCGTTTCTGCAGGAGCTTCTATGAAAGCCATCAGAGCCACGCTAGCCTTCTCTTCCTTAGAGTCATCTACAGAAGAATCTGAATCATCCCATGTAGCCATAAGACCATTCTTCTTCCCTCGGAAGTCTTTCTTCTTGGGTATGTCCTTCTTCAGCTTGGGGAAGTCATTCTTGTAATGACCTGGCTCCTTGCATTCAAGCCAGATGACTTCTTTGCTGGCTCCAGCTTTCTTGAATCTAGAAGTGGACTCAGAATAACCACCTGTCCTTCTTTGTCCTTTAAATGTTCATTTCCTTTTTGTCCAGAGTTGATTAACGCGTTTGGAAAGAAGATAAAATTCATCTTCTTCTTCAGATTCTTCAGCAGTATCAACTTGAAAAGCTTTAGTTATCTCAGGTTTTCTTGAAGACTTTAGAGTAATAGACTTTCTCTTTCTCTTGGGCTCATCTTCTTCGAGCTCAATCTCATTGCTTCTTAAAGAACTGGCCAGTTCTTCAAGAGAAGTATTGTTGAGGTCCTTTGATAACTTTAGAGCACTTACGTTTGGTCTCCAACGCTTAGGTAGACTTATGATGATCTTCTTGACATGATCAGTAGTAGAATACCCTTTGTCCAAAACCTTAAGCCCTGTGACAAGAGTTTGAAACCATGAGAACATGTTCTCAACAGTTTCCTCGTCCTCTATCTTGAACGCTTCATATTTTCGAATCAAGGCAATATTCTTGGTTTCTTTGACTTGTGTGTTCCCTTCATGTGTCATCCTCAGAGAATCAAATATAGATTTTGTCGTATCTCTGTTGGTGATCTTCCTATACTCAGTGTATGAAATAGCATTTAGCAAGACAATTCTTACTTTGTGATGATTCTTATAATCTTTTTTCTGTTGATTTGTCATCACTCTTCTTTCAATTTTGTTGCCACTTGCATCTACTGGGTGCATGTAGCCATCAACTACTATGGCCCATAGATCAACACCATGACCTAGAAAGAAGCTTTTTATTTTGTTCTTCCAATAGTCTAATCTGTCTCCATCAAAAATATGAGGTTTAGCAATGTAGTGATCTCTATCATTTATTTGAGCAACTGGAGGTGAAATGGCAGCCACTGTGTTTCACACTGGATCTTTATCTGACACTTTTATGTGTTTGATAATCTTATCAAGACTAGAACCGGAGCTCTGATGCTAATTAAAGGTGACAAGAAACACAAGAAAAGGGGGTTGAATTGGGTTTCTAAAAATCAAAGTTTTTTCAAAACCAACTCAATGCACAAAACATAAACAACAAAAATAACATGTTATTTTTATACTAGTTTGATGTTAACAAAGCTATATCCAGTCCACCCTACCAAGGTGATTTCGCTTTCTCAATAAGGAATTAATCCACTATAACTGGAACTGATTATGAACACCACAAAGACAATCGTCTTTGTCTTCTCGAGTATGAGACTAAACCCTAGTCACTCAAAGTAATCACTCAAATAATATTGAGATTTACAAGTTGTGTTTACAAAGAATGCTTCTAGAAAGTATATTAACACAAGGATTAAGTACAATAAAATAATCACACAAGGTAAGCAAAAGCTCTATGTGTATTTCTTTACAATATTCACAAGAATAATATTTTCTGGAAGAACGATGCAGCGTAAATAATATTGAGCAGCGTGTGAATTAGAAACCCAATTCATTCTTCCAAATCTTCCTTATATAGCCAAGAAAAGATCCGTTGGAGGGTAGAATGAGAATCTTCATGAATGAGTTAACGCCTTGAATAACCGTCATCGAAGGTGGGAGATTAAATCGTACAGTATTAATGTCCTTATTTCACAAAATCTGCGTAGTAGAAGGAATGTTTTGATCTTGTATTGTGTACTTTTATCTCACGTAAAACCTTTTGATCTTATCTTCTAATATTCAGAGGATTTTGATTAAATTTTTTGAAGCGTGTTTAGAAGGATCAAGGGCTTGGTTGAGAGACATCAAAACGTATGTCTTCAGAGTATTGACATTGTTCCTCAGAACCTTGTCTTCAACACTTGTTCTTCAAAATCTACAAATATTGAGCGCAAATATTGAAGGTAGATGATCCTTCAGAGGCTCTCCAATCAAAGTCATAGTCAGAAGCTTTAGCACAAACTTTCTTCATAACCTTTGTCTAAGAGCTTTCTAGAACTTGACAGCATCTTTTAAAGCACTTGTATCTCGTCAGAGTCAGAGTGTATTGATTCCAGAGTCTGATGACGTTACATGTGAAAGCTTCAGAGTCAGAACCTGTTAAGTAAAAGCTACACACTAGACACAAAACCATTAGTGTACAAAAATTGTTCTCTAGAAAACAACGTGTTGTTATCATAAAAACTAAAGGCCGGATGCACAACCAAATCGTGTTCTAATAAGTGCATCCTCTCAGACAATGGGAACATCTAAGAATTTAAACCAATTTTTTATAGGTTGAAAACCCACAATCCTATGGCCAAGAATAATCCGTCAACAAGGTTATGTTAGAGCAAGAGTTGTCTCTACAAGTCGTCTCTATGTTTTGATGATAACAATGGTATTTGTGAAAGAACCATTTTATGTTCTAATGTGTGTTGTGTGCAAATCATAATCATAGAAGATATCAGATCCAACAAGCACCAGTCAGATATGCGCAATTGATTATATGCGAAGTCACTATGTGTGACACAAGTCGCAAAAGCAAGTATGCCTCTGTATCTAATCATAATCAATCAGATCCAAGGATGCCGATATTGCTGTTGCAATGCTCTTGTGGATGCTCTCTGAGAGTGGTTATGATTCTAAAGATAGCGAAGCTTCTGAAGAGACAATCTTCTAGAGAACCGAAGTACTGAAGATTCCAATGACTTGAAGTTCTGAAGGCTGAAGGCTCTGAAGACCAAGTGCAGAAAGACTCTGAAGACTTGTGTGTTCTGAAGGATTATGGTTCCAAAGGTCAAGTACTGAAGACTCTGAAGACAGATTCCTAATGGACAAGCTCTGAAGTTTTGGAAGACTTGAAGCAGTAAAGGATAACGGATTTAAAGACAAGTGCTGAAGTTCTGAAGGCTGATTCCTAATGGACGACTTCGGAAGACTGAAGACTTGGAGTTTCAGATATCCTGTTAAGAAGTCTCTACTCATGCTTCAATTAAATTACCATCAGAAGCCTCTGAAGATTTGAAGACAAATGTTACCATTAGCAATGACTGTACACCGTTCTAAAAGACCAATCACATCACTTCTACAGTAAAAAGAAGATATGGCAGTACAACTTTAATCATTGCATAACGATTCTTTTCAAATGGCCAAAAGTTCTCCAGCGGCTATATTTTACTTGGCTATTTAAAGAATGGAGAAAACGCTTCTGAGGTATCGATTCTGTTGATCATGTCGATTGGCTGCAGAATTGATCAAGTCATTGTGTGAAGATAGCAACAACGATGAGTTCTCATTGTAACGCTTAATATCCAAAGCTATCACCATTTACACACGACCATTGTTGTTGAAGCTCAAAGATCAGAAATCAACACAACAACAATTAATTGGGACAAAAACCGTTGATGAAGAAGACAACATTGCAAATCAGTCAAGTCATCAACCACCTTTTCGTCTGAGCTACATTGAAGATCTGAAGCAAGGAGTTGTTGCTCGAAGCTTGCTCAACCAAAAAGACGAAGAAGAAGAAGATCTACAAGATGTCATCAACTGTCAAATTAACATACATCTTTGAAGAATCTTAAGATAGCAAAGAGCTGTTGCTCACATCTTGCTTGAACACTTGTGTGTTCTAATGTACTTAAACTTAGGAGTTATCTGCTCGTTAAGCAGCATTATCGTAATCTCCTGTTCAACTAATTCTATGTGAATTAGGATTCCTCAAGTGATCAGCGTGATCAGAAACTTGAGAAGACAATGGCTTGGTGTCATTGTGGTAAAAGCCTGAAATAGGCTCAGTAAACGTTATATTCGTTGCGACGAATCCCTGAACGTTTAGCTGTGAAATCCTAGCAGTAGATCTTGCGATATTGGAACCTGTAGGTCAATGTTCGTTATATTCATTAAGTTGAATCCCTGAACGGTTCATTGTGTGTTAGTCACAGCTGCGGTTGTGCAGGTTGTTAGTCATCGACTGTTGCCCGTGCATCTGTAATCGAGATTGGTTATAGTGGATTAAGTCCTTGTGTTTAAGGCGAAATCACCTGAGGAGGGTGGACTGGACTAGCTTGGGAATGGCTCAAGTGAACCAGGATATACCGTGTGTTATTTACTCTTTCTTATGCCTTGATTTATTGTTTATGTCTTACTCTAAATTATCAGAACCTTACATAAGCAAATCAGAACCTTGCATCTTAACTCTGATAAGCTTCCGCACTGCAAGTTCTGAATCAAACATATTTTATTCAGACTCTTCTTGTTACTTATGCCTTATGCAGTACAAGATCTAAATGATGCATATCTTATTCAGACTCTCCCTGTCATATATGCTTTACGCTATGACAAGTCTGAATGCTACTTCGCAAGTAAGAGTCTCTCAATGAACTCTGATGTTCTCTTAGTGCTTTAACGATAAGAGGCAAAAAGTTTTTAAGAGTGAAAACACAATTCAAACCCCTCTTTCTTGTGTCTTTCTCGCACCTTCAATTGGTATCAGAGCTCCAGTTCTGTTATTGATGGATATCAAACACTTAACAATGTCAAAAAAGATCCAAATATGGTGCGTAGAAATACTCTGGATGAGATTACAATCCACTTACAATTTCTGTAACAGCTCATAAGTTGACTGTGTACAAAAGTTGTAATCAATCGGATTACTTGAGCAAGTCACTAATTCTGAAAGTTTGCAGTGGTCATCAACTAAATCTACCTCACGTAAGCCTTGATGAAGATTGAAGAACCAGCTGATAAGATAGACTCATCAGATAAGAAGTAGTATCTGTTGAATGCTTATCTTGGAAGATACGTATGGATAAACCACGTATTTGCTCAAAGTTGAATCATCAGAAAACAAGAAGTCTTGTTTACTGAAGATTAATTCTTTATGAGTTTTTGAGATGTTTTCAAGAAACAGATTAGGTCCACCCTTGACTTTCTCGTTTGAAACTCATTTAGAACTTCTTCACGTAAAGAAGAAAGATTGTTGTTCTATGGTTTTCGAACTTCAGAACAAAGATTACAGAAGAAGCCAGAAAACTGAAGAATGTTCAGAAAATGGAAATCTGGTAACCCTTCAGGAATCTGATGTAGGATGATTCCTAAGCATTGGTTGTAATAACATAGACAATTAAGTATTGTTAACGTGAGACTCTATCTCAGTTGAACCAACTTGAATAGGTCAGAATGTTATCTGATAATTCTCTCAGAATTTCATGCTCCATAAATTCTGGAATCAGAAGTAGCTTGACTAGATGCAAAGACTGAAGTCATCTACTCAAAGTCAGAAGATGTGTTGAGATATTAACTAATTCTCTATAGTACATAACTGTTCAGAAGTTTATGTTTAAACTAATGAATTAGTGACCTTCTAATAATCAGTACCTCCACACTCTGAGGATTACCTTCAGAAATCAGATGATATTTCTGAACAAATAAACGAAGTGGTCATCTGAAAAGAAAAATTGATTCTAGTCTCAGACTAGAGATCCGAATCAGAAGACATCGATATTCTTCAAACGTCAGATCCCTCTGAAGGAAGCAGAAGCTAAAAGATGATGTCAGAAGCTCAGAGTCAGGATGGAAAGCACTCAGATAAAGAATCCCTGTAACAAGATTTCAAAATATCAAAGGTACGTTATTCTTCATTCATGATCATCCTTATTTCTGGATTAAAACAGTAGTGATATTTTGAATCTCGTTATAACCTCTAACATATTAGGTCTCGTAAGATTTATTGAAAAAGATTCTCACGAAATTATGTGTCGACGAATAGTAAAGAGTAAAATATGCAGTTATGATTATCTTGTGTCAGCCACTCCTTTTCGACTCATAAGTATGCATCTTTCCGTATCCTTATTTATGATCCGCTCTGACAAACTCTATATAGAGTCTATATCGTGTCTTGTCAAGCTGACCTCATAGCTACTCATAGCTATTCTCGAAAATGATGAACCTTGCCTGTTTGAGTTCATTAAATAGTTGTTGATCCTAAGTCCTTCCCATCTCATTTCCTCTATTCAAAAAAGAATCACTCCTTAAACTATCTCATAGTTTAATTTCCTTCTCTCTTAAACTAAATCACTCCTGTCTAAAATAACTTCCCACAACATCAGAGGAGAAATCTCTGATCTCGAACTCCTGAAGGAATTTACTCTGAATGTAAACCTTCTGCCTCAACTCAACAAAACAAGTATTCTCTCTGGAATTAAATTTCAAAACTGGGAAAACTACTTCAACATGCTTGTTGGACCAGTCTTTCCTGCGCTTGTAACTGAGTTCTGGGCAAATGCTCGAGTACTAGAATATGACTATGGCAAAAATGCTATCTTATCTGTGGTTGCTGGTTGTCTAGTCTTGATCAACCCTACCATCATAGCTAAAGCCATTAGGTGTGTTGAAGATGGTGTGACTGTGGAAAGAAATATCAACAGTCATAGCTTCGACAGACATATGCACGTCATTTTTGAAACTGAGGGACGTCCCACTCAACCATGTACCCTCACTCCCATTGCCAAAGATTGGTACAAGCTAATGGTAACCAATTTAAGACCAAGATAAAGAGGAGTAGGATGGTTATCTGGCAAAGAAAGATTATTTATTTTCTTTTTAGTGTCTAGAATCAAAATAAACCTACCCCAATCCATGTACAACCATCTAAAGGAAGAAACTAATCTAACTAGGGAAGACACAGTCTACCAAGTTCCCTACTGCAGGGTTATCTCCCATATTCTAGATCTTCAAGGAGTAGTTAGTCATTGCAGAAGAAATGGAATGACTGAGAAGATCCTTCCTGAGTTTTGTCAAACTATGACCTTCTTAGTCTAAGATAGGAAGTTACTTTTTCTTAGGATCTCAAGTTACTCAAGGTCCTTTTCTGTCTATTCTTATGTTCTAAACTTGATTTGTATCTTCTTGATTAATTATTGATGTATCCCTGATTAAGAAATGCTCATTTTTATTAATTTTACGTTCACGATGCCTTGATTATATATAAATTTCATTAATTATTAACCGAAATAAGATAATTAGGCATTATAAGTGAACCACATGAAAAGTTTTTAGGATTATCTAGAAGCCACAAATTTTTCTTAAGTCGTAATTATCTGACGGTTACTATTACCAATCATAAGAGATAAGCCGTGGTTATTGATCGAATAAACTTCTCTCATTAAAAATTAATCATTAAACCTCTTTTCCCACGTTACTTAACCTATCTAGGAAAAATCAACCGTTACCCTCTCAAATTCTCAAGATCTTACTCTCCTCATTTATCTATAAAAGGGGCTTAACCCTTAATCACTTATCACAACTCTCACGCTATCTAAACTCTGCCTAAGTGCCTTCTACTTTGATCACTCTATCATTCTCAACAATGGCTTCCTTCTCTCAAAACGATTTAACCCCTATAACCACACAGACTCCAGTTGAAAACCTCCTCGTCGGATCGGAAACAATTGTGAACTTTAATAGTTTAAAATCAAATGGATGTGATGTTACTCCCTCGATGGAAACTCAAGGATGGAGTAAGTATTTCAAGAGGTTGGAAGGACCAACCTACGGTTGTTTGGTTAAAGATTTCTGGATTCATGCTAATGCAGGCTCAACAGTCATTGCCTCTTCAGTTTTTGGAAGGAAAATCTTCATTTCTGAGAAGACCATTGCAGATCTTTTGATGCATGACAATAATGGATTCAGAATCACTAAGGATCTACTTAGTGAGGAAAGAGAGGATAAGGTAATGGCGTCTATCTTCAAAGAAGAAGTTACAATTGAGAACCAAATATTCGCAAATCTGAAGTATTCACTACAAGTTTGGTTCAGAATCCTGCAAGGAAGTGTTTTTCACCATCTTCCTTCAAATCAACTTAATGACACTAAAAAATGCGTCATATTCCTTCTCCTTAAAGGAATTAAGATACATCTTCCTTCAATCCTCTTCAAACTTCTTAAGGAAGCTATAAGAAACTCCAGAACTGGTTCTGACGCAGAAGTCTGACATATTCCATATGGAAGACTCATTTCTGATGTTTTGGTTGAATTAGGCGTAATTGATGATATTTTAATTAATGAGGGAGAATTAAGAAAGCTGCTTAAAAGTGCAGGAAAGATTCTCATATTTAAGAATCTTAAAAGAGAAGACGTCGCTCTGGATGATACGCCGTTTAGGAAATTGATGTTGGCCACAAGGGTTCCTGTTGAAGGATTTCCAAACTTCATAACTCATAATCAAGCAGAAGTAGGGAACTATCTGCAATAATTTAAGGACGAAGACATTAGTATCTAGATTAATATGAAGAATATTTCTGATGTACTTCAAGAACTCTCAGATTAGAAGACAAAGGGAAAGAAGCAGAAAAGTGCTGATGACGAGGAACCTTCCTCAAAAAGGTAAAAAATCGTCAATAATGCATTAAAATCTTTCAAGGATAATGTCATCACTAGAATCCAGAACTTAATAGAAACATCTAGTTCCTGCATGAATCTCATGGAAATAGGAAATATCTAGACTGAGTTCCATGGATGGATCTCAGAAGAGATTGTGAAGAACAAGAGGCTGGCAATTACTCAAGCAGGAAAAAACCAATTGCATACCTCAAGAACCGATGAGTCTGAAAACTCGTCCTCATCCTCTTCCTCATCATTAGGCATCCTTAGTTTAACTCCTAGGAACCTATTTTCATTAGATTTATGTTTTGATTACTCCGAACAAGTTAGGATTTTGGAGAATCTATGTTTTGAATTTAATGAAATATCTTTTGAAATTATTCCATGTTAAAACTGTTCATTATCATATGGGTTATGTTCTAAATGCTTATATGCTCAAACTTTTTGATGATGTCAAAAAGGGGGAGAAATAGAAATATGATTTTGATAGAAATCTTAAAAGAATAGAATGCAATGCGCAAAACTCAAACAAGTAAATCAATGAGATAAAATACGTTTACTACTAATGTTTGTTGTTTGATGTTTAACCGAGGAACTCTGAACAAGTTCACTAGGCATTCTCATAACAGGTTAAGAAAACAAGAACTTTGTTAAAAGTTCTTATGAACTGTTTGTTCATATGATCGAAGTTGTACACTTCGTGAACATGTGTTCAGAATCAGATCTACCCAGTACTGTTCAGAAGTTGAGAACTTTCTGAAAGTTAAAGTTATCGTGATCTCTGTTTCACTTTGTTCAGAAGCTGTAAGCTGTCTAAGAATATGATATTCAGAACATAAGAATCAGAAGAAGGAAAGCTCTGAAAGCAGTCAAGACAAAGTTTACATCTCAAGATGCTTTTCAGAAGAACTAAGCAAATTTGAAGTCGAAGACTGTCTGAAGAACTGGATTGAAGATCCAAGAAGAGGAGGTTCTGATTTTCACCAAGAATTCAATTAATAAGAAAATGATTTGGTACCAGACTAAATCTACACTTGGTAGTCAGACTCAGTATATAATGATTGGTATCAGACTCAGTCTGTAGTAATATCAATCAGAGCCAAGCTGTGAAATTTTTCAAATACCTTCATTGGTATTAATTTCAGCATACTTCAAAAATACCTTTCAGTTGGTATCTACTTTGGTATCAGACTAAGAATCAAAATCACATTGGTATCAAATTCAGAATCAAGCGTTGATTTATCACTAAATTATCCTTCTATTGGTATCAAATCAAGAATCAAGCTTTGATGAACCACTGAGTTGTGACAGTAACAAGGTTCTGAGATGAAGGCATGCGTTCAAAGTCAAACTCTGAAAAGTCATGATCTTATTAGTGATTTAAAATTAATATATCTGAATTACGATTCTGAAGATCCCAATATCTGACTTATGGAAACTAAGGGGAGACTACCCAGAAGATTCAAATGTTAAAATCTACAATCTTCATCAAGTCTGAACTCAGAGGGAGTTTCTTAAAGATAGTGTCCGTTTCTGATAAATAGCGAGGCTATGTTATTAGATGAGAACTGTTTTTTTTCTGTGCTAAAATGAATCTGTTGAAAAGTAGAAAATGCCTCAAACGTCTCTGAAGATTATGAGCTCTGATACGACGTACAAAGGAACTAAGTTCTAAAGGTCTTGTCATACCCCAAATTTTGACCACTAAGATTTCCCATCATTGTGCAAATCATCAGAACAATATGGATGGACCATCATACCTCATTAGTCTCCCAAAGGTGGGTGAGCATTCACTACAAACAGGATTTAGGGTTTCAAGCCCTCGCAGAGCTCTTAGACAATGGATCAATCAAGGAATGACATGATCTTCAACTTGTCTAGCCTCTCAAATATCCACAATGGATCAAGAGGACTCCCACTTCAAGGATTAAGCACAAGGCTGCTCCCTTCTAGGTGGATCAAGCCTCAGGATCGCCAGTGTCACCAAATTAGGGTTTGGTCGACTAGGGCCTCCAGATGGAAATTTTCCTCTGGGCATGAGCCAATGCTTCAAAGCATAACCTAAAATGCTCCATGGAACATCATATACCCCATCATCAAGTCAATTTAGCCTCAGGGGATGTATACATCAAAAATCAGGAATTAGGGTTTCTTGACCTAATTCACCCCTAAGTTGACTTTTGGGACAAATCATGAGCCAAGACCTCAAGACATGATTTGAAGGTCTCCAACATACCACGTTGATCCATTTGCAACAATGGATTGACCCAAGAAGCTTGAGCAACAAGTTTCAATTTCATCTGAACCACAGTTAGGGTTTCGCGAGAAAAGTCAACTGTAGCTTTGACTTTTGACCAGGACATGCTCCCAAGCCGTCGGACACGATTAAATACACCCTATAACACCCATGGAACATGTCCATCAATTTTGATTTAGGTCAAGGACATGATTTCCTAAAGGATCGCACAGTTTGGAATTCATCTGATAAAAAGTCAATTGTGCACAAAAGTCAAACTTTGACTTTTTGAGATTTTTCATAAAAATGCTTTTTTAACCCTAAAATGATGTTAATGTGTGATTGGAATCATCATTCATTAAGAAAAATCAAAGAAAGTGGGATAACTTGTAAAAGGGGTAACCATAAAAACTTAGAAATTTTTCTAAGTTATGGAATAAAGTGGCAAGGGTACCAACTTTGGAGGATCTTAACTCCTAAACCACAAAGCCATTTTTCCCCATCCAAAGATGGATTTGTAGCCCTCATGGCCCTCTACAAAAATGTCAACTACACTTCATCCCAATTCATCATGGATTTTGAGTTATGGTTGGATCAAAATGGCTAAAAACCTAAAATTGACATTTTTCAACACTTAGCCAAAAATCTGCCTTGTAATTTCAGCACAATATCCCAACTTCAAGGCTATTTTTCTCCATGATCCAAGTTGAACCAGGTCTAGTGTCAAACATCAAAGTTGAAGTACGTCATCTAAGCTTTCCGGAAAGTCCTAGAACGTCCATGTAGCATACTCGAGCAGGGAGTTATGGATCTTACAAAAAGGCTTGCTGCTGCTGAATTTTTCAGGGCAGATTTGCACATTTTTTGTGCCACACGAATTTTCAAGCCTTGTCATCATTTTGGACACATCTAAGGATCAAATCCAAGTGGGATGATCTGATCCATGAGCCTCCCAAGTCCAAGGAACAAAAAAAGCATGCCAAAACCTAGAAATCCCTAAAAGAGGGACAAAACTCCAATTTTGGTTTGGAGCATTTAATGGATGCTTAGAGGTGGCATGAACTGATCTTCCTCCAACTGAATTCAGTCAAGATTCCTCCAACAACTAGGGAACCAGCAGCCTGTGCTCTAACCTCTAGCCAATGGCTAGAGGAAACTTGGATTTTCATTGGCCAACATTGGCCAAACCTCTGCTGCAGCCACCATTCACTATTGCTTGCAAAACAAACTTGCTCTACTATAAATAGAGCTCATTTGTGCTCAGTTTGAGTACACCAAAGCCATCAAACAGATGCTTTCCTCAAATTCTCTCTTTCACTCCAAAATGCCTTCTTTAGTAAGGAAATTTTGAGTTTTTGAGTTAGAGAGCATTTCCATCACAGCTCATGATCCTAACACCTCATAAACATCATATGTAGGTGATCTAAACTCTCACAAGTGACCTATAACACCAACATCACAAAGTCACCTCTCAAAACCTCAAAATGGCACTTTTTTGCATTTTTTAAGCCATGTCTTGATTCAGTCACTTTCCAAACCAGATAAAACCTCAAACACACTCTAAATATCATCCTTGAACTGTCCCAAATGGTGCCACACATCTGGAACACCATTTGAGAGAGTTGGCATTTTGGCCACTTTTGACCATTTTGCGAGAAAGTGCTCAAACTTGCTGCAGAGGTTTCCAGCTGATTCCAACCATCCTAAAAGCTTCTAAGAGGTCATTTGAGGTTGTCCAAAGCATCAAATCATTTCTGGAACAAAGCACTTGGTAGGTTGCCCAAAATCTCCAAAAAAGAGGTAAAATTCACAACTTGAATTCTTTGAATCATGCTTTCCTTTGTTGTCCGCATACATGCATCATATTGAACAATTCTTGAGGCAAAAATTTAATCCTTAATGTGTATGTTGTGATCCTCCCACTGTTTGCATTTTAATATGTTTATATGTGGAATTTTGGTTGTTTTAAAATCATGTCCAGTTCTGGTTTTTTTTATTGATGTGGTTTGTACATTAAGTTTTAGTGTACATGAGTAACACCATTGGATTCCTTGCAAAAAATCGGTCAAGATAGGTTTTTACGGATTTCAATTCCGATGAAAATTGAGAGAGTTACGCGCGTCAGAAATTTGACGCGAAACGGCGCCGAAAACAACGTGCAGTTCTGTTTTTTTATTTCTGCATTTCGTGTGCTGATTTTCCGTGTGTGTGAGTAATATCATTGGATTCCTTGCGAAAAATTGGTCAATATAGGTTTTTACGGATTTCAATTCCGATAAAAATCGAGAGAGTTACGCGTGTTGGAAATTCGACGCGGAACGACGTTTTCAATTAGTAGCAGTTCTGGTTTTTTAATTGCTGCATTTTGTACATTGAGTTTTAGTATGCATGTGCAATACCATTGGATTCCTCGCGAAAAATCGGTCAAGATAGGCTCTTCCGGATCTTAATTCGGTTAAAAATCGAGAGAGTTACGCGTGTTGGAAATTCGACGCGGAACGATGTTTTCAAAATAGTGCAGTTATGGGTTTTTTATTTCTACATTTTGTGTGTTGATTTTCCATGTGCGTGAGTAATACCATTTGATTCCTTGCGAAAAATCGGTCAAGATAGGTTTTTACAGATTTCAATTCGGATAAAAATCGAGAGAGTTACGCGCGTCGGAAGTTTGGCGTGAAACGATGTCGACAAATTAAGTGCAGTTCTGGTTTTTCGATTTGCGTGTTTCGTACGTCGAGTTTCAGTGTGTATGTGTGGTACCATCGGATTCTTTGCGAAAAATCGGTCAAGATAGGTACTTCCGGATTTTGATTCCGATAAAAATTGAGAGAGTTATGAGTGTTTGAAATTTGATAAAAAACGTGTTAAAAATTAAAGTTTCGGTACTAGTTTTTACCCCATAAGAAATGTCGGAGATGATATTGTGACATCTTTCCTCTTTTTCTTATTTTTTATTTTCAAAACTCAACCAATTTTTTTTACATAGCAAAAAATCATCATTTTCCAATTCATACCCCATAATATTTTAATCCACAAAAAAATCACAAAAAAAAGTATTATTTTTAGATTACTTTTAATATATTTAAAAATAGTATTTTAAATTGTTTTAAATGCTTTTAAAATGATTTCTTTTTTCTTGATTTTTAAAACCAAAATGATTTTAAATATTTATGTGGATAAAATATTTTTTTCATAAACTTTAATCATTATTTAATGATTTTATTGATATTTTTATCATTTTTTACTTAATTTTTCTTGGAAAAATGCCTTAAAAAATGAAATTGGGGTTTTCTTTGATTTTCACCCTAACAAATCTTTTTCAAACACTTTGGGCCTCTATTAGAGTGTAAGACCCAATCCCCTTTTAACCAAAACAATTTTGGGCCTCACTTATTTTATAAGTCCCTTTGCGTTAAAAGAAAACCTCGGCGCGATCGCCATTTTCAAACGAAAATCAACTGGGCTTCTCTTTGAGCTGTAAGTCCCATTTCTTTTCATTTTTAGACTCTTTGGGCCTCTATTAGAGTGTAAGACCCAACTCTTTTTTTAACAAAACAATTTTGGGTCTCAGGTATTGTATAAGTCCCGATACGTTAAAAATCTCAGCGCGATCGCCATTTTCAAACTGAAAATATTTTGGGCCTCTCCCTGAGTTGTAAGCCCCATATTTTGTACAAAAATACACTTTGGGCCTCTAATAGAGTGTAAGACCCAACCCCTCTTTTTTATCACTTTTTCATATTTTCTCATTTTTCATATTGTTTTTTAATGATTTGGAAAATTAATAACTCCCTTAGTTTTGATTATTTATTATTGGTTCTTTTTTCTGAAAAATCAGAAAAATAGTAAAATATTTTATTCTACAAAAAAATAAAATTTATATTATTTATTTAATATAGTTGGTATTTTTGTGAATAAATTCATTTTTAATTGTTTTTAAACATTTTAAAAATGAATATTCATCTTGAAAATCAAAACTAAATAAGTTTTAAATCATCTTGTGATTAAAACCTCATTTTTCAAACCTTAACCAAAAATCAAAAGTGGTTTATTTAAACTTATTTGATTTTTTTGTCATTTTTTATTAATTTTCTTTGAAAAATTACTTTTAAAAAGTGAAAATTGGGGTTCCTTTGATTTTTAATCATACTCAAATGTTTCAAGACTCTTTGGGCCTCTAATAGAGTGTAAGACCCAATCCCTTTGTAAATACCAAAATTTTGGGCCTCAGTCACTTGTATAAGTCCCACGGTGTTTCCAAAAACTCGGCGCGATCGTCGCCCTTTTCAAAATCAACCATTGGGCCTACCCTCGAGTAGTAAGACCCATTTCTTTTCTTAAAACTCACTTGGGCCTCTAATAGAGTGTAAGACCCATCCCTTTGTACAGAAAACCTTTCTTGGGCCTCAGTCACTTGTATAAGTCCCTCTGTACAAATTCAACAGTGCGCTCACTGATAAAACCCTGGGCCTCTCCTTGAGCTGTAAGCCCCAAATCTTTCTTTTTCAAAGCACTTTCTCCTTTGATTTTGAATATACTGTTGTTTTCAATCTTTTTTTGTTGAACAACTAACCAAACAGCATGGAAGCTCTACAACCGAGTAAGTGTTTACCCGCTTTCATTTACCGCTTTCATATGTATATAACTGTATTGTGGGGCTGTTTCACTGTAAGTCTCCTTTCATAAACTCATATATATAATTGTATTGTGGGGTTGTTTCGCTGTAAGTATTCTTTCATAAACTCATATCAATTGTGTAATAATAGTATAGATATTTAGAGTTTTCCCGGCAACTACGTCTAGCACTAGGTAAAGCCGTTTCAATCACTCTTAAATAGTCAAAACTAGATCCCCATAGGATTACCAGACACAGTCTTCCCTCCTCTTGGGGTTAAACAATATGGAGATATGAAAGGCAGCATTCTCTGTGAACCCTTTCATAGACTGTCACTCGTAGAAGTTGTCAAAGAAACTCTATTCCCCAGAGATGATCTCTTCTCCGTGAATTGCTTCTCTTGATTTTCTTCCAAATTCTCGAACTTTCCTGACTTTGATCTATTCTCGGTGAATAGCATTGCCTTGAATTTCTCGGGGTTTGGGGACCCACAGGCTTCTTAAAAGCACTTGTCAAGAAACTCTACTCCCCAGAGATTATCTTTTCTCCGTGAATGGCATCTCTTGAGTTTCTTCCAAATTCTCGAACTTTCCTGACTTGATCTATTCCTTGTGAATAGCTTGCCTTGAATTTCTCGGGGTTTGGGGACCCATCGGCTTCTTAAAAGCAATCGGCCTCCTCTTGGGCATCGTACAAGGACCCACAGGCTTCCTAAAAGCAACCCCGCCTCCTCTTGGGCTTAATACAAGGACCCGCCGGCTTCTTAGAAGTATTCACAACCTCCTCTTAGGCTTCGTATAATGATCTCTTCCGCCGGGAATGATAGCCTCCTCTTGGGCTTAGTACAAGGACCCGTCGGCTTTTTTAAAAGTTTCCAGCCTCCTCTTGGGCTTCGTACAAATTGTCCAGACGACCTCCTAAAGGTATAGGAACAAAACTTAATCATCTGCATAGAACAGTCCTTTCAAAAAGGCTACTACTGTTTCTTAAAACATAGTATAAAAGATAAAACTCTATACTTGAACAGTCTAATATCCTTGAGTCTCAAAGAGATTCTCAAGTGACCCCTTCGTTAAATAGGAAGGAAACCCGCAGACTCGGACAGTCTCAATACCCTTTGGATTTCCCGTTTCCTCAAAGAAAAGGAAATATCCCTGATCCTCAAATCAAATCCTTGAGTACAGTGTTACTTATATAAGAACTGATTTTCTCTTTAAAATCAGTATACTGGACCTGTCACTTAACTGAAACAGTTACCATAGCCTCCTCTTGGGCTTTGTTCAATGAATCTTCCCAGCGAAGCAAACGTTTAGCCTCCATCTCGGGCTTCATACGAGATACCAAAATTCTCCCTAGTGGAGTCAAACAACGTTTAGCCTCTCTCTCGAGCTTTGTACGAGACACATAAGAGACTCCCTCGTTGAGTCAATCACCTTTTCGCCTCCATCTCGGGCTTTATACGAGATACAAAAAGGTTCTTATTGAGCCAAACAAATTTCAGCCTCCATCTCGGGCTTTGTACAAGATACAAAAACACTCTCTTGTTGAGTATAAAAGATCCTCTTGTAGGATCAACCCCTTTTAGCCTCTCTCTCGAGCTTTGTACGAGACACATGATAGCCTCCTCTTAGGCTTTGTATAAGAAAAGCACTGGTCGATCCAATCAACCTTTTAGCATCAAAGTTGTGCCTCGTTCATAGTACACAAACATCAACAACTCCTTCCCCTTCATCTAATTGCTGTAAGCGGCAAGCCTCTGGATGATTTACATCCACGCCACTGTCCCTCTTTTAGCATGAGAAATTCCTAAGGAAAGATAGCATTGCTCTACACTGAGTTAAAGTCTTCTCCTTCAGGTTGGAAATCCCCTATAAAGGAAATTATGGCATTGTCGGATTCACACATTCCGGTTAAAGTAATTCTCCTTTATAAACAGTTGTGACATACAACCCCCTCTTTAGAGATGACAAATTCTCTCTAAAAGTCAAACCCTTTTAGCTTCACATCTTGGGCTTTGAACAAGATACAAATAGACCCTTCAGCTTCACATCTTGGGCTTTGAACAAGATACAAACCACCTTTCGCTTCACGTCTTGGGCTTTGAACAAGACACCAAAACACCCATTTCCTCCCATAGAATAGGAGGAACTACGAACGCTCTGATTTCCCTGTTTCGGTAAACGGGAATACGTAGGCATAAGATTGAAAGAAAAATCTTAGCGAGCACATTAAACAAAAACCCAAAATCCCATACTCTCACATCAAAAAGCATCAGTCCTAACATCCTAATCCTTGTTCCCCGCCAGAAACCTTCTGTCAAGGTAAAAAGAAAGAAAACAGTATTGGCGAAAATACAAATAATCAGTACAAAGCCCCCCCCCCCCACATTGATAGCATCCGTAACCTAACAGACCGCTATTTAAACTCAGTATACAAAGCAGGGTTAATTGGAGACATCTATTTCCCTTCCTTCATCAGCTCATAATAGGATAAAAAATGAATCGACCTGTAGTTTAAGCTCAACCGCAGAGAGCGACCAACGCTTAAGAACCGCGTCCAAAATCGCTTGCTACAGGTTTGAAGACGGAAGTTCTGATGAACTAGTCCAGATGTTGAAGACTTTTGTCTCCTTAAAGACAAGATAGAGAAATATTCCTTTTCTATTCTTTGTTCTGGCAACTCAAATTGTTATTTTGTGAGTTTTTGGATCTTATGAGATTCTAGATGATCACAGATAAAACTTTGAGGATAACACATTCAGGGGGAGCTGTTGTTCCGGACTCTGAATATGTTTAGTTTTGGTGATTACCTTGTATAAAATGTTCAATCAAAATACATGGTTTGGTCATCATAAAAAAGGGGGAGATTGATAGAGCAAGAGTTGTCTCTACAAGTCGTCTCTATGTTTTGATGATAACAATGGCATTTGTGAAAGAACCATTTTATGTTCTAACGTGTGTTGTGTGCAGATCATAATCATAGAAGATATCAGATCCAATAAGCACCAGCCAGATGTGCGCAATTGATTATATGCGAAGTCACTATGTGTGACACAAGTTGCAAGAAGCAAGTATGCCTCTGTATCTGATCATAATTAGTCAGATCCAAGGATGCTGATATTGCTGTTGCAATGCTCTTGTGGATGCTCTCTGAGAGTGGTTATGATTCTGAAGATAGTGAAGCTTCTGAAGAGACAATCTTCTAGAGAACCTAAGTGCTGAAGATTCCAATAACTTGAAGTTCTGAAGGCTGAAGGCTCTGAAGACCAAGTGCAGAAAGACTCTGAAGACTTATGTATTCTGAAGGATTATGGTTCCAAAGGTCAAGTGCTGAAGACTCTGAAGACAGATTCCTAATGGACAAGCTCTGAAGTTTCGGAAGACTTGAAGCAGTAAAGGATAACGGATTTAAAGACAAGTGCTGAAGTTCTAAAGGCTGATTCCTAATGGACGACTTCAAAAGACTGAAGACTTGGAGTTTTAGATATCCTGTTAAGAAGTCTCTACTCATGCTTCAATTAAATTACCATCAGAAGCCTCTGAAGATTTGAAGACAAATGTTACTGTTAGCAATGACTGTACACCGTTCTAAAAGACCTATCCCATCACTTCTACAGTAAAAAGAAGATATGGCAGTACAACTTTAATCTTTGCATAACAAATCTTTTCAAACGGCCAAAAGCTCTCCAACGGCTATATTTTACTTAGCTATTTAAAGAATGGAGAAAACGTTTCTGAGGCATCATTCTGTTGATCATGTCGATTGGCTGCAGAATTGATCAAGTCATTGTGTGAAGATAACAACAATGATGAGTTCTCGTTGTAACGCTTAATATCCAAAGCTATCACCATTTACACACGACCATTGTTATTGATGCTCAAAGATCAAAAATCAACACAACAACAATTAATTGGTACAAAAGTTGTTGATGAAGAAAACAATATTGCAAATTAGTCAAGTCATCAACCACCTTCTCGTCTGAGCTACATTGAAGATCTGAAGCAAGGAGTTGTTGCTCGAAGCTTGCTCAACCAAAAATACGAAGAAGAAGAAGATCTACAAGATGTCATCAATTGTCAAATTAACATACATCTTTGTAGAATCTTAAGATAGCAAGGAGCTGTTGCTCACATCTTGCTTGAACACTTGTGTGTTCTAATGTACTTAAACTTAGGAGTTATCTGCTTGTTAAGAAGCATTATTGTAATCTCCTGTTCAACTAATTCTATGTGAATTAGTATTCCTCAAGTGATCAGTGTGATCGGAGACTTGAGAAGACAATGGCTTGGTGTCATTGTGGTAAAAGCCTGAAATAGGGTCAGTAAACGTTATATTCGTTGCAACGAATCCCTGAACGTTTAGCTGTGAAATCCTAGCAGTAGATCTTGCGAGATTGGAACCTGTAGGTCAATGTTCATTATATTCATTAAGTTGGATCCCTGAACGGTTCATTGTGTGTTAGTCACAGCTGCGGTTGTGCAGGTTGTTAGTCACCGGCTATTGCCTGTGCATCTGTAATCGAGATTGGTTATAGTGGATTAAGTCCTTGTG
This sequence comes from Lathyrus tuberosus, assembly GCA_022829125.1. Classification (NCBI taxonomy): domain Eukaryota; kingdom Viridiplantae; phylum Streptophyta; class Magnoliopsida; order Fabales; family Fabaceae; genus Lathyrus; species Lathyrus tuberosus. The sequence goes on along the minus strand of JALAZF010000362.1, from coordinate 6,087,146 downwards.
TTCATGGCGAAATCACCTGAGGAGGGTGGACTGGACTAGCTTGGGAATGGCTCAAGTGAACCAGGATATATCGTGTGTTCTTTACTCTTGCTTATGCCTTGATTTATTATTTATGTCTTACTCTAAATTATCATAATCTTACATAAGCAAATCAGAACCTTGCATCTTAACTCTGATAAGCTTCCGCACTGCAAGTTCTGAATCAAACATATTTTATTCAGACTCTTCTTGTTACTTATGCCTTATGCAGTACAAGATCTGAATGATGCACATCTTATTCAAACTCTCCCTGTCATATATGCTTTACGCTTTGACAAGTCTGAATGCTACTTTGCAATTAAGAGTCTCTCAATGAACTCTGATGTTCTCTTAGTGCTTTAACGGTAAGAGGCAAAAAGTTTTTAAGAGTGAAAACACAATTCAAACCCCCCATTTCTTGTGTCTTTCTCGCACCTTCAGGTTATCCTTGACAAGATCAAGAATAAACTTGAGGAAGAAAATAGATTATGGCCTAAACAATAATATAAGGTATTCTACTTGATTTGATTTTTAATTTTCCTAAACTTTAATGACCGCATTCACCTTCTACTTTTATTCCTCGTGATTTTACTTAAATATGTCATCATTTATATTTAGGGGTATTGTGGTCGTATCAGACGATACCCCACTCATATACATAGGAAATTCCATTTAAATTGGTATTTGATTTGGACTCGATGTTTCCCATAGAAATAGACACATACATCTGGCAACGTGAACAATTTATTGAAGAAGGTATAACACTAATAAGTTTGAATTCTACCCTCTCCCCACTCTATGTGCTATCAACTTATCTGTTTTGTTTATATCGTTCATGAAAACTACAAACTGTATATGTTTCCTAAACTTTTTTTTAAATGAACTAAGAGAACGAGATATGCCTCAACTACATCATGTACCTCTTAGGTGAGGCACATAAAATGGTCCACATCCAATAATTTACATCAAAATTGAGAGCTTTAAGAAGATATAACTCACAATTTGTACCAAGAGAAATAAAAGAAGGTGATCTGGTACTCAAGCAGGTGGTGGCTAAAATTTCCCAGTCGGTAACAAATAAATGTCATATGTGTATTTTGATGTTTTTTTTTTGTATTTTCGATATTTCAAATAATTATCTATTTGTAATTTGATTTTATCAATTTATCATAAGTTGATTTTATAATTTAGAGTAGTATTGTACCTTAAGATATCCCTTACATTCACTTAGGTTGAAACCGTTGCACGTTTTTTATTGAGCAAAATTGTCAAAAGTCAATAATGGATGACTTGAATTCCAAAATAGAAGGCTTAAAACAAGGTGTTTTCTAAGCTTGATTCAAATCACTACTTTGGCTAATTCAAATAAAGAGTTAAGGAGAAATTTGGATTTTGGTGTTGTGAATGTGATTCGAATAAAGGATATGTCTGATTCGAATCAAAGAAACCTTCATGTGAACCAATACTATGGATGATCACAATCATGACTAAATGGATTCTTTTGAAAATCAAATCTAGTTGTGGGACTTGAATCATGTAATTTCTTGATTCAAACCACATGATTCAAATCATGATCAAATCAGGCAAGTCAAACACAATAATTTATCACCTTGATTCAAGTCCCTTTTTCATATGACTCAAATCATTATTGTAGGACCTGAATCTAATCAGTTGCTTAAACTTTCACCAATTTTGTGCCTTACCTCTAGCACATATATACTATTTTTTTTCTTTTCTATTTCTAGAATCCAATTTTTGAATCCATAACTCTCTTAAACTAAGAAAAACCAAGAGTGTTCTTTCTTTCACAAACACATTCTCTATCATGTCAAGCCTGTAGAAAAACTTCATAGAGTGTTGATTTCATGAGTTTTGTTTAGAAGTTATGTGAGATTATTCTGATAACCAATCATCTTCAACCTTAAGGTAAAAAACCCTCACTGTTGCGGCACACAACTCTAAAGATTGAGTGTGAGTAGTAGTTACAAGGTGCATTAGGAAATTAATATTTTTTGTGAAGTTTTCTGTGTGTATCAGATTGAAGAATCGGTTTGCGACTATGGTGTCTGGAGATTGACTTCTAACAAGAAAAAGGTTAGTTTCTTCCCTAGAGGAAAATTTGGTAGGGTCAAGTGAACACCAATAGCAGACAAAGTTTCAGAGTTTCTAAGATCCTTTAGTAGAACAAACGCTTGGACAAGGGAAATTAGGTAGGGTTGAGTGAAGAATGTTGTGGACTAAATCTTGGAGCATAACTTTGGGTCTAAGAAGGTCACTAGCTCAAACTCAAGTGAAGGTCTTATGAATTTGGAAGATTTTAGTGGTTTTTTTTCAACACAAGGGAAAACGAGATTCAGACTTGTGTTTGCCTTGAAGGTTCAATTTTGTCTTGATTGTCCGTTGTATAAAAAAAGCTTTTAATAATTTTTAAAAATAGAGGAATACCCTAATGGAAATTCAATTATTCATCATTAGAGGCTAGACTAAATGCTAGCGAGAACAAGTGCAGTAAATCAATATAAGTCTGGTGCATAATTTCTCTTTCCTTACCTCTTTTGAATCCCAATATAGATTTATATAAGCTTAGGTGTTGTGTTCTGGAACTAGAATTAGGTATAATCTTATGATGAAGAATCCTGAACCAGTGGTGTTGATCTCTAATACGATAGTGGACCTGCAAGGTTAGCACACCAACACTTAAGTAAGTTCAAGATTCAATATGAATGTAGTGAAAGGAAAATATTAGAAAGTGTAACTTGCATTTCACATCAGATTCCTTTATTCCTTGGGTCATTTGGAGTGGAATGGCGTTAATTTGGGTCTTAGCTCTTTAGGCCTTTATTCGTCCCAAAACAGTTTTCCCCAAGGCTTGTCGGGCATTACTGAGTCGAGGAAGTCTTTAGTTGTCATGTCGTTTGCTTCGAACTATAAGTTGAAATACTTTGAAGACTATAAGATTTGACTAAATTTTGGTAAAACATGGTGTTGACCAAAGATGTCCTAACATGAAGAAGTCTGTTAAAAGAAAACATATCAGACAAGATGTCCTAGCTTGGGGACTCGACATCTTGGTCTGATACAGCAGGTTATTGCAGATCTGCTCCAAGATTTAAGGCGAAACCAGAACATGGATCAAGGAATGACTAAACAGAGATTTCGAAGCCCATAGACAGCTGAAGATTATAAAAGGAAGACCAAGACCTAGGGCAAAAGTGTTAGACCGAGCAGACCTTGTTAAAACTTTTGTAAAATATAATAAGGGTTTAAGGTTTTGAGAGTTGTGTACTTTCTTGTGTTGTAAGTCACCCTTTGTATCAGTTTGATACATTGTGTTTGACATAAGTTTACATATTCAGAAACATGTAGGTAATGAGTTGTATATTGTTCTTGGATGAAGCTATTAAGTAAATTTAAGTATTACTGTTAGTCAAGAGTCTTGACTGAATATTATATTGGAAGGGTTGTCTTTCAATTGAACAGTTTGATGCAGTTGCTGAAGGCTGTAATTGTTAGATATCACTTAGGTGATTTAGGTATTGAGATGGGCTTCTCTTATCTAGATAGGTTTCTAGATAGAATTGCACTGGGTAGGGAATTAAGTGATAAGTTACCGAGGTTGTATACTTAGAATTAATACTACTGATAATGAATTCATTCCTGACTTGGTAGCCCCCAGATGTAGGTGTTGTTGTTCACCAAACTGGGTTATCATATCTTTGTGTTATTTATCATTCTGTTATGTTCAATTTAGTCTGCTCTTATGCTCAGAAGTACATGTCTTGACTGATGTTGAAACATCTGTCATGACATTGTTTCTGAATCTGCAGTTTTTGAATGTTCTTGTTTCTATCCTTGTTCTGACAAGCAAAGATCAATGTCTCGACATCTCTCATGACATCTGAGATCTGCTACCAGAATTTCAATTGGTATCAGAGCAGGCATCCTGGTTTATTTCTAGATGAGTTCTAGGGAAGATACTTTCTGGTTTTTGAATAAGGTAGTAGGTTGCATGATCAGACCATTCGTGGGGATTGTTGGACAGGTTGTTCCAGACAAACAACTACTGATGGTTGACTGATACTTTGTGAAGATTCTACCGCTGCTGCTAATAATGATGTTATTGTTACGTATGGTGGCTTATAAGATGTTCTAACATCTTACCTGGTGCATGTTGAAGATGGTATCAGTTTCTATAGTTGTTCCTGCCACCTCTAGTTGGGAGTAATAGACAGGAGAGAGCACTGTGACCTGGATTTATCTGAAGGATATTTCTATGTTGCTTGGGGGATAATTTTAATCAGGTAACATAAAGGGTAATTGGATGAAGAAGGTTGAGTTGAGGTCTTGTGTATCCAATTCATGATCTATGAATTTGATAAACACTCTATGTCATGTTTAAAGTAGCCCAAGATACTTGAGTTCTCTCTCAAGTCCACTCATAAAGGCACCTGTGTGTATGTTTGATAAATAGAGTCAGAAGAGAAGATGGTCAAGATGATGTTCCAAGAGTACTCAAAAGTGTGACATGAGAATGTCATACCATGGAAGAGTGCCAAGAGCAATTTATTTTTGCTTCCAACCCTATAAGAGATTGTCTTTGCTTGAGAATCTCCTCCCAGATCTCCTGGAAGGAAGTATTTAGGAGGATTTGCACAAGTGTACTGAGATTCAACTAGGCTGGAGCTGGAGTAATTATTGATCAATGTTAAAGCAGTCTCATGAGTGTAAAGACATTGGATCTGTGTCTTGGAACGTGATTCTGTTTATCCAAAGATGTTGTTGGTGTGCTGAAGAATGCCTTCTAAGGAAGTTTTGTTTCTTGAAGATTTCTTCCTAGGTTGTGCTGGATGTCTTATTTCTGGTTTTGGAGCTAGGCTTTTGTTTCTCCTTTGAAGGAGCTTGTGACTTAATCTATGCTGAAGGGATGTGAAGACATCTCTACCAGATTCTGTACATATGAAAGTCATGGAAACATGTCTAGGACATTTACACTGACATCTTGGAGACTTTTCTGGTCTTTCAAAGCTGAATCTGAGTGATCGTGCAGATAGTTGTGTCTATTTGGTTTAGTTATGGCGTGGAATATAATCATGTATGGATGATCCCCTTGTAGAATTATGCTTGAAGGAGACTGTCATCAGGGTATTTGTTTCTTCCCTTGAGTTATCCTGAAAAGGATTGGTTGTTGGTTTTCTTTCTTATGTGCATGATGAAGGTTGTTTACTCAAACTTGATTTCATGATCAAATATATGAGAATATGGAACTCTTGTTCTATTATAGTGGAATAGCCATTCAAGGTGGGATATTGTCCTGAAGTTTAAGGGTTAGATCTTCAAGACAGTTTGAGGCATGCGTGGTTTCATCAGTTGGCTAGTCAAGTCAGTGATCAAATGTTCTGACATTAGACTGAACATCAGGATGCTCATGTTGTAGTCATTTGTGTGCATTGGACCTGTACCATCTTGTATAGGATGGTCTCATTGGGAGTGGTTGCTCTCTAACTATATGGTTGTCTCCAAAGTTTATCTCAACCTCTTTGGATCATGCAATAGCTAAAAGCTCAAGGGAGTTTCTGATTGCTTGGTGTTTTCATATCTTCTTCTTGGAGTCTCATCTAAGATATTTGATATGAGTATTCCAGAGTTCTGTCTGGGGTAAGGGGGTATTAGTACTGGTAGTTTCAACCCTGTTGTTGTTCCCACATGATCAAGGACCAGGTGGAAGGTATTCTGATTGGTCACTTATGAAGGAAGGTAGTATTTGAGTATGACTCAAGAAACTACCTGCACAAGCTTGTTGCTCTAGGCTTATGATGTCATCACCTGTTGAAACATTATCCCTTGCTAGTACTGATGTACTGTGTCTTGTGGTGGACTATGCAAGGTGGAGTTTTGAAGGATAGAAGACTGAAGGGCAGAGGAGAAGCATACCTTGTTGAGAAGTCTACTTAGAATAGGATGTCTGAACTTTGTGCTTCTGGGTTGAAGCCTCATGAGGCTCGTGAGAGTTTATTTCTCTCTGTGGTATTCTGCCTTCTGTGATAGTTTATGATCTACTTCAGTTGTGACCTGTTGTAATTCTCATGTGTTCCTTGCAAAGGGAAGTGTAAGGATGGTAAGTTCAATGGTTCAAGAATCAAAGTCATGTCTTCTCTGATTGAGACCGATATCCTAAATGATGTTGGCACATTATTCCTGGTTTTGTTTTTTTGAGGATGACTGAGGTTGACTTTCAGTCTTGGAGCTATATCTATTCATGGTTAAGTATGGTGTAGAGCTACTGGTCAAGACTGTGTGGATTCTGGTGATAGGTTCTGATGGAAGTATCACTAGCTAAGATTGTATTAGACTGAATATTAAGATAGGAAGCAGGCTGATGTTATATCACTCTTCATATGGAGAAGGGGTCTGATGTCTTCCAATTGTGAGTGACATTTTGGCTAACCAAGGAGTTAAGAGGATTCGTGGATGTGAGCATTCTAGATTTGATTTATTCTCAAGAACAAGGTTGTCTATGGCTGTAAAATTCAAGAGGTATTTGTAAAGTGTATGGATGTGTTCAGGGGGAGAGTGATCAATGGTGTTATTTAGTCTCAATTCAAAGGTCTTTAGTTATAATACAAGGAGTGTGGTCCTGGTGTTTTTCCTCACTTATGAGCATGAAGATGCTCATGTGATTCTTGTGAGGTTGTGATGGCAGGCAAGATGTCTTGACATCGTGGTGTGTTGAGTTTGTGGCTTTGTCAGCTCTGCTTGGGAGTTTGAATTGCTAAGGCTATTGACTTATATCAATTTTGTTCTTAATTCTTAGGAGAGACCTGAGAAATAAGATTGGGTATTATCTGGGAGAATTTATTTTTCTTTGCAGATTGAGATAAGGTTCATGGGAATCCTTGTTGTTAAATGGGAGATGTTAGACATAATGTCTTGACATCATGTTTTGTATGGCTGAAAGAAGTGTGCTTGGGGCTCATTGGAAGCACGGGGACTATGCCTCAGAGGTCACAAGAAAGAGTAGACAAAATCTAACCAAGTGTCAGGACATTGTTTAGGACTTGTGGTTATTTCCAAGTAGAGTTATTTAGACGGTGTTCCTTGGACAGTTGAGAGCGTGCCTTAGAGAAGGCGTGTAAAAAATGTGTCTTGGTACATGCGCATTCTTTGGACGGTTCTCCCTAAAGTTGAAACAGTCAAATCTGATTTGGGCGGTGCACAGTCATTTATGATGAAGTTATCTACCTCAATTTATATCCTCATTGAATTGTTCTTCGGTAACTTCTATGAATCGTTAATTCCTAGAGAAACAACTTGGGTATTTAAAGGGGGTCTTTGCTTCTTTTGTCTCAGGTTGTGTTTTTTTGTTGTGTCATGTCTTCATGGCTTTTGTCCGGGTTTGGGTAAGTACCATTTGGGTCTGGAACTGTGTTGGTTACTTTTGCCAATTTTTGGCTAAAATGGGGGAGAATGGGTGCGTGTTCATCTCAGTTGTGTGTTGGTCCTTACAACACATGACTGATCTCCTTTTGGTTGAGGAGTCCATCCTTGCAGTTGCTTTGCAAGGATGTTTGATAAGATGTTCTAACATCCTGTCTGTGTCTCAGTTCTCCTTGATCTGAGTTTTCTTTTTATGTCTTGTGATCTGAGTTATGAACACAATTGTGGCTTGTGTTTTGAGTTATCCAGAACTGGGGTCTGCTCCTCTAAGCCCTGACCTAGATAATGGAGGATTACATATTGGGACTGGTTTTGAGGGGGAGTGTTGTGCATCTTTTTCCTCATGTGCACCAGGATAATGGATACACGACATACAATAAGTGGAGTGTGCTGTGTAAACCATCCTTACAGCTGGACAGGAAGAATGAAAGTCTCTAGGAGTCACATTATTTTCTACTAGACTCATCACAGGCTGGCTGAAATGACTTCAGGACTTTCTACTCCTTCTCTCCTTGTCTTCCTGGGTTTATTGTGCAAAAGGAGTTTTAGCCAAAATTTGTCAAAAGGGGGAGATTGAAGACTCTAAGATTTAACTAAATTTTGGTAAAACATGGTGTTGAACAAAGATGTCCTACCATGAAGAAGTCTGTTAAAAGAAAACATGTCAGACAAGATGTCCTAGCTTGGGGACTTGACATCTTGGTCTGATATAGCAGGTTGTTGCATATCTGTTCTAAGATATAAGGCGAAATCAGAACATGGATCAAGGAATGACTAACCAGAGATTTCGAAGCCCATGGAAAACTGAAGATTATAAAAGGAAGACCAAGACCTAGGGCAAAAGTGTTATACCGAGCAGACCTTGTTAAAATTTTTGTAAAATATAATAAGGGTTTAGGGTTTTGAGAGTCGTGTACTTTCTTGTGTTATAAGTCACCATTTGTATCAGTTTGATACATTGTGGCTGACATAAGTTTACATATTCAGAAACATGTAGGTAATGAGTTGTATATTGTTCTTGGATGAAGCTATTAAGCAAATTCAAGTATTACTATTAGTCAAGAGTCTTGACTGAATATTGTATTGGAAGGGTTGTCTTTCAATTGAACAGTTTGATGCAGTTGCCAGAGGTTGTAACTGTTAGATATCACTGAGGTGATTAAGGAATTGAGATGGCCTTCTCTTATCAAGATAGGTTTCTAGATAGAATTGCACTGGGTAAGGAATTAAGTGATAAGTTATCGGAGGTTGTATACTTAGAATTAATACTACTGATAGTGAATTCATTCCTGGCTTGGTAGCCCCCAGATGTAGGTGTTGTTGTTCACCGAATTGGGTCATCATATCTTTGTGTTATTTATCATTCTGTTATGTTAAATTCAGTCCGCTCTTATGCTCAGAAGTATATGTCTTAACTGATTTTGAAACATCTGTCATGACATTGTTTCTGAATCTGCAGTTTTTGAATGTTCTTGTTTCTGTCCTTGTTCTGACAAGCAGAGATCAATATCTCGACATCTCTCAGGACATCTGAGATCTGCTACCAGAATTTCATACTTTAAGTCACTTGAAAAAGTAGTGAGGAATAAGTGCATTAAATGTCTTCGCCTCACTAAAACGTTTCGCTGCTTCTTTCTGACGTGTGGACTAAAGTAACTAGTTAGGGCATGGCATTTCTTATAGTGCAGATAAGTACACTCGAGTTTGTTTACGTTTCCAAAGGAAAATCCATCCGTTGATTTTCAAATTTCTCCTTGCAGCTAGCCTGGTTCGTTGCGTACCTTCACGTATATATGGACTGCTAAACGTTGATGAGACTTTTCATGAACCTTAAAAATTAATTTCCATTCACAAGCATTTTTAATTCAAAGTTCCTTCCTTTCTCCCTGTCATACCCCAATTTTGACCCTTAAACACCGAATCAATACATTTGTCATAACAATAACATCATCTGCATAGCATAGCATGCATTTCGTCATGCATAATGCCTAAAATGTCAATCGAGATAATTTCTCGGATTTACACACAGACCGGTCAAACTGATTCTCAACTGTGCATGAAATTAGCGGGCAAAAAATATCAAAATTGAGCCTGCAGACGTCAATTTTATTTATCTACGGTCCGCTATTTATCGACGGTCCGCGTAGTTTAACTTGGCGTGCTCGTTTTAATTTTTTGACTACTTTTTAGGTCACATTTGTATCAGTTTTGGTATTTTAACCTGTCAAATTTTATTTCAAAATTAAATCAAAAGTTATATGTTTCTGAGAGGTTTATTTCGCGTTGATCATTTTGGTGCATTTAGTTTAATTTTTCAAGTATTTTAGCGTTTGATTTTTATTCATTTTGAGTCTTTTTATTTTTATTTCTTTGTCAATAAATTTGTAATAATTAATTAGATTTTTTTTTTATGTTTTGGTTTTGATTTAATTTTGTTTATTTATATTAATATTATTCTTATTTAATCTATTTTGTTTTTAGTTATTTTTATACTAACAACACTCCCATGGGTATTAAATAAAGTTGCAACCCTAATTTCATTCCTATATAAACCATTTATTAGGCATTGAATGGAGGGAGAAAAACCTAGACCAATAGAGAGCAAAAACGGCACCTCACTTTCATTACATCTCTCTTTTTTTTAAATTGAAAAACATAAAAACTTGGGAGAGGAGGAAGCAGCGTTTTTCTTTTCCATCAACCCACCTTCATTTTTTCTGCTTCATCTAAACCTTTACATAACCAACCTTAAAACCACTCTTTATCATACATAGTTACTCACTCTCTCATACATATTTACTCACTACATCTCTAGTCTCTACTTGAATCTCTTCCAAGAGAGCTCAAAGCCTCAATGTTTGACATGTTTCATGTTTATAAAGATGTTGATGCATGCTTCTTTCAGTACTAAGTTATTGGAGCTCCATAAATTTTAAATACATCCAGTTGTGCTTTTTGTAACACCCTTCTAACCAAATAGAATAATTCACAAAATAATAAGGATAATTCAGCTTTATTCACCACTCAAGAGTGTCACACTTCATAGAAAACATTCATAATAATCATCCTGCTCCATAACACTTGTTACAACATCTATAACATTATTTTCTTTTATGACTTCAACATATAAATTAAACTTTACAGTGGAATCATAATCTTAAAACAACTTCATTCATCTTCATAGTATCAAAATATCTTATTCTCGTCAAAAGTTGATATTTAAATCAATTTAACATCTCAAACTCACGAAATATGCTAACAACATAACATAGCATATGAATTGGAATTACAATAGTTCGACATCTTCAAAATCATCATAAAATAAGTTAGTCAAGGAAACACAACATTCGTATAACTGGAGTTCCCAACCCAATGTTACATATCAGAGCAAGACACCTTCTAATTAACGAAAAACTAATAAAATACTCCAAAGCTATCTTCAACGCTTCTACAAGCTATTCTAGAGCATCTGCGTGTTACCCACGTGGAGACAACATTCAAACAGGCAGGGCGAGTAATCACAATTCATTATGAAAGATATAAGGAAAAGACTCATTAGTAACATCATCATCATATTAACACATATCATTTATAAATGAATCATACTCACGCCTACACACCATAATCACATTTATACATCTTTCGTCATAAAACATCATATAATCACATAGTCTCGAATATCATCCTATCACATCTCATCAACCAACTTCATGCAAATGCCACATAGAATATTAATGCACAACATCGATTCAATGCATGTGGTACCAATTTTCGTGAACACTCAGGTTCATTGTTCTGATCCCCACCTCCTAGGATCAGAACTACTCACTGATCCATCACCTCCGAATCAGCTACCGGCCCCATCCACACAATGGGATTTTAGGCTCACCAACACCGAACCATCTGTCCACGAATGTATGCAATGCAACTATTTATGCATACAATAACACCAACACCATCGAGCACAATAACCCATCACTATGGTTATTGTACACCACCCAAATTAGACAACAATCATAAAATACATCTCATACAATATGGATATATATACCTTTTATGGAATCACAACAACACCATTAGAACATTTTCATATTACCCTCATTAACATCACAACAACAACATTAAAACATCATCATATTACCATCGTTAACATCTCAACAACATCATTAAAACATCTTCATATTATCATCATTAACATCTTAACAACATCATTAAAACATCTTAATTCACAACAATAACACCACAACAACCTCTTTATAACAACATTCAAGTTTTGCCACTTACAACATGATTTGTTTACATGCACAACAAGTAATAGTGGTAATCTTCAACATGTTAAACATAAAAATATTATAAAAATGGCTCATCTAATTATACCATGTTAAAGTTTTTCTCATTAGCTTTCCAACGCTTCAAACGGTTCTTCATTTGGATTAACGGTTAAAAAGTTATGATCGAAACCGTTTCTGGCGTTTTTTTACCTATGAGTCGACTCAGAGGTCGACGCATAGGTCGACTCAAAACCTATGAGTCGGCGCATACTGTTAAAATTTCCACTATTTTGCATTCGGGTGGCATGAGTCGACCCAGGGGTTCTAGCGGTCGACTCATACTGTTCCGAACCCCAAAAATCACTTTTTTTAAAAGCACTTTCACCCCAGACTCTCACACCAAAGCCTATACCACTAACCCCTATCACCATAGACCCGATTTTATACCAAAATAACCTCCTAAACCTCGATTATGGATTGTTTTACTCATGGATTTACAAAAATTCATCATAATTTCATACTTTCGACTCGAAATTCCAAAACTCAACAATGGGGAAATCCTAAAAATCACTTTTTTTAAAAACCCAACACATATAGACAAACGAAAATTCATTATTTCTAAATCACCATCAACCCACTTAAGATCACAATTATATCAATGACATATCAAACATAATAATCAACAACTTCACCATACTTTTCATCATGCTTTTATTAAATCATCATACAAGACAAAACCTACATCTATCATAACCACCTATTGATCATAATAAACCAAGATTACACCCCTTACCTCAATTCCTAGCAATCGATTTCTCTTCCTTCGCGTTTCCTACGAAAATCCTCTTTTTGGTTCTTTGTAAGCCCTAACCTCTCTCCATAGATTTTCTCCAATTTCACGATCGTACAGAATGAACCACCACTCTCTAATTTTCTCTTTTATCTTTGTTACCCCTAGGACCCTTTTATGATATACCTCGTATGCCCTCACTTATTCCCCACAACATTACCATCATGCCTCCATTCTCCTTTTTCACCTTAATATCTATTTTATTATTATTATAATTCTAAATAATATAAACTAAATTATTTAAATCTACATAATTTTACTTCTCACCCAATATCCCTCTTATTTCCCCACATCAAATCAACATACATCATATAACTAAGTCAAAATTCACAAATAATTATTTAGATAAATAATTCTAAATTTTTGGGGTGTTACAACTCTCCCCCAATTAGAATATTTTCGTCCTTGAAAATTACCTAACGCAAATAACTCAGTACACGACTCTCACATCCTATTCTCCAATTCCCAAGTTATTTCCTCCGGCAGCGCCTCCCCACACGACCTTCAGGGGAAATCTCCTTGCCTCGCAACTGTTTCACCTTATGACCATTAATTCTCACAGGTCAAGCCTCCACAGTAAGGTTATCCCTTACTCGCACATTGTCCATCAGAATCACATGCGACGGATCTAGAATCTACCTCCTCAACTTAGACAGTTGAAACACATCACAAAGATTTGCAAGCAATAGTGGCAAGGTAATCTCATAGGCCACCTCTCTTATCCTCTGCAAAATCTGATACAGACCAACAAAACGCGATGTGAGCTTTCTAGACTTCAAAGCTCGACCCACACCAGTTACCGGAGTAACCCGTAAAAACGCCTAGTCTCCCTCTTGGAACTCAAGTGCTTCCCTCCTCTTATCATGATAATTCTTTCGACGACTCTGCGAAGCTCTCATCATATCTTGGATCATCTTCATCTTCTCAGCCGCCTCCTGCACAATCCCAGGTCCGAGTACAAGACTCTCGCTCGACTCATACCAACACAATGAAGTTCTACCCTCTTACCATACAACGCTTTATATGGTGCTATCCCAATATTAGTATGAAAATTGTTGTTGTACGTAAACCCAATCAATGACAAGTGGCTATCCCAAGATCCTTCTTTGTCCAACACACAAGCCATCCACAATTCCTCCAAAGACTGGATAATCCCCTCTGTCTGACTGTCCGTCTGCGGATGATATGCAAAACTCAACCTCAATTTAGTGCCCAAGGCATTCTGCAAATTTCCCAAACCTCGTCGTAAATCTCGAATTTCTATCTGACACAATGCTCGAAGGTATCCCCATGCAACTTCGCAATTTCCTCAATGTGCGTTTCAGCTACCTTCTACATAGAATGATTAATCTTCATCGGCAAGAATGAGCCAACTTAGTCAGTCAATCCATAATCACCCAAATCGAATCATTCCCCTTCCCAGTCTTTGGCAAAAACGACACAAAATCCATGGAAATACAATCCCACTTCCATCTTGGGATATTCAACGGTTGCATCAGACCCAAAGGCTTCTGATGTTTAATCTTTAACTTCTGACAAGTCAAACATGCATAAATAAATTCAGCAATTTCCTTTTTCATACGACCACCAAAATAATTCCTTCAATATTTGATACATCTTTGTCGCACCGAAATGAATACTCAACCTATTTCGACGTCCTTTCTCAAGAATACTCTTCTTAATTTCTGGAACATTTGGAATACACACTCCATCTCTGAACCTCATCACACCATTCTCATCACCTCCGTTACCTTGGTTAATCAAGGTCAACTGATCACCAATCCCAAATCAGATTTTATGACCTCCTTGATTCCTTCTAGCATACCAATAGTCAGTTTCAACATCCCCAACTTCACACTGTTAGAAGTATCCTCACACACCAAACTCATGTCCCTGAATTGTTCGATCAGTTCCAACTCTCTCACCATAAGCATCGACATAAGCAAGGACTTCCTACTCAAGCATCATCTACCACCTTAGCTTTACCGGGATGGTGACTCAAATCAAAATCATAATCTTTCAGAATTTCAAGCCACCTCATCTTCCTCATACTCAACTCTTTCTGATCGAACAAATACTTCAGACTCTTATGATCACTGAACACCTCCAATTTAAAGCCAAAAAGATAATGTCTCCAAATTTTCAACACAAACACTACAACTGCCAATTCTAAGTCATGCGTAGTATAATTCCTTTCGTGAATTTTCAGTTGTCTAGAAGCATAAGCAACGACATGACCATTCTGCATCAGTACTTCACCAAGACCCATCTTCGACGCATCTCAATATACTATAAAAGAGCCGCTCATATAGACACACCAATATTGGAGTAGTTGTCGACTTCTTCTTTGATTCCAAAAACTCCCTTTACACACAACATCCCATACATAAGCTTGACCCCTTTGAGTCAACTGAGTCGAGGGTAATGCCAACTTAGAAAAGTCTTCAATAAACTTGTGATAATAACCTGCTAGCCCAAGAAAACCTTGAATTTTAGTAGTCGACTTTGGAGTCTCCCACTGTAACATAGCATCAATTTTAGAAGGATCAACAGCAGTTCCGCCACTCAACATCACATGGCTAAGGAAACTCACTTCCTTCAACCAAAACTCACATTTTGACAGTTCCACATTCGACCTCTCCTCTTTCATCACTAGCAACACAGTTCGCCACTGCTTAGCAAACTACCCTTCTGGTTTAGAATAAATCAGAATATAATCAGTGAAGACCACGACAAACTTATCCAAATACTCACAAAAATCTGATTCATATACTCCATGAACACACCTGATGCATTGAGGATACCGAACGACATTCACCAACTACTCATAGTGTCCATACCGAGTCTTAAAAGTTGTCTTCTGAATATCATCTGGTTTAACCCAATTCTGATGATAACCAGACCTCAAGTCCAACTTGCTGAAAACATAGGCACCAACCAACTGGTCCATCAGGTCATCAATTCTCGGAAGTGGATACTTATTCTTAATCATCACTTTGTTCAAATGCCGATAATCCATACACAATCTCATACTACCATCTTTCTTCTTTACCAACAATACCGGAGCTCCCCAAGGAGACGCACTTAGCCTTACCGACCTCTTCTCAAATAATTCTTCCAACTATTTCTTCAATTCACACAACTCTGAAGCATACATTCTGTATGGAGTTATTGACATCGGGCTCGTACCAAGTACTAGGTCGATAGCGAATTCCACTTCACGCTATGGCGACAAATCACTTATGTCGTCTGGAATTACATCTGGAGATGCACAAACAACAGGTAGTTCAACACTTGTAACTTCACGATCAACTTGCAACGATACAAACATCAAGGCTACATCTTCTCGAAGTTCATCCACCTGCTTAGCAACCAACAACATCATCTCTCTACTATCACCAAACCCAGATCCACACTCTGGAGGCAAGTCGCATTTATCTGCAGGAAAAAAAATCGAGATTTACACACCACTGGTATATCTCTAGCCGTCACCTTGATATCTACTATCTGAGAAGCAAGCATCAACTATACCTGATCGTTCTCTTTCAGAAACATCCCAACTTCACCTACGAACAAGAAACTCGAATCCGCTTCATCTTCAGATATAAGAATCTGCATCAACTCATCAAAATAAGCTGTAAGCACTTGGCTTATCTCCAAACAATTCTCTGTACACACCATCTAAGCTGGCAAGACACGTCTACTCCATCCAACATGATCCCGTCTATTATCAACAAGAGATTAAGCGTGACCAGTTCCTCAATTTATCAATAAACAACCGACAATCATGATGGGGCACAAACCATCTTTACCAAACTATAGTAGCGTCCAACAACACACTGAGCCATCATTCCACACTTGAAGCATCTTGGAGAAGCACAAGCTTCTCCCCCACTTGTTTCATTCCCAACCTGCAATTGGAAAACAAAACAAGCATCGACAGTATTTTTACACACATGTCGCATACTAGGGAACAACATAATTAAACAACTTGGCCGGATAGACCGACCTGCTCTGATACCACTAATGTAACACCTTTCTAACCCCACAGAATAATTCGCAAAATAATAAGGATAATTCAGCTTTATTCACCACTCAAGAGTGTCACACTTCATAGAAAACATTCATAATAATCATCCTGCTCCATAACACGGGTTACAACATCTATAACATTATTTTCTTTTATGACTTCAACATATAAATTAAACTTTACAGTGGAATCATAATCTTAAAACAACTTCATTCATCTTCATAGTATCAAAATATCTTATTCTCGTCAAAAGTTGATATTTAAATCAATTTAACATCTCAAACTCACGAAATATGCTAACAACATAACATAGCATATGAATTGGAATTACAATAGTTCGACATCTTCAAAATCATCATAAAATAAGTTAGTCAAGAAAACACAACATTCGTATAACTGGAGTTCCCAACCCAATGTTACATATCAGAGCAAGACACCTTCTAATTAACGAAAAACTAATAAAATACTCCAAAGCTATCTTCAACGCTTCTACAAGCTATTCTAGAGCATCTGCGTGTTACCCACGTGGAGACAACATTCAAACAGGCAGGGCGAGTAATCACAATTCATTATGAAAGATATAAGGAAAAGACTCATTAGTAACATCATCATCATATTAACACATATCATTTATAAATGAATCATACTCACGCCTACACACCATAATCACATTTATACATCTTTCGTCATAAAACATCATATAATCACATAGTCTCGAATATCATCCTATCACATCTCATCAACCAACTTCATGCAAATGCCACATAGAATATTAATGCACAACACCGACTCAATGCATGTGGTACCAATTTTCGTATACACTCAGGTTCATTGTTCTGATCCCCACCTCCTAGGATCAGAACCATTCACTGATCCATCACCTCCAAATCAGCTACCGGCCCCATCCACACAACTGTATTTTAGGCTCACCAACAACGGATCATCTGTCTACGAATGTATGCATTGCAACTATTTATGCATACAATAACACCAACACCATCGTGCACAATAACCCACCACCATGGTTATTGTACACCGCCCCAATTGGCCAATGAAGATGGCTGGAAATCTACCTGAGTGAATTGCACACTCAAAGATACAACAGAGTCGCCACCGAACTTTATTTAGTCCCAAAGGACAGGGAAAATATCGATAAAACCCAGGGGAAGAGAAACGGGAACGGGGGGTCGGTTATGCGAAAGGAAGGTATTAGCACCTAACACATCCGCCGTACTCGACGGGAACCATTTCGCTTGTTTCTAGGCTTGGATGGGTTATCTATCTAAAGGTTTCTAGCTAAAAGGAAGAGAAGAGAGAGAGAGAGAGAGAGAGAGAGAGAGAGAGAGAGAGAGAGAGAGAGAGAGAAAAAGAAAGGAAAGAAAGAAAGTGCTCACGGAGGAACAAAGTCCTCGTGCCTACGTACCCTCATAGTGCAATGAGGAAGTCAGAGCGCCGTAGTTCAGAGGAACCAGGGGACGGAAAAGAAGGAAGAAAATGAGGAAGACGGAAGAAAGGTGGAAGTGTGCTCACCGAGATCAATGCGATCTCATGCCTACGTATCATACATTCAAAAGAATGCAGAATCAGAGCTTCCGTAGTTCGGGGAACTGAATGGAAAAAGAAAAGGAAAAGAAAGAAACAAAGAAACGAAAGAAGTGGTGTCAAAACCAAGGATGGAAGAAAAACTCTACCGGGGAAGATCTCGCAGCAAGAGCGTTTGCATAAAAGAATAGGAAAAAAGTAATGTCAAAACCAAGAATGAGAGAAACTCCGCTGGGGATAGCAAAGAGAATTGGTGTCGAAACCAAGAAAGTAAGAGTAAAGGGAATAGGAAGGACTCCTCTGGGGATCCAAACAAAGGGACAATGTCATAACCAAGAGAAAAGGGAGAATCGGTATATTAACTGGCTGGCAGTGGTTAACTGAAGAAAGAGAGTAAGACCCTGGCGGGGAAAAGAAGCTGGTGTCAACAGACGGGCTGTGATAAACCAAAAGAGAGAGTGCTGAACCGAGAGAAGGTGTTTGACTCTGAAGGGGCCTCGGTATGTTAACTGATAAATAGTGGTTAACCGAGGAAAGAAAGGACTGCAACTCTGTGGGGATAGAGAAGCATTGGTTTTAACAGAGAAAACTGTGATTAACCCAAGAATGGGTGTAGGACCGAGCGAAGGTCGTGACCCAAAGGGGTTCGGTAAACTGACTGAACAAGACAGTACTCAACCGAAGAAATGGTATTTGAACCAAAGAAAGGTTACTAACCTAAGGGTGCAAGTATTCGAACCAAGAGGAGGTTGCCAACTGCTGGGGATTCGGTGTTTACAGACGGACTGTGATTAACCGAAGAGAACAGCGAGTGATTAACCAAGAGAAGGTGATTAACTCGAAAGGGCTCAATATTTTAACAGGCGGACTATGATTAACTGAAGAAACAGGTGATTAACCAAGAGAAGGTGATTAACCCAAGAGGTGCTCAGTGATTAATAGACGGACTGTGATTAACTGGAGAAAGATTGCAAGCATTGGTGTTTTAACTAACAGGCAGTGGTTAACCAATCAAAGGGAGAGGAACCAAGGAAAAGGTTGCAAGACTGGAGAAGAGTCGGTTGTTTAACAGAAAGATTATGTTTAACCAGAGAAAGGGATAGAAACTCTGCAGGGGAATCTAAACACAATGATTGATTTCAAGAGGAAAAAAGTGATGGAACGAAGAGAGATTGCTAGCGCAAGAATACTGATCTCAACCAAGAAGGATGGTGATTGATCAAAAGGAGAGATTAAAAAAAGTAGGAGTGATCAAGGATCGAAAAGGATCGCAAAGAGCGAAGAGTGATCAAGGATCGACGCGACAGGGGAAGGGAAACACATCACCGCCTAGAGATAGAGATGACTAAGCCAAGCACAGGGTCATTTGTCCCCTACCTGAAATAGTCAGAACGAGAGTAGGAATTCTCCCTTCTCATTCCTTCCCTAACACTCACAGGGTGTAATGCAGAAGTTGAGCCGGACGACACAACCGCTCCAAGTTGTACAGTGCTCCTGCGTAGAGAAACGGACAACATAACGGCTTTGATTTGTGCAATGCTCCGAAGCAAGGCGCAGCGCGAAACTCCAACTCCACAAGGGGATCGAAAGAAAAAGCTATAAAGGAGGCCTAAAGAGAGGGAAAGGGAAGATCGATTAATCAAAACAAAGTTTCGATCAATTAATCAAGGTAGAAACATGCTAACAACTTTCCAAAGAGAATGGAAAGTCATTAAAGCAAAAAGGAGTGAATTATTGATTATACAAGATTAAGCTTATCCATGGAAAATAAACTTAATGCAATCTGAAATGGAAGGTGCAAAACAGTGCCAAATGATCGTCAAAGTGTCACACAAAATCATGTATCATGTGAACAAAAATAGTGCAAGAATTGCTATGTTCATACAATGCTAAGAACATGAAACAATTGAATAATCGAAAATACGCATCGAAAGTTTGTGAATATGTTTCTACCAAAAGTGAAATGACATTTAGAACATCCATAAAATCAAGCATGATAATCAATGGAAGTTAAAATGAGGAAAGCATGGCAAACACACTTGAAAATGCAATAAAATGGCCATTTTGTTCAGTGTTAACCGGTTACTCACCATGCGTTAACCGGTTACTGGCTTGAAAATCAGTGTTTTTGGTGAAAATTGAACTGAGTAACTGGTTACTCACCATGTATTAACCGGTTAACACTGATCAGTTAAAAAAAAAAAGAAAAAACAGCTTTTCAAAAGCAACTTTCAACACATAATCACTTATGGAAACTACCACATGTTAGGGATTGAGATTGCGCAGGAAAATTGAACTTGAAAACAACAAATAAACAGAGATAGAATCAACTAGTACAATTAAATCATGGATAAAATAAATGCAAAACCAAATCACACACAACAATTATTGACTACATTGCGAGCGATACGAAAATGCGCGAAACGGTAAAATTAGTTAGATCTACCAACCTACAAGCCGGAGATTTGGCTTGGTGAATGTTGCAAAGGACTCTTGATGCAGAAAATTAAAGAAAACCAGAGGAATCTTTAATTTGTAGACGAACCGTATCAAAATCGAGCAAAATGCGATAAAACTCCAAAATACGAATTCGAACTGTTGGAAGTTGCAGCAACTACTCAAGATCAATCCAAAAGCTGAAATAACTCAAGAAATCCAAGTGTAATAGCAAGAATGATGAAGGTTGAGCTCAAGAAATAATCATTTTTGATGCAAAAGTGATAATCCTTCAAAGTAGAAATGAGCTTTGGTGAGGTTTTGGAAGAGAATTGTGATGAAGATGAAAATGTAGTAGAGAAATTCAGAGAGAATGTGGGAGAATGAAGAGTGAAATGAAGCAAATGGTTGAAGGTCCTTGAAAATGAGTGAAGGTGAGTTTATATAGATTTTAGGTTTGGAGTGTGAGATGGTTTGGAATTTGGTTCGGGATTAGCTTTGGGTTTGGAACTAGGCTAGGAGTTAGTTGGACTTGACTCACCGAGTCAAGGCGGTTAACTCGGTTAGTTAGAACCAACTCGGTACCAATCCCAATGTGAGTTTCAAAATCCAAAGGTTGACATGTTGGTGAATTAAGTAACATGGTGCACTTGAATTAAAGTGATGCATTGGAATAAATACACTTGGGTTGAAATGAATAGTGTTGAAATATCTAGAGAAATCTAGAATGTTCCACACACTGCTAGAATCAAGTAGAATCAAAGACCAAAGAGAGTGCATGGATGCTGTCCCAAAATGCAGCAGAAATCACAAAATCTGCCTGTGTTAACCGGTTAACAGAATTACAAAGAAATTGTGTTAACCAGTTATCAGACCAAATTTCTCCCATTTTACTTGAAAAATGATGCTGTGGTCCCGGCTTCGATTTTCCACCTCCTGTCTTGATGAGTAAACATGGAAACCTTTATTTGAGCTTGTTTTGATAAGGTGATGACCTTGTGAGGATATGATTAATCGGGCTTGAAAAACCTGAATATCCTGCAACAAGAAACACACGAAGAAAAGTGCAAATGCGTATGCTAGCGATGCGAATGCTTATGCTTATGCAAAAAGGCAAGAGAGAGAGGTCAAATTTCGGGTTACGACAGCTGCCCCTATTTAATCCTCTTGGACCTGAATGTATGAATTGCGCCAGCTTTTCGATGATTCAAGGTAAAAGGGGATTAAATAAAAGAGTAGCTCGAGAATTTGGCCGATGGCGACAAAAGAAGAGTTGAAAGTATTTGTAGGTTGAATAGGTGCAAAGTTTGCTGAAAATCTGCTGGGAGATAAGTCAGGCAAAAAGAGAGGGAGTATGATCAATGCATATGCTATGTATGCGTTTCTACGTGATGCTTGGTATCATGCAATGCAAGGGCTCAAGACGAGGCACAGTGCGAAGCGATCAGGTAGAAATCATAGCAAAACGACTTTGACACTCTCGGTCGGAGAGAGAACCCGCAGATGAAGACAATCTCTGCTGGAGAAGCCAGTTCACAAAGGACGATGATTCTGCAGGGGAAAGAAACTGAGAACATCTCAGGTTTCTAAATCACCATGGCTTTCCCCGTTGAGGATGAAAGAACCAAATCAATTCTCCCTACCAAGACTGGCTCTGCGTGGGGAAAAGAGATTCCTGAATCATGTTGACTTAGCTGAGGAGAAACCACTACTGCTGGTGACAAATAGTTCCTGATCATTGGAAATGATACACAGCCCTTGCTGGGGGAAAGTGAACAAAGATGTCTTTGCTGGGGAACACCTTGGCCACCTGCCGGAGAGAATGATCACTCTGCTGAGGAACTGCTGAGGAGACAACAGCTTCTTCACTGAATCAAAACATTGTCGGCCAGGCGTTAGGCTTACCAATGGATATTACCGCTCACCCTGCAGGGGTTACCAGTAACACATGCAATGCATATTGCTTTCTCGATTGATTTAGCTTTTTTTTGTTCTCAACGTTTTTTAGTATTATGTGATCACAAATAACTGTTTATTTTGCAAACAAAATACTGGAATGAACACAAATTGAGATAACAAAGAATGCATTTTATTGAATGTGAAATTTTTGTACATAAGGTGTGTACAAGGATGCAAAATCCTTGATGAGGAAATTTGCAATAAAATTGAAAAACAAATGTAAATGGCAAAGGAAATCATGCTTTGCATTGATTACAACATTGGCCACCATCCACTATAAGTCTAGGTTCCAATGCCTTGCCCCAGTTGATGATGATTGGACTGCTCTGTTACCGTCTAAGGTCTAGCCATGAGGAAAAGAGGCTCAAGTGTTCACAGTAAATGCCTTTATCCCTAATTTTTGCTTGGACATGTTTCATTCATTTCTTTTCGTCCTCCGGGATGCCCATTTTTGCCTAAGTCCCCCTTTCGGGTTTTCAACTTAGCGGGCTATTATTGTTGTTTTTTTTTCATTGTCCCTAACTTTTGCATGGACATTTCTTTTTTTTGGGTCCATCGGGACGTCCATTTTTGCCTAGATTCTCCTTGCGGATGTCAATCTAGCAGACTCTTATCCATTTTTTTCAGGCATAATATTTTTTGACTGCATCGGAGTTCACAAGCGATGGCAACTCCTCCCCATCCATTGTGGTGAGGATCAGGGCTCCGCCTGAGAAGGCCTTCTTGACAACAAAAGGTCCTTCGTAGTTGGGAGTCCCACTTCCCTCGTGGATCCGAGTGAACAGGTGAATATTTCTTGAGCACGAGTTCGCCTTCGCAGAACGTTCGAGGGAGAACTTTCTTGTCAAAAGCTCGCTTGAGGCGTCTCTGATACAATTGACCATGACAAATGGCTGCAAGGTGCTTCTCTTCGATGAGATTCAGCTGGTCGTATCTGGATTGAACCTATTCGGCTTCATCAAGACCTGCTTCCATGATGACCCTGAGCGAAGGAATTTCGACTTCAATGGGTAGAACAGGCTCCATACCATACACAAGTGAATACGGAGTTGCCCCAGTAGAAGTGTGAACTGAAGTTCTATAGCCATGTAGTGCAAAGGGAAGCATTTCATGCCAATCCTTGTAAGTTTTGACCATTTTCTGGACAATCCTCTTGATGTTTTTGTTTGCTGCTTCAACAGCGCCATTCATCTTGGGCCGATATGGTGAAGAGTTGTGGTGCTCGATCTTAAATTCTTGACAGAACTCCCTTATCATGTTGTTATTCATGTTGCTTACATTGTCCGTGATAATGCTGCTAGGAATACCATAGCGACAGATTATCTCTTTCTTGATAAATCTAGCAACCACTTGTCGTGTAACATTCGCGTAGGAAGCAGCTTCAACCCACTTGGTGAAGTAGTCGATAGCAACTAGAATGAATCGATAACCGTTGGAAGCCTTTGGCTCGATCATTCCAATCATATCTATACCCCACATGGAGAATGGCCAGGGTGAAGTCAAAACATTCAATGGAGTTGGAGGCACATGAATCTTGTCTTCGTAGATTTGGCACTTGTGACATCTTTTGGCAAAGTTGTAACAATCTACCTCCATTGTTATCCAGTAATACCCAGCCCGAAGGATCTTCTTAGCCATAGCAGAACCTTTAGTATGTACACCCTCGCAGCCCTCATGTATGGACCTTATGATCGTGTTTGCTTCGTGTCTATCCACGCATCTAAGCAACACGGAATCATAATTCCTCTTGTACAGTATACCACCACTTAAGAAGAACTTGGCGCAAAGCAGCCAAAGAGCTTTCTTGTCAGTGATGGTGATACCCTCGGGATATTCCTATTTTTCCAGATATCTTTTGATGTCATGGAACCAAGGCTTGTCATCTGACTCATCCTCGATTGCTAAACAGTGTGCTGGTTCATTCAAGTGATCAATGCGGATATGAGGAGCTTCATTCTTCCACTTGACCTTGAACATGGATGCTAAAGTTGCAAGAGCATCAGCTAATTGATTTTCCTCTCTGGGAATATGATGAAAAGTGATCTCATCAAAGTAAGGAATCAACTTCGCTATGTGTTGTTGGTAGGGAACCAGCTTGGAATCCCGAGTCACAAAATTCCCTCTGACTTGACCGATGACCAAGGCAGAATCTCCATAAACCTCAAGAATCTTGATTCTCATGTCAATAGCCGCTTCCATGCCGTAGATACATGCTTCGTATTCAGCCATATTGTTGGTGTATGCAAAGCATAATCTGGCAGTGAAGGGAAGGTGAAAACCCGTTGGAGAGATGAGGATAGCACCGATTCCACGACCCTTAGAATTTGAGGCACCGTCGAACACGAGTGTCCATCACGCCCCTGGTTCGGGTCCTATATCAGGATCTGGAGTCTCATAATCTCTGATAAACAGAACATCCTCATCGGGAAAGTCAAACTTCATCTGTTGATAACCCTCTATAGGTTTATGAGCAAGGTAGTCAGACAAGACGCTCCCTTTTATTGCTTTCTGGGTAACATGTTGGATATCATACTCAGTTAACAGCATTAGCCACTGAGCAATCCTTCTAGAGACAGCAGGCTTTTCAAATACGTACTTTATTGGATCCATTTTGGATATCAAATAGTAGTATGGAAAATCATGTATTGTCGCAGGCGTCGAGCAGCCCAGACCAGAGCACAACAAGTTTTCTCCAAGAGTGAGTATCTGGTCTCACAATCAGTGAACTTCTTGCTCAAATAGTATATTGCATGTTCTTTTTTGCCAGTGTCGTCATGTTGACCCAATACACATCCCATAGATTCATCGAGAACGGTGAGATACATGATTAAAGGCCTACCAGGAACCGGTGGTACTAAGATCGATGGTTCTTGCAAGTATTGTTTTATTTTGTTAAATGCTTCCTGACAATCATTATTCCATTCAACCGATTGATTTTTTCTTAGTAATTTGAACATTGGTTCACATGTAGCCATCAAATGAGAAATGAATCTTGAGATGTAATTAAGTCTGCCCAGAAAACCACGGACTTCTTTTTCTGTTTTGGGAGGCGGCATGTTCCGAATTGCCCGAACCTTATCGGGATCAACTTCAATGCCCTTCTGACTCACAATAAAGCCCAACAATTTACCAGATCGAACTCCGAAGGTGCACTTCGTAGGATTCAACCGCAGTCTAAACTTCTGGAGTCTGTCAAACAGTTTCTTCAGATGAACCAAATGATCCTCTTCAGTTTTGGACTTGGCAATCATATCGTCCACGTAAACCTCAATCTCTTTATGAATCATATCGTGAAAGAGGGTTGTCATGGCACGCTGGTATGTTGCCCCTGCATTCTTTAGACCGAATGGCATGACTTTGTAGCAATATGTACCCATGGCGTGATAAAAGTAGTCTTCTCCATATCATTTGGGGACATCTTGATCTGATTATATCCTGAAAAACCGTCCATGAAGGAAAAGACAGAGAACTGCGCAGTGTTGTCTACCAAGACATCAATATGAGGCAAAGGAAAATCATCCTTCGGACTTACTTTGTTGAGATCTCGATAATCCAAACACATTCTTACTTTGCCGCCCTTCTTAGGAACCGGGACAATGTTGGCAATCCATTCAGGATATTCGGAAGTGGCTAGGAACCCAGCGTCAAGCTGCTTCTTTACCTCTTCTCTGATTTTGAGTGCCATGTCGGGTCTAGTCCTTCTGAGCTTCTACTTGACAGGAGGACATCCGGGCTTGAGTGGCAAGTGATGTTCAACGATGTTGGTATCTAACCCAGGCATATCTTGATAGGACCAGGCGAAGATATCAACATACTCTTTCAATAACTTGACCAACTCGGAGTGTACATGCTTTGCGAGGGATGCGCCAACCTTGACTTCTCTTCTGACCTCATCAGTACCAAGATTGACAACTTCCACTGGCTCTTTGAGTGGCTAAATCTCTATACGCTCGTGCTCAAGGAGCCTTTCCAGTTCAGCCTGTAATTCACAATCTTCCTTACCATCTTCTTCGGCTTGGTTAATTGGAAATCCAGAATTACAACGGATGTTTGCCATGTTGTTATCAATGCTTTTATTAGTTCTGCATGTTTATGAATATGTTTAGAATGAGCTATTAAAAAGTGAAACAGAAAAGAAACTTTTTCCATTTATTTTGTGAAAAAGTAAAAATAAAGAAAGAAAATAGAGCATGATTTTCAATGCAAAAAACTTTCATTTATTGATCACATAATATTGCAAAAGCGTGAGGCCCTTTACAAGCTATCCACTCGTCTCGGGCGAGGACGAGGGAATGAAAAAGCAAAATGCATTACATGTTATATGGGAAAACCACATGAATCACAGTGGATGTCCAATTGTTGAGCTTGAAACCCGGCGGACACTTGTGCACAAATCTTGAAGTTTGATTGCTAGGACCAGCATCATCAGCGGCTGCCACGATGTCACCTTGCTGAAAACCCGCGCTGTGGAACTTGATAAAGTTGTATTGCTTCTGATCAGAGAAATAAGATTGACGATCAGGACGATAACCCACTCCAAAACGATTATGCTTCTTAACCACATCAATCACGTGCCCCCAACCTGGCAAGGCACCTCTATCGATGGCCTCTTTAGCACTCTTAGCGGACGCTAAAGTCAATTGTGGTGATCCACTTTGACTAGTTGAAGCAGAGCTGACATCTTTGAACTCGAGACACTGCAACGGCACCTCAGCTATGCCTTCTTCGGTCTCGACATATTGAAAAGACGATAATTCGCTTACAATCAAATCCTCTTCACCACAGACGATGACAAGCTGATCGCCAAACATGAATTTCAACTTTTGATGTAACGTGGAGGTAACTGCCCCTGCCCGCGTGGATCCATGGATGACCCAAAAGGAAATTGTACGCTGGATTGATATCCATCACTTGGAAAGTAATGGTAAACAGATGCGGTCCAATGTTGATGGGTAAATCCACTTCTCCGATGACTTGCCTTCGAGAACCATCAAAGGCTCTGACAACTAAGGCACTTGGTCTCATCTCGGTTCCTTCCACTGGTAATTGACTCAATGTGCCCTTAGGCATCACATTGAGAGAAGAACCAGTATCCACTAGAACACGGGATAACAGGATGTCTGTGTAGGTTATAGATATGTGCAGTGCTTTATTGTGGGCAGTTCCTTCAGGAGGTAATTCTGATTCGTTGAAACCCAAATACCGACTTGCAGTTATATTGGCCACTACATCATCGAACTCGACGACAGGTATATCTTGCATAACGTGGGTGCTGTTCAACACTTTCAACAAAGTTAATCTGTGCGCAGGCGAGCTCATAAGCAAAGATAAAATTGAGATCCTCAAGGGAGACTGACCCAGCTGATCCATAATCTTAAAGTCACTTTTCTTGATCAGCTTAAGGAATTCTTAATCATCAAGAGTCTCCTTGCCCTTTGAAACATTCTCAGACGGAATAATCGGTATTGGAACGGCAGTGGATGCCCCCTTGTTGAACCACAGGGGTTGCGAATGCAGGTGTCTCCTTGGGAGAAACAATAATTGGAATTTGTACTGGCTGTGTAGTGACCTTCGGAGCAAATACTCGTCCACTGCGAGTCATACCTCCACCAGCTGTAACATTCACAATCTCTGATTCGGCTAACCTTATCTCTTGACCTCCAGAAAACACAGAAGACCCATACTTCCATGGTACCTCCTTAGAATTATGATACGAAAACAGCTTCGGCGGGGCAAACAACGATGGGTTGCACCTTCTTCTATTTAGGAGATTCAACTGGGACCTTCCTATAGACGATGGTAAACGGCTCAATAGCAGCAACTTCCTCAACAGGTTTAGATCTGGCAAATTGCACTTCGCCACGGTTCATCAGAATCTGGACACAACTCTTCAGCCTTCGACACTGGTTGGGATTATCGTCACAAATCTGACACTTACCATGCAAACCTTTCAACAGCCCATGTTCCTTCAATTTCTTGAAAACCACAGCCATCGGAGTTTTTACCTCATCGACATCCATAATCAGTTCAGCCCTTGAATTATCCCCAATCATGTTAATTGTAGGTCCACCGTGATCCGGCAACGGATTATTCTGAATGTTAGGTCCTTCCTCAGCTAAAGTCAGAACCTTCTTATCAATGAGTTCCTGAACTTTGGTTTTGAAAACAAAGCAATCCTCTGTTGCATGTCCTATGTATCCAGCATGATAAGCACAAGATGCGTTTGGGTTATGCTTCGGGCCAAATGGAGGAATTGCAGGTGCAATCTGCTTAAGGACAATTGCCCCTTGGTGAACCAAGTAGGGAAACAATTCTGTGTATGACACCAGAATTCTATCAAAATTCGGACGCTTACAGTTTCCTTGATTGTTGTTGTTCTGACGATTTTGATTCTGATGATTTTTGTTGTTTTGCTGATTTTGTGGCTGATTCTGAGTATTCTGAACTGGTTGTTGCGGATGATATTGATATAGAGGTTGTTGATACTGTGCAGCAGCAATATAGGGATATGATAGTATGGCATAGGAGCCATGGGAGCTTAATACTGAGGAGAAACTTGAGATGTCACAGCGTTGGCTTCACCTTCCTTTTTCTTGGAATGTCTGTTCTGAGATTTCCTATTGGCCGGCTGCTGGGAAGCAGCTCTAGGAATCTTCCCAGTTTTCAAACCATTCTCAATTCGTTCACCAATCGTCACCACATCAGTAAAATTCGATGAAGAACTACCCACCATTTTCTCATAGTAAGATCCTTGCAATGTACCCATAAAGACACTACGCCAAACAAGGGAAAAGAGGGCGCTTTTTTGGCCTATGACAGCGCTTAAAAGCGCTGTCTAAGCCAGCGTTGTCGTAGGTAAAGACAACGCTTTTTTATTTATGAAAAAACGCTCCCTAAAAGGGGACTTTAGACAGCGCTGTCTAATGTATACGCTTAAAATTTTAAAGAATTTTTTTATACACTTTAGAGAGCGTTTTTTTCTTCAAAAGCGCTCTATAAAGTGGGACTTTAGACAGCGCTTTTGAAAGCGCTGTCTAATGTATACGTATAATGATTTTTTTTATATACCTTTAGAGAGCGCTTTTCCTTAAAAGCGCTCTCTAAAGGTGGACTTTAGACAGCGTTTTTTTCTCAAAAGCGCTGTCTTTTGTCTACGTATAATTTTGAAGATTTTTTTTTTAAAATCCCATTTTAACCATTTTTTTATGCAGAAACCTGTATAATTCACATTTCCATAAACCTGTATAATTCACATTTCAATAAACCAGTATGGATACGCATTTCCATCAACAAATTCTATTTCAAAACTAGAATTTACATTAATGTAGAATTCGCACAAATTCTATAAACTAGAATTTGTACATTTCAATAAACTAGAATTTACATGCAGAATTCACACAAATTCTATTGTATGGTTTCAAACCTGCATAGAATTTACATTTCAATAAACTAGAATTTACATTCACAAAACTATACATTCAAGAAAGAATTCTTCTTGCAATAAAAAATTCGCACAATTCCTCCTTAGTATCTTGCAATTGTTTCCTCGTGTAATAAGGACACGCCATATCATCCAAATACTACATAACAAAACAAAATACGCATTGGTTAAGAAATAATATATAGATGTTTTGTGTTATCAAGTAGCATCACTAATAAGAAATATTGTGAAAATTAATATACCTCCACTTTGACCCATGTAATATTGGTTGCTCTAGCCCGTGCTACTCGTGCGTATCTTCCTGGTTACTAGACATTTGACCTGTAAGAAAGAAAAAAACAGAAATTAAATGACAAATATAAAAATCCATAATCCTAATCTATTGAATGATATAAGCTATATTGAATGATATAAGCTATAATTTTACAACTAGTACCTTTTTCACTAACGTCTCTTTCTTTTCTTGTTTGGAGTATGTTCTACCCATCTCTTACCCTCATTATGATCATTTCTAGTATATGATTCATTCGCTATAATATTTTCATCTTGATCATTTCTAGTAAATGATTCAATATCAACATCAATATCACCTTGATCTCCAACGTTTTCATCAATTACTTTGTTAGATAAAAGCACTATAGACCATTTTGTACTTGTCGGATCAGTGACATAGAACACTTGTTTAGCTTGAGAGGCTAAAATAAAAGGCTCATCTTTGTACCCCACCCTATTAAGATCCATTTGCAAAAATCCTGACTTATCCATTTGTACGCCATTATTATTTTCAACCCACTTGCAACGAAATATAGGAATCTGAAACTTCTCATAATCAAACACCCAAATGCGCTCGATAACCCCAAAATATGACAGATTTGCAAATTTGGGGTTTAAGTCTTTCACACTTGAAATGTGCATTGCTTCAGCTACCACGGTGACACCACTATTTTGCATAGTACTTTTATCATCTTGTTCTTTGGTATAAAATGTGTATCCATTAATTGCGTATGCGCTATAAGAAAACACGACCATACTTGGACCATATGCTAAACATCTCAACCTTTCTGTTATTGAATCGCGGTCTGAATAATACTTTGAATAAATATGATCCTTAAACCAAGGTATGAAACTTCGATTGTGCTCTCGTACTATCCAATTCTCATTTCTATTTGGATTTAAACCTCGGAGAACATCCTTGTGCATTTCAACATATGGCTCAACCTCATTCTCATTGTGCAGAACATACAAATGCACTTGATCCCGTTCGACCCTTGATACTGTCACAACTTCATTTCCGATTAACTTTTTTCCTTCTTTTTTTTCGACAATATGAGATTTGGGGAGTCCAATTGATTGTACATTGGACAGATATTCAGTACAAAACTCAACCGCTTCTTCAACAATGTATCGTTCGGCAATACAACCCTCTGGTCGACTTCGGTTTTTCACATACCCTTTTAATATTTTCATATAACGTTCAGCAGGGTACATCCATCTCATATAATCCGGTCCACACAATTGTGTTTCTTTCACTAGATGAACAACTAGATGAACCATTATGTCAAAAAACGAGGGAGGAAAATACATTTCAAGATCACACAAAGTAATAACTAGTTCTTTTTGCAATGTTGGTAAGATCGCAGGATCGATCACCTTACTGCAAATTGACTTGAAGAAAAAACACAATTTAGTTATTGCGCTTCTTACTTTTTCTGGCAAAATAGAACGTATACCTATTGGTAGAAAATGTTCCATTATAACATGGCAGCCATGCGTCTTTAAACTCTTTAACTTGAGGTCTTTCATAGACACAAGTCTTCTAATATCTGAAGAGTATCCTTCTGGAACTTTAACTTCACTTAGAAACTTACACAATACTTTTTTCTCCTTTCTAGATAGAGTATACGTAGCAGGTGGTAGATATGTTCGTTTTCCTTTCTTCAAGGGTCCTAATTCAGTTCTTATCCCCATATGTACTAAGTCCTTTCTTGCTTTAAGGCCATCCTTAGACTTTCCTGGTATATTGAGTAACGTACCAATAACACTGTCAAATACATTTTTTTCAATATGCATAACATCGAGAAAATGTCTTACATACAACGACTTCCAATATGGCAGTTCAAAAAAAATTGACCTCTTCTTCCACCCACTCTTAACAAGTGTATGTGCAAAAGGCTTTCTAAACTGAGTTGTCACATCTTTCACCTTTTCAAAAATTTGATCACCTGTCAATATAGTTGGAGCTCTACCATGTTCTGGCTCTCCATTGAATGCTTTTCTCCACCCACGATAGTGATGATTAGAATTTAAGAATCTACGATGATCGAGAAAGACATTCTTCTGACCAAACTCCAATCGCGTCCAATCTGTTTTATCTTCACAAATAGGACACACACATTGACCTTTTATGCTGTACCCTGATAGATTTCCGTATGCTGGAAAAGCATTAATTGTGCCAAACAACATCGCCCTCAAGTTGAAACTTTCTTTCCTATACCCATCATAAACCTCCACACCGTTCTCCCACAAAAATTTTAAATCTTCGATTAAGGGTGCCAAGTATACGTCTATGTCATTCCCTGGTTGTCTAGGCCCAGAAATTAACATAAATAACATCATGTACTTACGCTTCATACATAGCCATGGAGGTAGGTTATAAATCATTATGATCACAGGCCAAGTGCTATGTGAGATACTTTGAATACTGTGTGGGTTCATTCCATCAGTAGATAATGCCAAGCGAAGGTTTCTTGCTTCTTTTCCAAATTCAGGATAATCATCATCAATTTTCATCCACTGTGGTGAATCTGCCGGATGTCGAAACTTTCCATCAATAATTCTTTCATCTGCATGCCAAGTCAAGTGTCTTGAATCGGTCTCACTACGAAACATGCGCCTAAATCTCGGAATTATAGGAAAATACCATAAGACTTTTGCTGGAGACAACTTTTTCTTATATCGAGAGACACCACATTTAGGACACTCATTTAACGATGCATACTCATTTCGAAATAATACGCAATCGTTTAGACAGACATGTATCTTATCATAGCTCATGCCAATAGAGCACAACATCTTTTTGGCCTCATATGTTCGATTGGGAAGAGTATTATCCTCTGGAAGCATATCTTTCATAAGGGCCAATAATTATGTGAAACTTTTATCCGACCATCTATTGCCCGCCTTTAAGTTGTACAACTTTAATACCGTAGACAATCTTGTAAATTTGGTGCAACCATTATACAACGGTTTCTCTGCATCGCTTACTAACCTCTCAAACATTTTGGGACAATCCTTAAGATCTTCTTCAAGTGCTTCTGCAATCTCTTCGACTCGATCAGAATCGTATGTATCTGTGCCATTGTCGTATGAAGCGTAGGTCATATTATCCCCCGATTCAACATTCCCGTTAATTTTCTCACCATGCAAATTCCAACATGTATAACTTCTATCAATTCCACTCCTCAATAAATGCGATGCCAACTGAACCGCGTCAACCCGACTCCCAAAACAGCAACCCAAGCAAGGACATATCATTCGACTGGGGTCTTTGGCGTGCGCAACAGCAAACTTAACGAATTCCGATACCCCATTGTCGTACTCTTTCGACAATCGACTTGAAGACATCCATTTCCTATCCATAGTTATACTAATTAAACTAAACAAAAACAAAAAGAAAAAATGTTATACCTCTAGGGAAACGATCCGACTTTCACACTTTGAACACAAGTAACCCCTATACACGTATCATAAAATGAAATATCATTAATTGACCAATTATGAGTCATAACTTGATAAGTGGCAACTAACTTATAATTTAAAGTATCAAAAAAATTCTAATTAACTTATAAAGTAGACAATTATAATTTAAAGTATCAAAAAAATTCTCTCCTCAATAAGTATAAAGTAGACAATTAACTTATAACAAAAAGTCAAAGTTCTAGAAAATAAAAGAAATGAACTTGGAAAAAAAGGATAGACCAAACACAATCAATTGGAAAAACAGTACAACACAACTAGCGAAATACAATTTCAATCAATACTAGGTTGTTTATACTAATCAACTTTGCCAAATATATAGTAGAAAATATTTAAAAGTAACCTTCCACAAAACTAGGTTGTATCATGAAGTATCTTTTCAATAATAGTCATCGTTGTGAAGATACTTTAATATTATTTTCCTTATGAAAATACCTTCCACAAAACTAGGTTGTATCATGAATGCATAACACAATGAGCTTATTATAAAAAAAGAGGGATATTTGTAAAAATAAGAGATGAAAGATTAAAGATTCTGCAAAATATACATGATAAATACTTTGCAAAATATACATGAAAAATATACATGAAAAATACTTTGCCAAATATACATGAAAAATAAAAGCAAAAAATAGGTTCGATTCTGCAACAATAAAAGAGGGAGCTTTTATCCTCATCGTGAAAACTTTTTCAGCATAAAAATCAAATCAAAAACCAATTTTAAAAACAGAGAAATGAGTAATAAAAGAGTAACAACGTACCTTATTCGTTTTCAGAGGATAAGAGAAAAAGAACAACAACAACAACAACAACAACGTTTTCACGAATGGAATGCAATAGTGACGGCAACGGTGACGGCAACGGCAACGGCAAAGAACGACGACAATAATGGCATGCAAGAACGACGACAAGGGTTTAGAGAAACGGTCGAGAGAGAAAATGAATAGAAGTGTCTCTGAAAATGTTTAGAATTGTTTTATATTTTAATTAGTACAGGACTTTAGAGGGCGCTTTTCCTTAGAAAGCGCTTTCTAAAGTGAAAATAATTAGAGTCCTATAAGAGCGCTTTTTGAAAGCGCTTTCTAAGGTGGCCTTTAGATAGCGCTTTTTAAAAGCGCTCTCTAAAGTAATACCTATAGCAGCGCTTTTTGGAAAGCGCTTTCTAAGGTGGTATAAGGTGGCAGTCATTTACAGCGCTTTTTAAAAGCGCTTTCTAAAGCCTTTCTTTTAAGGCGCTTTTTTTTAGCGAATTTTTTTTATTCTTTTTAGCAGCGCTTTTGTATAAAAGCGCTGTCTTTTAGGTGCCATCTAAACATATTTTTGGCGTAGTGAGATGTCAACCAACTCATTATCAGAAAGAGCAGGTCATACACGAGATGCCATCTCACGCCATCTTTGTGCATACTCCTTGAATGTTTCAGCTGAGCGCTGATACTGATTCTGCAATTGCAATCTAGTTGGCGCCAGATCAAGGTTATATTTGTATTGCCTCACGAACACTTCAGACAAATCCCTCCAAGTACGGATTTTGCTGCGCTCCAAGCCCATGTACCAATCCAACGAGGCTCCAGACAAACTATCTTGAAAATAATGAACTAGCAATTCATCATTATCAATATGGGATGCCATCTTCTTGCAGTACATAGTGATGTGACTACGCAGGCAGCTCAAACCTTTGTACTTTGGCAAATCAGGTATCTTGAATTTCTGTGGCAGCACAACATTCGGAACCAAACACAAATCTTTGGCCTCCCTCCCAAAAGCAGAAAACCCTTCGATAGCTCTGATACGGTCTTCTAACAACTTGTAGTCGACCGATCTATTCTGATTAGTGGGTCTAACAAGAACCTGAGGATTTGGCAGCTGAGAAGCGGCAGGAGCATTCACTTGCGGAGTAGCAAACTGAGAAGGATACACTAAACCCGGATTAACCATCTGACCAGCATTCTGACCCATCGGAACACCATACAGATAGTTTGGAGGAGGTACCCCAGCAGCTGAGGAAGATGCCCCAGGATAGAACATCCCAGGATGAACATTCAGAACAGCAGTTTGAACAACTTGAGATGAAACCGGAACATGAATAGGAGGACCCCTATACACATGCTCTTTGTCATCGGGAGTTTCGGTGTCGACCAATCCGGCAGTTTGATGAGTTTGAGCCTGAAGATTCTCAGGATCATCATTCACCACTGGAGGTGGGACTGGAGTAGGCATGACCCATGGATAGGCAGCAGCATTCCCATTAGGCATGGGTGCAAAAAAAGGCTGATATGGCATGAAGGCACTACCGTTATTTGCAATCTACGGAGTGTAATTCAGAGGCATGCCCCAAGGGAAACCAGCGGGCATCTGATTCAAACTATGCTGAACAGCAGGCTGATTCACAGGCTCAACTGGTATGTCAACTCTAGCAGGAGAAGGAACAACGACAGCAGGAGTAGCCGTATCAACAGGAGGAACAGTCACAATAAGAGTGACAACAGTTGCATCAGTAGTGGTTGCAACAATAGTGGCAGCAACAGGAATATCCCTCTGAGCACGAAGGACCTCCATAATGACATCCATGTTCGTCTGAAACTGATCCATCCGACCTTGAAATTGTGCCAGAGTTTCCTTGTACGCAGCGTTCTCAGCTTCAAAGTCAGCCATGATTCTGGATTTCCTTGAGCGAGTAAAATACCGATGTCGAGTCGTCGTCTTGCTAAAAGGAAAGCGGACAAGGATGAGCAATGGTTCCCAGGTGAAGGACATGCATATGCAGGCATGAGTGGATGCAATTCATGCAAAAATAAAGTTTTAAAATGCTTATGCAAAAATTAATTTGACATGATGAGATGATATGCAACAACAGAACCAACAAGCCAGCACAGCCTGAATAATCATGTCTGAATAATTCGGATATTTGCATATAATCTGTGTCAGTGCAACATAATCTGATGTGTCGGTGAGGAAATCCAGCATGTGTGAGAACAAGGGTATGAAGTGGCTTGTTTTCCTGCAAAAACCCATCCCCCTCACAGGTGTGATCTAGACACAACAAGGTGGTCCCTAGAAAAGGTCGCCCAAACCATATGACTCAGAATGAAAATCCCCGCCGTAGTGAATTCTCACAGGACGGAAGTATTCTCAAGCGAATCACGATCTGGGATGTGGCTCTCGTGATAACCCAACGCGCAAAATGCAGGCCTCACGACTATCCACGTTCTAGCCTATGTGTATACTAGGCCCGGTGTTAGGACCTTTCTCTCCAATAATATCTCCCATCCCAACAACAGCAGAAAACAGCAGATATCCAGAATATGCAGCATATGAATATTTAAAGTAGTAAAGAAATACAATATATACACATAAAGCGAATAAAGCGTAAAGATAAAGCTAGTAAAGCGCTAAAGATAAACACTCAAGCAAGCAAGAGAAAGCAAACAAAACTAGGCGAGACCCCTCAAGGGATGGACCAACAGTAGGTCAACCAGTCCCCAGCAGAGTCGCCAGCTAAAGATGGCTGGAAATCTACCTGAGTGAATTGCACACTCAAAGATACAACAGAGTCGCCACCGAACTTTATTTAGTCCCAAAGGACAGGGAAAATATCGATAAAACCCAGGGGAAGAGAAACGGGAACGGGGGGTCGGTTATGCGAAAGGAAGGTATTAGCACCTAACGCATCCGCCGTACTCGACGGGAACCATTTTGCTTGCTTCTAGGCTTGGATGGGTTATCTATCTAAAGGTTTCTAGCTAAAAGGAAGAGAAGAGAGGGAGAGAAAGGGGAAAAAGAAAGGAAAGAAAGAAAGTGCTCGCCGAGGAACGAAGTCCTCGTGCCTACGTACCCTCACAGTGCAATGAGGAAGTCAGAGCGTCGTAGTTCAGAGGAACCAGGGGACGGAAAAGAAGGAAGAAAAGGAGGAAGAAGGAAGAAAGGTGGAAGTGTGCTCGCCGAGATCAATGCGATCTCATGCCTACGTATCATACATTCAAAAGAATGCAGAATCAGAGCTTCCGTAGTTCGGGGAACTGAATGGAAAAAGAAAAGGAAAACAAAGAAACAAAGAAACGAAAGAAGTGGTGTCAAAACCAAGGATGGAAGAAAAACTCTACCGGGGAAGATCTCGCAGCAAGATCATTTGCACAAAAGATTAGGAAAAAAGTAGTGTCAAAACCAAGAATGAGAGAAACTCCGCTGGGGATAACAAAGAGAATTGGTGTCGAAACCAAGAAAGTAAGAGCAAAGGGAATAGGAAGGACTCCTCTGGGGATCCAAACAAAGGGACAGTGTCATAACCAAGAGAAAAGGGAGAATCGGTATATTAACTGGCTGGCAGTGGTTAACCGAAGAAAGAGAGTAAGACCCTGGCGGGGAAAAGAAGCTGGTGTCAATAGACGGACTGTGATAAACCAAAAGAGATAGTGCTGAACCGAGAGAATGTGTTTGACTCTGAAGGGGCCTCGGTATGTTAACTGATAAACAGTGGTTAACCGAGGAAAGAAAGGACTGCAACTCTGTGGGGATAGAGAAGCATTGGTTTTAACAGAGAAAACTGTGATTTACCCAAGAACGGGTGTAGGACCGAGCGAAGGTCATGACCCAAAGGGGTTCGGTAAACTGACTGAACAAGACAGTACTCAACCGAAGAAAGGGTATTTGAACCAAAGAAAGGTTACTAACCCAAGGGTGCAAGTATTCGAACCAAGAGGAGGTTGCCAACTGCTGGGGATTCGGTGTTTACAGACAGACTGTGATTAATCGAAGAGAACAACGAGTGATTAACCAAGAGAAGGTGATTAACTCGAAAGGGATCAGTATTTTAACAGACGGACTGTGATTAACTGAAGAAACGGGTGATTAACCCAAGAGGTGCTCAGTGATTAACAGACGGACTGTGATTAACTGGAGAAAGATTGTAAGCATTGGTGTTTTAACTGACAGGCAGTGGTTAACCAATCAAAGGGAGAGGAACCAAGGAAAAGGTTGCAAGACTGGGGAAGAGTCGGTTGTTTAACAGAAAGATTGTGTTTAACCGGAGAAAGGGATAGAAACTCTGCAGGGGAATCTAAACACAATGATTGATTTCAAGAGGAAATGAGTGATGGAACGAAGAGAGATTGCTAGCGCAAGAATACTTATCTCAACCAAGAAGGATGGTGATTGATCAAAAGGAGAAATTAAAAAAAGTAGGAGTGATCAAGGATCCAAAAGGATCGCAAAGAGCGAAGAGTGATCAAGGATCGACGCGACAGGGGAAGGGAAGCGCATCACCGCCTAGAGATAGAGATGACTAAGCCAAGCACAGGGTCATTCGTCCCCTACCTGAAATAGTCAGAATGAGAGTAGGAATTCTCCCTTCTCATTCCTTCCCTAACACTCACAGGGTGTAATGCGGAAGTTGAGCCAGACGACACAACTGCTCCATGTTGTATAGTGCTCCTGCGTAGAGAAACGGACAGCATAACGACTTTGATTTGTACAGTGCTCCGATGCAAGGCGCAGCGCGAAACTCCAACTCCACAAGGGGATCGAAAGAAAAAGCTCTAAAGGAGGCCTAAAGAGAGGGAAAGGGAGGATCGATTAATCGAAACAAAGTTTCGATCAATTAATCAAGGTAGAAACATGCTAACAACTTTCCAAAGAGAATGAAAAGTCATTAAAGCAAAAAGGAGTGAATTATTGATTATACAAGATTAAGCTTATCCATGGAAAATAAACTTAATGCAAGCTGAAATGGAAGGTGCAAAACAGTGCCAAATGATCGTCAAAGTGTCACACAAAATCATGTATCATGTGAAAAAAAAATAGTGCAAGAATTGCTATGTTCATACAATGCTAAGAACATGAAACAATTGAATAATCGAAAATACGCATCGAAAGTTTGTGAATATGTTTCTACCAGAAGTGAAATGACATTTAGAACATCCATAAAATCAAGCATGATAATCAATGGAAGTTAAAATGAGGAAAGCATGGCAAACACACTTGAAAATGCAAGAAAATGGCCATTCTGTTCAGTGTTAACCGGTTACTCACCATGCGTTAATCGGTTACTGGCTTGAAAATCAGCATTTTTGGTGAAAATTGAACTGAGTAACCGGTTACTCACCATGTGTTAACCGGTTAACACTGACCAGTTTAAAAAATAAAAAAAAAAACAGCTTTTCAAAAGCAACTTTCAACACATAATCACTTATGCAAACTACCACATGTTAGGGATTGAGATTGCGCATGAAAATTGAACTTGAAAACAACAAATAAACAGAAATAGAATCAACTAGTACAATTAAATCATGGATCAAACAAATGCAAAACCAAATCACACACAACAATTATCGACTACATTGCGAGCGATACGAAAATGTGCGAAACGGTAAAATTAGTTAGATCTACCAACGTACAAGCCGGAGATTTGGCTTGGTGAATGTTGCAAAGGACTCTTGATGCAGAAAATCAAAGAAAACCAGAGGAATCTTCAATTTGTAGACGAACCGTATCGAAATCG
The DNA here is from genome assembly GCA_022829125.1 of Lathyrus tuberosus. NCBI lineage: Eukaryota > Viridiplantae > Streptophyta > Magnoliopsida > Fabales > Fabaceae > Lathyrus > Lathyrus tuberosus. The sequence continues at coordinate 6,046,916 of JALAZF010000362.1, read as the reverse complement.
AGCAAAATGCGAATTCGAACCGTTGGAAGTTGCAGCAACTACTCAAGATCAATCCAAAAGCTGAAATAACTCCAGAAATCCAAGTGTAATAGCAAGAATGATGAAGGTTGAGCTCAAAAAATAATCACTTTTGATGTAAAATTGATTATCCTTTAAAGTAGAAATGAGCTTTGGTGAGGTTTTGGAAGAGAATTGTGATGAAGATGAAAATGTAGTAGAGAAATTCAGAGAGAATGTGGGAGAATGAAGAGTGAAATGGAGCAAATGGTTGAAGGTCCTTGAAAATGAGTGAAGGTGAGTTTATATAGATTTTTAGGTTTGGAGTGTGAGATGGTTTGGAATTTGGTTCGGGATTAGCTTTGGGTTTGGAACTAGGCTAGGAGTTAGTTGGACTTGACTCACCGAGTCAAGGCGATTAACTCGGTTAGTTAGAACCAACTCGGTACCAATTCCAATGTGAGTTTCAAAATCCAAAGGTTGACATGTTGGTGAATTAAGTAACATGGTGCACTTGAATTAAAGTGATGCATTGGAATAAATACACTTGGGTTGAAATGAATAGTGTTGAAATATCTAGAGAAATCTAGAATGTTCCACACACTGCTAGAATCAAGTAGAACCAAAGACCAAAGAGAGTGCATGGATGCTGTCCCAAAATGCAGCAGAAATCACAAAATCTGCCTGTGTTAACCGGTTAACAGAATTACAAAGAAATTGTGTTAACCAGTTACTCAGACCAAATTTTGCCCATTTTGCTTGAAAAATGATATTGTGGTCCCGGCTTCGATTTTCCACCTCTTGTCTTGATGAGTAAACATGGAAACCTTTATTTTGAGCTTGTTTTGATGAGGTGATGACCTTGTGAGGATATGATTAATCGAGCTTGAAAAACTTGAATATCCTGCAACAAGAAACACACGAAGAAAAGTGCGAATGCGTATGCTAGCGATGCGAATGCTTATGCTTATGCAAAAAGGCAAGAGAGGGAGGTCAAATTTCGGGTTACGGCAGCCAACAAGCATAAAATACATCTCATACAATATGGATATATATACCTTTTATGCAATCACAACAACACCATTAGAACATTTTTATATTACCATCATTAACATCACAATAACAACATTAAAACATCATCATATTACCATCGTTAACATCTCAACAACATCATTAAAACATCTTCATATTATCTTCATTAACATCTTAACAACATCATTAAAACATCTTAATTCACAACAATAACACCACAACAACCTCTTTATAACAACATTCAAGTTTTGCCACTTACAACAGGATTTCTTTACATGCACAAAAAGTAATAGTCGTAATCTTCAACATATTAAACATAAAAATATTATAAAAATGGCTCATCTAATTATACCATGTTAAATTTCTGCTCATTAGCTTTCCAACGCTTCGAATGGTTCTTCATTTGGATTAACGGTTAAAAGTTATGATCGAAACCGTTTTTGACGTTTTTCTGCCTATGAGTCGACTCAGAGGTCAACGCACAGAGTACTTAGGTCGACTCAAAACCTATGAGTCGGCGCATACTGTTAAAATTTCCACAATTTTGCATTCGGGTGGCTATGAGTCGACCCAGGGGTTTTAGCGGTCGATTCATACTGTTCCGAACCCCAAAAATCACTTTTTTAAAAAGCACTTTCACCCCAGACTCTCGCACCAAAACCTATACCACTGACCCCTATCACCATAGACCCGATTTTATACCAAAATAACCTCATAAACCTCTATTATGCATTGTTTTACTTATGGATTAACAACAATTCATCATAATTTCATACTTCCGACTCGAAATTCCAAAACTCAACAATGGGGAAAACTTATCAACAATCCCAAAACAGGTTATCGCACATATAGACAAACGAAAATTCATTATTTCTAAATCACCATCAACCCACTTAAGATCACAATTATATCAATGACATATCAAACATCATAATCAACAATTTCACCATACTTTTCATCATGCTTTTATTAAATCATCATACAAGACAAAACCTACATCGATCTTAACCACCTATCGATCATAATAAACCAGAATTACACCCCTTACCTCAATTCCTAGCAATCGATTTCTCTTCCTTCGCGTTTCTTACGGAAATCCCCTTTTTGGTTCTCTGTAAGTCTTAACCTCTCTCCATAGCTTTTCTCCAATTTCACAATCATACAGAATGAACCACCACTCTCTAATTTTCTCTTTTGTCTTTGTTACCCCTAGGACCCTTTTTATGATATACCTCTTATGCCCTCACTTATTTCCCACAACATTACTATTATGCCTCCATTTTCCTTTTTCACCTTAATATCTAATTTATTATTATTATTATAACTCCAAATAATATAAACTAAATTATTTAAATCTACATAATTTTACTTCTCACCCAATATCCCTCATATTTCCCCACAACAAATCAACATACATCATATAATTAAGTCAAAATTCACAAATAATTATTTAGATAAATAATTCTAAATTTTTGGGATGTTACACTTTCCCTATACACTTTGTCACGGCTCAAAACTGAACAATAATATCCCATGAAATTCCACTGAAACTTGTTGCATAAATTTAGAAATATGATGCCAAAGTCTGAGGTTCACTTTAAACACCTTAACTTCCTTTTCTTTCTTACCACCATTAAATCTTCTTCATTTCTCCTCATAAACCTTATCATACACAACCTCATGCATATTTCCAACAACCACTTCCATTTCTATCTCTTTCTTTAACACTAAAATCATCTCCAAATCCTAACATAAACTATAATACTTTTCCTCATCTCTTAACACCTTCCAAACCTTCCCTTCACATATCAATAAAACAACACAGTGGCACTTTAAAACCACTACCAAACCACATCACACTAATCCAAATGACTCTCTCACATTTGAAATAGGCCACATCCGTTTGCTTCATCATTTTCAAGCAGCAGAACACATTCATGTTTACCTATCTTCATCCTCACACTACAAACATTAACATACTACCACAAACAAAATTTTCATACTATACACCTTTTCCTCCTTTCTTCTTCATGTAACACCAAAACCAAACACAAGCTTTTACACCTTTTCATCCTCATTACACCATAACAACACACCCACCTTGTTACCATTTTTTTTACATACTCCATTTTTTACCAACTTATTCCATCATTTCAAATAATAAAACCTCATACATCTCTACCATAACTCAAACAAAGCCATCACACTAAACAACACCGACTTCAACCATAACTCAATAAACTACCATAGATTTGCCAACAAGAAATCGCATGTAGTTTATCTTCCACAAGGCAATAATCAAAACCACACGGCCACAGCACTGTTCACCATCTCCTCCACCGTGAAACACAACACGGCCAAGACAACCCCGTCACCACCTCACCACGAGAAATCGAAGCCACAACAATCATAAAACGCAACAATTTTCTCACCGTGAAACCGACCGAAAACCGACAACAAGCAACATATGTTTCTCACATTCGAAGCTCACTTACCTCCGTTTACATTCCGCCAAACTGCATCTCATGAAATCCGTCCAATCACCACCATAGATCGCCGGAGGTTTTCTCTATCACCACCCTTGCCACCGCCGGAGCTATTTATTCTCTTCGGAATCCTGAAATTTCTTGGTCTTGCTCTTTTGTGAACAGGGCGACGATGAGAGAGAGCATGAGGTCAGAAAAAAATTTGGTACTGCTTTTTATTTCTTTGTATTTTTTTATATTATTTTTTTTACTTTATTTATTTATTTAGATTTGGTTTAGTTTTTAGGCTTAATTGCAATTTTGGTCTCATTATTTTGATTTTTTCATGGTTTTAATCCCCCTATTTTGTTTTTAAGCAGTTTTGGTCCCCATTCCAATTTTGACTAAACTGTTCATGTACGGACATGCACTGTTAATGTACGGACAAAATGAACCGTACACGACCGTACATGAACAGTTGGATCAAAATTGGGATAGGGGACCAAAACTGCTTAAAAACAAAATAGGGAGACTAAAACCGCGAAAAAACCAAAATAGGAGGACCAAAATTGCAATTAAGCCTAGTTTTTATTTATTTGGGTTGGATGCTTATACCTCATATCTATGTTTACACCCTCTATGTTGTTTTTTTATTTTATTTTTTTTAGTCTTTTAATTTTATTTTATTCTTCTTTCATTCCATTTATTTTGATTGATTTAATTATTTAATTTAGTAGTTAATTTATTGATTAATTTGTTAATTGATTAATTGATTAATTGATTATAGTATAATTAGTTGTTTTTGAATTACTAAATGAATTACTTGATTAATCGTCTAATTTCACATGTTTAATCGTTTAATTATGTATTTTTTTCATCCATGTTTACACTCTCACACATGTAAATACCCATGCTCAACATCTCATTACATTTCATTTGATTCAAACTATTTACAATTCATTTTCAACCAACTCAAACTCATATCAAACAAATACGAATCAAACCTCAATCAAACATCTAGTGACTTTTCTTAAATTAAACGTAATGTTAAAATTCTTTTTCTAAATAAACATGCAAGAAGAGGACTGTTGGAATCTAGCATTCTAGCAAAACCCTTGAATGATCGGTCCCGAGCCACGCGTTTTAGGTTAACCGTTCATTCTGTTCTTTTGTTCTTAAAACACTTTAATTAACTTGGACAAATAAGGGTTGTTGGGATCTAGCATTGTGGCGTAACATTTTGAATAATTTATTCTTATCAAGCGTTCGTTGTCCATCAAACAATTTTCTTAATAACCTTAAATGAAAAAAGACCGTTGGAATCTAGCATTTCAGTGGAATCCCAAATGATTGATCCTGAGGCTTAGGTCTCGCTCTCATCTAACATTCGTCATTCACCCATAAAATACATCCAACACATCAAACTTCTTTTTCTCGCCGTCGTGCGATCACAAAAAAAACTTTTTATAAAATAAATACATTTTGTCTTAAGATGAGGCAAAGCAATCCTTCGTCCAAAATCGTTGGGTTGAGATAAGTGAAGTTTTCCCATGAATGTCGATTTGTAAATCCATTCAATGTGATGCAAATGTCCGCTCCTCACTTGTTTTGGGTAAAACAATGTTTTCCATAGATTAATACAAAATAGCTTTCGCTAAAATCGACCAACAAACAAACATTTTCTACCCAAAACTACGTAAACCTTGAATTCTTTATTGCACCTGGAGATATGTAGGAGCAGGATTGCAAAATCTTGTCATGCCCCCTAATAATAAGAAACCTTTTTGTCCTATTTTTTGCACCCTAATAAAAACACTTTTTTTAATCCTTCTTAAAAATCCAAAAACATTTCTCTTTTATCTCTTTTTCTCACCTAATAAGTAAAAGATTGCAAACTAACACTACGCTAACACTCATTTGATACTAACTAAATGGTTCCCGTTGAGTACAACGGACGTGAGGGGTGCTAATACCTTCCCCTTGCGTAATTGACCCCCGAACCCTGATTTGGTTGTGATGACCAATATACTTCTCATTCTTTTTGGGGTTTTATCGATATTTCCCTTTTCCCTCTTTGGGAATAAATAAAGTTCGGTAGAGACTCTGTTAAGTCCATCTCGTGAGCGTGTGATTGCACTTCGCGAGGTCGTGTTATCATTTTTTGAGGTACGACACTCCCCTCCTGAACGTGTTTACCATAGTAGTTGTAGCTCTTCGGTAAAAGTTTTCACCTCTCTTTATTACATTTGTTTTCATCAACTTTGCTTTATCAAGTACCCATCTCACCTCAAACTTTACCTTTAACATTTTCTATACTTTGATCAAAATTAGTGATAGTCTTATTCGCACAGCTAGCGAATTTGAGAGCAATTTTTCTCCTGTTGCGAGAATGGGATCATCTTCTCGTTTAAACTTTTCTGCCTTCATCTTTGACTGCCTGGGTCCTAAGGTTATATACCCCACTGATGATTTTGATTCAGAAAAATATTTTAGTGGGTTCTCAGGAAGAGGGAGCTACCTTGAGAGATTCCTCTTTCAATGCCTTCTTGTCTGAGGATGATGTTGAAGGGGATCAAGTGGTTACTTATATGCCACATTGTTCTCATGTTGCAGATGTTTTGACTTCTCCTGCTTTGTGAGCTTCGGAAATTTTGCCCTCCACATTGAGGAGAGAAATTACTGTAGATTTCATTTAGGACTATCAAAGAACCTACCACCAAAATTCCATTCTCGCTGACTCAAGGCCTATATAGAGAACATGGGTCAATCGAGCGTAGTTTCTTGGCTTAAATTAGCTGAGCATTTTAAAGTTTATGAGTAGTCCCTGAAGAGGGTGATGTTGGTGAAGTCGAATGATACAATTAAGTATAACTAGGGACTGCAGAAGTGGATGAGCCCATGTCTGTTTTAAGTAATGAGACGACCATTGTCATACCCCAAATTTTGACCACTAAGATTTTCCATCATTGTGCAAATCATCATCGCAATATGGATGTACCTTCATGCCTCATCAATCTCCTCAAAGATGGGTGAGCATTCACTACAGCTAAGAATTAGGGTTTTGAGCCCTCTAAGAGCCTTAGACAAAAGATCTATCAAGAAATGACATGATCTTCAACTTGTCTAACCTCTCAAACACCCATAAGGTATCAAGAGGACTCCCACATCAAGAATCAAGCACAGGGTTACAACATTCCAAGTGGGTTAAGCCTCAAGATCGCCAGTGTCACCAAATTAGGGTTTTGGTCGACCAGGGTCTCTAGATGAAAATTTTCTTCTGGGCATGTGCCAATGCTTCAAAGCATAACCCTAGATACTCCAAGGGACCTCATGGACCCAATCACCAAGTCAATTTAGCCTCAGGGGATGCATTTACCAAAAATCAGGAATTAAGGTTTCTTGACCTAATTCACCCCTAAGTTGACTTTTGGGACAAAACATGAGCCAAGACCTCAATACATGATTTAAGAGTCTCCAATACACTACATTGATCCATTTGCAACAATGGATTGATCCAAGAAGCTTGATCCCTAAGTTTCAATTTCATCAGGACCACAATTAGGGTTTTGAGGAAAAAGTCAACTGTATCTTTGAATTTTGACCAGGATATGCTCCCAAACCTTGGGACATGATTCAATACATCCTATAACACCTATGGAACATATCCATCAAGTTTGATTTAGATCAAGGACTTGATTTCACAAAGGGTCGTACAGTTTGGAATTCATCTTATAAAAAGTCAATTGTGCACAAAAGTCAAGTTTGACTTTTTGAGATTTTTCACAATTATGGTTCTTTGACCCTAAAACAATGTTAATGTATGATTTGAATCATCATTCATCAAGAAAAATCAAAGAAAGCGGGATAACTTGTAAAATGGGTAACCATAAAAACAAAATTTTTCTAAGTTATGGAATAAAGTGGCTAGGGTACCAACTTCCAAGGATCATAACTTGAGATCCAAGCAACCATTTTGGATGGTCTAAAGATGTATTTGTAGCTCTCATGGCATACTTTAAAAGTGTCAACTACATATCATTCCAATTCCTTATAGATTTTAAGTTATGGAGTGATCAAAATGGCTAAAAACATGAAAATGACATTTTCCAACACTTAGTGAAATTTTCACTAAGTCAGAATCTACCTTACTTTTTCCAAAATGTAGGGACATTTTTCACCTTGATCCAAGTCAAACCAGGTCTAGAGGTGGACATCAAAGTTAAAGTATGCCATGAGGGCTTCCTAACAAATACCATATCATCTCCAAATTCCATTTGAGCAAGGAGATACAACCCTTGAAACATGGCCTCATGAACTGATTTTTTCCAAGACAGATTTGGCAGATTTGATGCATTTTGCTCTATTTGATCAAATCTGACAAATCCAAGTCTTGTCATCATTTTGGACACTTCTGAGGATCAAATCCAAGGGGGATGATCTGATCTCCAAGCCTCACAAGTCCATGAATCTACAAGTAGCATGCCAAACCTAAAAAAAAAGCCTAAAAGAGGCCAAGACTCCAATTTTGTTTCTAAGCATTCAATGGATGCACCAAGGTGGCATGAACTGAGCCTATTCCAATTGAATGAGTCAAGGATAAGCTCTGAACCAAAGAACCATAGGCATGTGCTCTAACCTCTAGTCAATGGCTAGAGGAGACTTGAGATTCCAAAATGATCCAATTGGCCAAAGGCCTGCTGCAGCCACCATTCACTATTGCTTGCAAAACAAACTTGCTCTACTATAAATAGAGCTCATTTGTGCTCAGTTTAAGTACACCAAAATAACCAAACTGATGCTTTCCTCAAAATCCCTTTCTCTAGGCCAAAATGCCTTCTTTTGCAAGGTAACTCTGAGTTTTTGAGTTAGAGAGCATTTCCACCATAACTCATGATCCAAACACATCCAATATGTCATATCTAAGATGTCCAAAGTCTCATATGTGACATGTAACACCAAAATCACAAAGCCCCCTCTCAAAACCTCAAAATTGGATATTTTTTTTCATTTTTCAAGCCATGTCTTGATTCAGTCACTTTCAAAACCATATAAGACCCCAAACACACTCCAAATATCATCCTTGAACTGTCCCAAATGGCTCCCCATATCTGGAACACCATTTGAGAGAGTTGCTATATTGGTCACTTTTGCAAGAAAGAGCTCAAACTTGTTCCTGAGGATTCCAGCTGATTCCAACCATTATAAAAGCTTCTAAGGGATCAATAGAGAGTGTCTAAAGCATCAAAGTACTTCTGGCACAAGAAACTTGGTAGATAGCCCAAAAATCTCCTAAAGAGGTAAGCATCACAACTTGAACTCTTTGAAATATGCATTGCTTTGAAGTCCATTGATCATGCACATCTCATACATGTTATATATTGTTGTGTTTGAACCAATTCATCATGTAATTCATGTCTGTAACAAGAGGTAGCATAGAAAATGCAATTATAGGCCTATTTCAAGAACACCATCGGGTTTTGAAATAGGTGCCTCATCTGAAAAAACCACCACCACCATTGGATTCCTTGTGAAATTCTAGGTAGGATATACCTAAATTTTGTCCCAATCCATGGAGAAATGAGAAAGTTACAAGCTTCACGTTTTTGGCCAAAACCTTGCCTTGCCTTGCCTTGGCCAGGCCAAAAACAAGGCATGCCTCATATATTCATGGGGTGGTTTTGATACACGGATGTATCACCACCCCAGTGGTAGAAGGCGCGCGCTGCACCCTAGAGGTCTGGGGTTCGAATCCCCCTCGCCCCAGATCCTCTTTTTACCACTTTTTTCCATTTTTTTTTATATATTTTGTTATATTTTAAATGATTTGGAAAATTAATTTCTCCTTCAATTTTAATTATTTTTTATTGGTTCTTTTTTATAAAAAATCACAAAAATGTTAAAATATTTTATTCCACAAAAAAATCAGATTTATATTAATTATTTAATATAGTTGATATTTTTGTAAATAAATTCATTTTTATTGTTTTTAAACCTTTTAAAAATGAATATTCACCTTGAAAACACAAAACCAAATGAGTTCTAAATCATCTTGTGATTAAAACTTCATTTTTGAAACCTTAACCAAAAATCACAAGTAGTCTATTTAGACTTATTTGGTATTTTTGTCATTTTTATTCATTTTATTAAAAGGATTAATTTTAAAAATGATGAAATTAGGGTTTCTTTGATTCTCACCCTAACAAACTTTTTTCAAACACTTTGGGCCTCTAATAGAGTGTAAGACCCAACCCCTTTTTGTAAATAAACATTTTTGCACCTCACATATTGTATAAGTCCCTCTGTATATTTTCGAAACAACGGCGCGATCGTCGCCTTTTCAAAATCATTCGGGCCTCTCCCTGAGTTGTAAGCCCCATCTCCTGTACAAAAATAAACTTTGACCCTCTAATAGAGTGTAAGACCCAATCCCCTTTTAACCAAAACCATTTTTGGGCCACAGTGTATTGTATAAGTCCCGATACAGTTTCAGAAACTTCGACGAGATCGTCGTTTTCAAACCATTTTTAACTGGGCCTACCCTCGTGTTGTAAGTCCCATTTCTTTTCTTTAAATAACCTTTGGGCCTCTCTTTGAGTTGTAAGGCCCATCCCTTTGTATAGAAAACTTTTTGGGCCCAGTCGTTGTATAAGTCCAGATACGATCTTCAAAACAACGGTACGATCACTGTTAACCCTTGGGCCTCTCTTTGAGTATAAGCCCCAACAATCTTTTCAAAAACAACTCCCTTTTGATTTTGGTTCAAATATATAGTTGTTATCAAAATTTTCTTTAATTTCTCTGAACAACTAACAATACAGCATGGAAGCTCGCTCACCTGTAAGTTTTAACAGCTTTCATTTACTCGCTTTAATATATATAACTGTATTGTGGGAAGCTGCGCACGGTTAGTCTTCTTTCATCTCTTTTAAATAGATGTCAAATATATATATATAACTGTATTGTGGGAAGCTGCGCATTGTTAGTCTTCTTTCATATCCTTTTAAATACTTGTCATATATCAACTGTATATATACTAGTATAGTTATTTAGAGTTTTCCCCGACAACTAGGTCTAGAACTAGGTAAAGTCTGTTGGTCACTCTTAAATACAAACAAAACTAGATCCCCCATATGATTTCCAGATACAGTTTTCCATTCTCTTGGGGTTAAACAATATGGAACAAAGAGAAAGGCAGTATTCTCGGTGAACCTTTTCTCAGACTGTCACCCCTAGAAATTGTCAAAGAAATTCTACTCCCCGGAGTTGATTTATTCTTTGTGAATAGCATCTCCTGAGTTTCTTCAAATCACAGAACTTTCACTAAATGATCTATTCTCGGTGAATAGTATTTCTTAAACTTTTCTTGGTTTGGGACCCACGGGCTTCCTAAAAGTATCCCCGCCTCCTATTGGGCTTTGTACAAGGACCCTTCGGCTTCTTAGAAGTTCTCATGCACTCTCTTGGGCTTAATACAAGGACTCTGACGACCTCTTAAAGGTATAATACAGAACTTAGTCATCCTTTGCTAGAGCAATCTTTCCAGTGTCAGACCTCATGCCACTTTAGGGCTGATTCTCATCCCTTAATGCCCTTACCTCATCTTGGAGGCATCATACAAAAGATAAAACTCTTCCACACCAGTAGACTTGGACAATCTAATCCCCTTGAGTCTCAAAGACATTCTCAAGTTCCTTACAACTATAGGAAAAAACCCCAGGCATTCTGGATCGATCTCCAGCAGAAACCCAGCCTCTCTCATGAGAGTTCCCCGACCAGGGTCAACACTATCTCAAATCAGAACCTCAAGGTATCTGACATCTCAACTCTTCTGTAATCCTCAGCGAGAGTTGATTCCCCACTTGGACCTGCTTGAGGATCTCAATTATCCCCGGCAAAAGATAGCCTCCTCTTAGGCTTTGTATAAGGATATTTCCTCAGCAGAAAGCTAGCCTCCTCTTAGGCTTTGTATAATGATCTTTCCTTAGCGAAGTCAGCCTCCTCTTGGGCTTTGTACAAATGATTCTCCCTAGCGGAGCTAACCTTTTCAGACTCTCTTGTTGAGTCAATCACTTTTCAGACTCTCTTGTTGAGTCAATCACTTTTTAGACTCTCTTGTTGAGTCAACCACCTTTCCAGACTCTCTTGTTGAGTCAAACACTTTTTAGACTCTCTTGTTGAGTCAATCACCTTTTCGGACTCTCTTGTTGAGTAAACCTTTTTTAGCCTCAATCTTGGGCTTTGTACAAGACAGATAAAAATACTCTCTCGTTGAGTCGATCTTTATCCAAACTTGGTATAAAGATTTCCCTTAGTAGGGGCTAGCATTTTCTCAGGTTGTGTAGAATACTTTTTCCAGCTTGTCCAACCTCAATCTTGGGCTTTGTACAAGACATAAATTTCCCTCTCTTGAGCTTGGGACATATATCTTCCCTAGCAGAGTCATTTCCTCCCAGTCTTCTTCTAGGCTTTGAGGAATGATTTTCCCCAAGAAGAGTCAAGCTCATTTCAGCCTCCTCTTAGGCTTTGTATAATGATTTTCCCAGTAAGGTCAGCCTCTAATCTTGGGCTTTGTACGAGACACCTACAAACCCTCCCCAGCGGAGTCAAAATCCCTTTTAGCCTCAACCTTGGGCTTTGTACAAGACAGATAAAACACTCTCTTATTGAGTCAGTCACTTCTAGCCTCCTCTTAGGCTTTGTATAAAGAAATCCCCTAGCCGAGTCAATTAAACTTTTAGCATCAACCTTGTGCTTTGATCAAGGCACACAAAAATCAACAATCCTTCTTTAGAGATGACAAATTATGTCTCAGTCATAACTTTTTAGCTTCAATCTTGGGCTTTGAACAAGACACAAATACCCTTTTAGCTTCAATCTTGGGCTTTGAACAAGACACCAAGACCTCATTTTCCTCCCTTAGAATTAGAGGAACTACGATTGCTCTGATTTCCCTGTTTCGCTTAAACGGGAATACGTAGGCATAAGATTGCGAAATCTTAGCGAGCATACTAAACAAAAACTCTAGGTCCAGTACCTTCACACATAAATCAAAACTTAGGTTCAGTATCTTACCAAAAACATCGAGAGTAACTCGAACACAAACAAAATCTCACTCCCTCACTCATACTTCCCAAGAAACTTTCCCAACCCATTAACAGATAAACACCATCAATTGCAAAGCAAAACCTAAAGCTAATATCCTGTGGATAACCACATATAGGATGGGTAATTGACAACTCCCCATTGTATAACCTGACCCCGGACCCCCAATCTCTTTAAGCGTTTGTTCAGTTAAACATTCGCGTGCAAGGTTAGTTTTAGATAGCTTCCCTTTCCCTTCCAGCTTCACGGGATAAATAAGAAATCAGAAAGTAGCACCCTTTCTCCTCGAGGAGGAAAACCCAAACTTCAGCGATAAGGTGGTCGCGTCACCGACAAAAATCGCTCGCTACAACCATAAGCGCGATCGACACTGTGATCAGTGATCCATCGAATAGTCGGTCCTTCTAGTGGACTCGGAAAAAAGGATATTCAACCCTTTCACTAACGGGTTGGGAAATTTCCTAAGGTGTTTAATATTGGTGAATCTCCTTACACTGGAGGCTTATCTTAATTTTTTTCTCTCACCCGACCGAGTTATTTCTCTGTTTCAATAGCTGATTCATGAAGTGTTAGTGTTGGCCTAATTTTATTTCTACTGCCCATTCCTGTCAAATGAAACTATATTCGGTCTCCACTAAAGAGGTTATGATGAGGGGGGATTTAGATTCTCTGCACTAAATTCCTTGATATATAGAAGGGTTCGACCCTGGAAAAATGTCGTCTTCCTTGTAGAGGAAGAAACTAATTGATCTCCGCGCCATTCGGAGTGCGACCAATCATACAGAGAGGAAGGAGATCTCTGGTGAGGGAGCAGTCCTGGAGTTTTTTTACATGTGTGATTGTAACTTATAGATTAAATGCACATATTACAAATAATCTACTCTCTCGCCAAAGCCCGACGAATCAAACCTGGTTCTGTAGGCCGGGCCATTATGCCTCCTCTAACAACTTCTGCCCTTACCCCTATTCCTAAAGCTACTACACTTTCTCCCGGGGTAGATTAACTTACAATTGTTGTAACCACTTTATCTGTGGAAGATCAACCACAACCTCATCTTGCGGAAGAGGGGGCAGGATGAGGACCAACATTCCCCTTTGGAGGAGGATTCCATTAAATGGGCCCCTCTGTCTGGGGATGTTTCTTCAGGGTCAGTTAACCCATTCTTTCGGCTACCAGCCATTCTCCCTTCTCAAACTCCTCGCACTCTTGAGGAAGTTGTTATTGCTATGTCCGAAGAGGACTTATCCTTCATCTAGAATACTCTTGAGGCAGAGAAGACAAAGCTTCTTTCTAACATCATTTATCACACCTACCAGGTAGCCTCTCACTTCTCCTTAACTGCTGTTGATCGAGGTGACGTATTGGCAGTGGGTAATCCTTCCAAGGAAAGGGATACCTAAAAGGGGAAATGTGAAGACATGTAGCAGAAGTGTTTTACCTTCTAGAAGGAGATGAGTGACCTCCAGAAGAAGAATAAACTTATTGAGGCTTTGCAAAAAGGAGGCGAAGAGCCACAAATCTCCTTCCACCCTGACTACCCGGATCCTTTAGCTATGGTTTACCCTAGAGGTAGAGAAAAATTGGCATCATAAGACATCTAATGTTGTTGCTGAGTCAAATCTCCACACTAAGGAGGTTTGAAGAACACTTTAACAAGAAAAGGAGTCTCGTGCTGAGGATCAGAAAGCTCATGAGGACGAGGTGGCTGCTCTAAAGGAGAGAGTGTAACACCCTAATTTTTTATTATTTTATTTTAATAGAGTTTTGGAGTGTTTTTTAGTAAATTATTCATGTTTGTGGATTTTGGGTAGAATTTTATGGTATTAAAACTTAGTGTAGTAGTGAGAAATTATGGTAGATTAGAATTAATTAGAATTTTTTAATTTAATAGTTTTAATTGAATTTAGAGTGATTGATTTAATCTAATTAGAATTTTGTATATTATTGGTTTTATTTTGAATTATTAGTATATTTAGATAATTAAAAATAATAGAAATATGAGAATATGAGTTTTGGGGTGATAAATAAATATTTTAAATAAAATAGACTGGTAGGTAGAATTATTTATGAATATAGGGGAAATAGCGAGAATTAATAAAATTAAAGAGAAATTAAGTTTTATTTAATTATTTAAATAGAGAAGTTTGGAGAGAATTAGTCAGTACGTGAAAAGTTGAGAAATAGGCAAAGGAAGAGAAACCCTCAGAGAGCTTTTGGAGAGGAAAGAGAGAAACCTCCATTGTTAAAGCTTAAGTTCTTCGAATTCGAGGTAAGGAGTAATTGTTCATATTTCGGTATTTTTAAGTAGATGGATAGCGAGGGTTTTTTACCCTCCTTCCTTCTCCCTTTTCTTTTTCTCTATGATAATGTTTGAGGCCAAAGAAGGTTTGTGCAAAACCTTCTAAGGCGGTTGATATGGAATTGTTTTCATGATTGTTGAGTTCTAATTTGTTGTTTGACCAAATATGCTAGTGTGTTCAAGTGTTGAAGCCTTTTGATATGGCGTATGTCGTACCAAAATTTTGACCATCATTTATCTGGTCACCTTAATGACCTAAAAAGTCAAAGGGGGACCATTTTGACTTTTTACCCTCTATTAGAAGTTCGACTTTACCTTAGAATCCTAAGTTTCTTTTTTAGGGGTATCACTTGTATATTAGAGTATGCTACTTAGTGGGGTTATTATTTCTATTATTAATATTATTAGGTTCAAGTATTACTTAATTATTTGATATCAAATTATTAAATAAAATGTTATTAAGGGTAATATTATTAGTAGGGTTAAGTAGGGCATTAGATCTTTAGAGGTAGTATTAAGGTTAATATTTTTAGCTATTATATTAGATTATTAATTTAAGATTATAGTTATTAAGTTAAATAATATTAGTAGATAAATTATTATAGGGAGGTTGGGTCATTGTCATTAATATTAGAATTAATTTATTATTTAAATAAAAATAGGTTAAGTTTAAAGTTAATTAAATACAAATCATTAAAATTATTATATCAGTTTTACTATTATTAATTATTGGTTTAATTATGTTTATCTTCATTTAGGTTCAGATTAGTAGGATTATTAAGTTTTTATTTTTTGTTATTCATTATTTTCTAGTCAAAATTGTTGACCAGATGGAATCCCAAATGCCCAAGCCCACAAATCCTAAAATCACGCTAATGTTGGATCCGGGTGAATCAAATAAAAAATATATATTGAAACTTTCTATTATCAGAATATATATATAAACTACAATCAAAACCATTACAATTACAAACCTTAAAACAAATCTAAAATAAACTTAAATTACAAATCGGATCAAATCAATCAAACAATCAAACCTAAAATTTCCTAATACAATCAAGCTAATTAAATTCAAAACCCTAAAATAAGGCTATAAATATAGAAGAATGCAAAAGAGAAAAGGACCCTAAGATACTGCTTCTGTTGCGATACCAAAACCTACACTAAAGCTCCTAAGATCTTGAGATTCAAGGTTTCACCTTGAAACCCTAAATTCCTCAGAGCTAAGCCTCAACGCCACCTGCAGGCAAAAGAGAATGAGATTAGGGAAGGAAAGAAATAAAGGCAATAGGACAAAATACGACCAGTGTCACGGCAAGGAAGGTAAAGTAGACTTAGCTTTTGATTTGTATATGACTGTTGTGTTGTTGTTGTGAATATGTGGTGTGTAGTTTGATCTGCGTAGGTTCAGAAGAAGTATGTGTTTTTAAGGTTAAGGTTCTTCCTTTGTAGGGTTAGAGTTCATCTTTGAACCCTAGGGTTCATGTGGGGGGTTGGGGTTCTTCTGTTTTAGGTTTAGGGTTCTTACTGCTGGGTTAGGGTTTATGCGATTGAACCCTAGGGTTCATCTGGGTAAGCTAGGGTACATGAGATTCGTATGGTTCTTGATGAACTCTAGTTAGGGTTTTTAATTTGGGGGTGGTTTCTGGGCAGAACTTGAAGGTTTGAAGGTCCCGGTTGAAGTTCAACCGGAGACCTGGAGTTAAAGGTGGTTTGGGGGGAGGAGGGGTGGTGGGTTCTAGGTAGTGTGGTGGCCGGATTTGGTGATCGGATTAGAGAGGAGAAAGAGGTTAAGAGACTTAGATAGAGAGAGAGAACGAGAGAAGAGTGAAAAGGAAGTAAGAAATGAAGAGGGTCTGAAGAGGGTGGATCAAATACTCCGCCCGCGTGGCTCTAGGTGAGTGCGAAGTGGCTTGTCCAGATGTTCCCAAATTGGTTGACCTTCCTAGGAAACGGATAATCCAATGCGGTGCGATACACTGAGCTCTTGTTTGACTCTTCATCGCAACCATCATTTTTGCATACTTTGACCGGTAATCAAGACCAAAGGCCGGGATTTGGCGCAATAGGCGCCTGTTGATTATGATCAAAGGGTCCTGGGAGAGTCAACCGTTGATTCTCTCCCTCTGTGGATTTCCCCTCTCCCCGTTGGTCCTTCACGCTAATGAGCCATCTCCTATTACTATTAACATCGCCTCCTTTAAAGCCCATTGCTAATATAGGGTAAAATACACCCTCCTGCTTCTTTTTTTAATTAATCAATATCACAATTAGTTTTGTTAATAATAATTTTAGTTAATTAATCTATAATTGGGGTTTTTTCTTTTATTAATAATTTTAGTTAATGGATTTTCTTTTATTAGCAATGCTAATTAATTAATTATTAATTGAGGTTTATTTATACTTTTAATGGATTAATAATGAATTAGGGTTTATTTTATTTGGCTTAATTATAATTAGGGTTTAATATTTTGCTAATTATTTTTATTGTAAATAATAAAACTATTTTCATTAAGGGTTTAATTTTGATTATAATCTAGAAATTAATTAAGGGATAATTTGGGATAACTAATTTGGGATATGGGATAACATATTAGGTTTTTTTAGGGATAAAATAAGGGATAAAGGGTTAATTAATCATTTAATTTATATTCTTAAATAAATTAAGTACTAAGCTTTTTGCAAGCAACTAAGGGATAAAGTATTAGGGATAAAATGGGATAAATCATGGGATAGAAATGGGATACATTTTTAGGATAAAACTCTTAGGGTCCAAAGAGTATAAATTATGATTTGGGATAAGGGATAAAACTTGGGTTTTTATATTATATTATAATTTATTTATTTTCTAAATAAATTAAAGGGATATTTCTACAATTAATGGGGTAAAATCATTCTCACTCACTTAAACCGTAAGTCCTCTGCCCTTGCGCATTGAGGCATTTTTTCAACCCTTTCTCCACCCATGTTGTGTGAGAATTTTTTTAAGGGATAAAAGTAACCAACTAACAACTATTTTTCTAAGAAGAACTACGGTACTCTGATCCCTCATTTAAAATGAGGGTACATAGGCATAGAGTTGTAAACTCTAGCGAGTACAATTGTAAAAAAAAATTCTTAGGTTTCTTTTCTCTTTGTAAAAAATTATAAAAATAATTTTGTAAATAAATAATTGAATATTTAAGTAATAAGCAAATATACTTTAGGAAAACATCAACCCTAGAATTAGAACGTAGAACTGAAATGTTTTCGGCGAGATGTCACATCTCAATGATGCATGGAAGCTACACTCATAATAGACCCCCCAAAGTTGTCTTCGTGGTAAGGTATACCCTTAACATGTTGATGATTTGGATGTGGTCCATGACTCTTGGAACCTTTAGAACCCCTTTTAACTCATGGTGACCTTGTATTATCAACCCGCAAGGGTCGTTACTAGGGTCCCGCCTAGATGATACTTATCCCGAAGGATTACCGTAGGAAGGCTTGCTCCTCCTCGTGGAAAAACAAGGGAATAATCCATATCTCTAGGGTTGTCATACTGCCAGAAAACCTTATATCCTACATGTGAGGGGATTGGGTAGTCTAAACTTAGATCTAGCCTATCATAGGGAGCCTACCTTAGATAGGTCATGTTTGCATACAATCCTAACAAAAAAAAACCTTAAAACCTTAAAACATTAAAAACATTCATTCATCATCCTCATTAAAATATTTTTTTGTATTCTTGCATCTGAATCTTAATCATTTGTTCAAAAAAAAGAAGCAAAGTTGAGAGAATGGAATTCGGTAAGAGGAACATCATCCAAATCAAGATAAGCGAATCTAACATAGAATACTTGAATACCTATGCTATGGGACTGCCAAAAGA
Organism: Lathyrus tuberosus; assembly: GCA_022829125.1. Lineage (NCBI taxonomy): Eukaryota > Viridiplantae > Streptophyta > Magnoliopsida > Fabales > Fabaceae > Lathyrus > Lathyrus tuberosus. The sequence continues at coordinate 6,028,149 of JALAZF010000362.1, read as the reverse complement.
AAAAAGGCCCCCCATAATCCACAAGTATGGGAAAATTTTGGACCTCTCGACTGTTCCTGTCCAAAATGAAGCTTTAATTACTCTAGTACAATTCTACGACCCGAAACTAAGGTGTTTTCAATTCCACAATTTCCAAATGGCTCCAACCCTTGAAAAATTTCATAAGATCTTGGGGTCTCCTAAGACTACAAAGGGTCCTTTTAAAGCAATAGGGTATCATCCTTCAATTGGAGAAATTGTTGATCATTTCAATGTTGATGCCAATGACTTACAAGCTCATTTAAGGGTTCAAGGGGATTTCAAAGGGTTCTCAAAGAATTATTGGGAGAGGAAAGCTATTGATTTTGCTACTTAAAATAATTGGGAGGCAGTGGACAATGTAATGGTATTTCTCATCTTTGGGCTGATTTTATTTCCTAGTGAGAAAATTTTTGTGGATATCACGGCCATAAATATGTTCCTGGCAGTAAAGATTGGGGAAAAAGATCCTATATTGCCTCTCCTTGCAGATGTTTACTATGCTCTACATCAAAGGCATGTAAAGAGGGGAGGGGTAATGTTATGTTGTGCTCCGTTACTATACAAATGGCTTGGCTCTCATTTAGCAAGGGACATAACTGATATTGAAAGAATGAATGGACATAAGTGGGCTCAATACCTGTTCTCACATATTGATACAAACATTCCATGGTTTCCTCAAATCCTTCACCACAAGGACATGATCTTAAGTTATGGGAGCTTTCCTAATGTGCCATTTATAGGGTCGAGGGGTGTATAACTTATAATCCAGTTTTATCTATGAGACAATTGGGGCACCCCTTGGCATATAAATCTGAAGATAAGTTATTGGAGGGTTTCGTCTTGCAAAAAGTGAGTATGAATAATCCCAATGCTCTAAAAATTGTTCAAGCTTGGAGGCAACATAACAAAGGGAAAGTAGCCTAAAAAGATCAAGGGAGGAGGCCATCATACCCTATGCCCAATGGATGAGGGAGAGGGTGCACATAATAAAGTTACCATTTGCTTTGGATCACCCCGTTGAACCAAGAGCTCCTGCGCCATTCATGATCTCCATGGAAGAGGGAGATACTCTTAACGCCACTAAAATGCAACTAAGAAGAGGAAAGGATGAGCTAGAAGAAAAGTTCTACCGAACTACATGCGAGAAAAATTAGTTAAATAGAGACCTTAACCAAACACTTGAGCTACTCAAGAAGAGCGAAGAGATGACTAAAGTGGAAGAGGATAATAAAGAACAAGTTTATAATGACCTTAAAGTTGTTTGTTCACGCCTCAAAGAACACAAGGATGAATTGGACAGAGCTTGGTACCAACGAGACGAATGGAAGAATATATGGCTAAACTCTACCCGAACTCAGAAGGAAGTAAGGGAATGATAAGAAGATCGAATCTAAACTTTGGAATCTGAAGCCCAAAGTTTGGTCAATGCTCTCAGTGAATCCAAAAGTGAAGCCAAGGACTCAATGCTGCGAAGGAGAGCAACTGAAGAACTTCTGGAAAGATGTCCATCTGAATGGAGAAAAGCTTATGAAGAGGTAGTAGAGCTCAAAAGACAAATGACTATCCTTGAAAAAAGCGTACGAGGAAATGAGAGCGTGGGACACCTATATGGAGGGGCACAATCAAGAAATGGAAAACATCATTGAAGAAGATAAAAAAATCATGCTAGACCTTTAAGGAAAGGAAGCATATTATAAGAAAAGGTATCTAAAGTTGGTCATACTATCCAATGACCTAATCTATGACGTTCCCCGAAGCTTGAAGATCGCCGAAGACATTGCAGACATCTTCAAGCCTAACAAGGAAATCGTGGACTTTCTCAAATTATGTCATCATATGGTGGAAAAGTTTAGGGCCAGAATTAGGCAACGTTGTTAAAGTTACTCTTTATGTAATGGCTTTTAAGTTGTTTTTCTTTTCCAATAATTGCGAACAAGTTTAGGTTGTTTCCCTTGTTATTTTCTTTGGGATTATTAATAAGATTTAAGGTGTTTCCCTTGTTATTTTCTTTGGAATTATGAATAAGGTTTAGGGTTTTTCCCTTGTATGTTTTCTCTTGAGATTAATAAAGTATTTGAATTTCCCGTATTCTTGACTTGCTTATAATCAAGGAATGGTTAAGATTACTACAAAAATTATATCTTGTATATTCATACATCCACACATACATTAGAATGCATACAAAAAAGAGATATAAAAGAAACAAAAATCATTTTCTTCATCATCTTCTCCCAAAATCATTGTACGTAACAATCTCACTTCCCGACCTCGAACTCGAGCTCACCAAAAGAAGGCCATAGAGCAGTTAGAACAAAATTAAGCCGCTCTCAGAGGAGACATTGATGTTATCAAAGGAAATGTGGAAGAGATGAAGGATAAGATTGATTAGCTGACTTGTGCCATCCTTCCTCTTTGATACGAGATACCCCACTCACTTCCTTTAATCACAAACTGTGATATCTACATCATCCTTGTCAATACAGAATTCTATCAAGCTTTCTTGACTGACACGCTAACTTGGATTTGCTTAAAAGCTTCATCCAAGAACAATACATAATCCAATACCTCAAGGCTTATGGATATGTGCAGTACCTATGTCTTCCACAGTGTATCAAACCGATACAGGGGGAGACTTACAATCTAGAGAGCCAACGACTCTCAAAACCCTAAACCCTTATTTTTACACAAGAGAACTAGGTTACATTCGAGGTACATTCCAAACCCTGGACCTAAGTCTCCTATTTATAGTCTTCTGCTATCTTGGGTTTTCTATCTTTGGTCCTTGATCCACTCCTGCGATTGCTCCTTGAATCTTGCAACAGATATAAAATAGATTTAAATTAATCTGTTATAACAGCCCAGGATGTCGAGTTTTCAAGTTGAGACATCTCCTTCGACATCTTTGTTCTTTGGCAGATTCTTCAGCTTTGGTCTTCATGTTGAAACATCTTCTTCAGCACTGAGTTTTACCAAAATTTTGTCCAAAACATTTGAGCTTTCAATCTCCCCCTTTTTGGTAAATTTTGGCTAAAATTATTTGTTCCCTAAGACCAGGATGTTCCAATGTCTTTTCACCCTGAATGTCTCATACGATTAGAGTACTGATGTGACTCCCCCTGAAGCAGTGAGGTATCTAAAAGTACACATCCACATACACACTCAAGAGATTGGAGACTCCTGAAATTCCTGGGTATAATTCTTAACTCAGGACACAAGACACAAAAGAAACTGAGGTACGAAGAAACCTTTCTCCCCCTTTTTTGCCAAAAATTGACAAAAAAAAATTGTACCAAGCCAACCCAGATGCACCACATCCAATGAACAATTCTGAATAATGCCATGAGAACACACATCTTGAGTCAAAAGTGACCAAGGCTTTCCTATAAATACCCAAGCAATCTTCATAGGAATTAACGATCCAAGGGTCAATTCAACAAGGTCATTAAGACTTCTCCAACACCGAGAGTGCACCGACCAAGAATGCTATGACTGTTTCTCCTCTAAAGACCACCGCCCAAAGAATATGTAACACCCGAAAAGCATGTTTTGCACGCGCATGTTTTCACTGTTCAAGGTACACCGTCCATAATGACCTAGTTAAAAACAAATGTTCTTATCAATGTCCTGACATCGTGTCAGACATTGTCTACCAGAAACTTCTGTATTGATCAATATCCCCACAGTCTGCAGCAGCAGGGCAAAGTCAAGACATCCTTCTTGACATCACATTTTGCTTGTCCTCCAAACAACTTGGATTCATAATTGCACCCCTGCAGTAATACATCTTAGATCAAGGAGCAACTCCCCCTATCTAAGATAACTAGTGCTCCTCCAATGAACACTTATGCTGATGAATGGAAAACATAAGACGCATCTTCATGTCTTTAAGAGCGCACCCTATGTCCAACCTACCTGCTGAACACAATCATCAACTCCACTTATTGCTTCTTCTGACAAGAACCAATAATCACTCACACATGAACTCCATCATGCTTCCCGTGAGGTCACATTAGGATCACCATCTTAAATTAACAAACTCTTAGATTAAGATCCAAGCTCCATTGATCCCCCTCTTCTTGAACCCATCTATACACCACACGAATTCCTCTTGAATTCTCATGTATAAACCTCCATGTTCCTTGAGATAAAATCCAATTGATCTAGAATGATCCACATTCCTCAAAGAGATACCATACCTCTTAGTTTGTTATCTTCTTAACGATGTCAGATATCGTATACATGCTCCATAAATCTTCAGCCCATTTGCTCCACAAGCACCAACTGATTTTTCTTCTAGCATGTCCCATTCACATTAGACTTCCAAGACAATCCTTTACCTGTCATTCTCCCGTACAACAAGATAAATACCTCTCAGATAAGATGTGAGTGTCAAGTTCTACACTCAGAACTTAGTATCCTACTCCAAGGATAACCAACCCAGAAAATGTTCTAACATCAGTTAGGACATCCTTCACATATCACAGACACTACACACCATGGTTCTTGATATGCTCCACCACTGGACTTACTATCTGTATAGTAATCCAACTGAAGATCTTCACACAACACTGCGCTACCAGCTTAAATAAAGAGAACTCCAGAAACCCAGAGAGAAATAAACTCTCATTCACCAAAAGAAGGTAATCTTCCATCCTCAACCTAGAACTTCTACCATAAGCTCCAAGATGAACCAGATCCTCCTTACGTTTTCAACCAACTACCCTTATGTCCAAGAGTAATTAGTTCCAAGCACCCTGCTTGAATGCACATTATGAAACCAACCAAATGCCACATTTTGATTGATCTCACTCTTCCTCAGAACTCCCACAAGATACACTGATCCACCAATGAAAACTGATCTTCAAGTTACATGAACTACTTGCTCCATAACAAGACATCTTGGATCCACCAAGCCTCTAGACATGTAACATCTTCTCAAACCACAGCTCCCGCAAATTGCATGAGATAAACCTTTTTGAAGCATCCATAACTTCCATTCTCCTGTAGATCACTTTATCTTAAGCTGATGTGCCACATCACCAGCTGAGACTCTGATGTTAAGCTAGATGTCAGAACATTCTGATACGGCATCCAGCTGTTGAATTCAGCTCCTCCTTCTGCCACTTAGAAGAACGTCTTCCCTTTAACAGAACAAGAGTTCCATGCTCTCATAGACTTGATTCAACAACCAAGTTTGAGTAAACAACCTCCATCCTGTTTATCACAGATATTCCCTTCAAGCTCACACCTTGATGAATAACTGCTTTGAAACTCCAAAGACTTCACACCTACCACGTCTGAATCTTCAGAAGATAAAGTAGTCCTAGACTACACCATAGCCATACCAAAGAATGCCACTTTCCTTAGTAGAGCAGTCTGTAGAAAGTCAGAGATAATTGCCACTTAGCCTTGACCTTCAAAATGAGCAAGGTCCCATGCTCCTCAGTACGTAGATCAGAAATAAACTGATCCAAGTTATGCCAACACCAGCACTCCATTCTAGACAGGTCTCTTTCCAAGACACCTTCCAGATAAACATCAGATGCTTCTAGTAACAACTTGAACACACGTGCTGCACTCTAAAACTCTTAGATCATAAATAAACTGATCCAAGAACAATCCATCAAGATTATGATGTCTTCATCTTCATCTTCAACAGCACCATTGTCTAGACCAGTTCCTTTCCAGGAAACTCTCCAGAGATCACATGCTTCTATCACACCAGACTAAAGTCGATTCTTAGGTCAACACCAAGACCAAAACAGATGCTAAAGCTCATGCATTACCCCTCCCATGATTATGCACAAACTCTGATGATGAGATGTTCCAACATCTTGTTGAACATCAGCAATCTTGACTTTCAAGGATAGTCAATTAAATACTTGTGAACTCCACAAATAACAATTGATCTTAAATCCTTGTCCAATAATCCTTCTTCACTGTTGTAGCTATGCTCCAGCAGATCACTTCATGAACACTTATCAAGTATTCAATCTTTTGCAAGTATCTTCTTTGACAACAAATGTTGAGATACCAAGGCTGCCACCTTTGACTCAACTAAGATTCTCTTTGAACGAACCCTATTTACCTCAACAATTCTGAAAGCTCCAATCAGATTGGATTCACCCTTAGGATTAAGAGAGATGAATCTTTCCTTGCTGTTTTGGATAGTGAAAATAAATCACCTCCACTTTCTTCAGGTTGTGTTTCACAGAAACACCTTCTAGTCAGAAGAATAACTAGAAGACTCCAGATGCACGACTGAGATGCCATTATGAGTAGACTTGATAGAATTCTCAAGTATCTTTGAAAACCTAGTTGATCAATAATTTATCAAACTCCCAGAGCAAGAACTTGATAAACCTAAACTCAACTCCTCTCCTCTTCAACTGACTTCAAACTGCACCATGGAACCAAGCTTCCAAGTACCAAGTCACCATAACAGACATCTTCCAACAACTCCCTTCACCATAAAAAGATGCAGATATCTTCACATATAGAGGCTGACGATTGAGACCTTCCACCATCTGTCTTCAACAACAACTCCAGAATCCCATAATTCTAGAGCTCTTCCATCAGAAACATATGCAGCGGAACCACCAAGGAACATATCCTGCTTGCCCTAATAAGATGTCAGAACATCTTATAAGACACCCAAACAAGAGAGCTAGCCACTTCTCCTGCAGTTGTTGTAGAACCTCCTCAGTAACATGAACAACCACTGGGTTGTTACCTTCGATCCAGAACACCCATCCCATCCATTAATACCCTTGAGTATGTCTGAGTTGATTGATATGATCTTCAACACTCCTCATTGTTTAAACGCCAGAAAGTATCTCCCAAAGATCTCATCCAGAAACAGACAGGATGCCTACTCTAATACCAATTGAAATTCTGGCATAGCAGACAACAGATGTCCTAACACATGTCAAGACATTGTTCTGCATAAACATTTAAACAAGAACAGAACAACAGATTGATACCTTGAATATCAGAACTGCAACAACACAGAACGACATCTGATCCAACATGTTTATCATGAACACTAATAGAATATGTAAATCTGCAGAATGATAAAAGACACAACAATTGTTAACCCAGTTCGGTGCAATTCACCTACATCTGGGGGATACCAATCCAGGAAGAAGACTCCACTATCTGTAGAATTATTACAATGCTAAACTCCCCTGTTTACAACTTCATATCCTAATCTCTACCCAATGAAGACTTTATCAAAGAACATCCTCTTTGATACGAGATACCCCACTCACTTCCCTTAATCACAAACTGTGATATCTAAATCATCCTTGTCAATACAGAATTCTGTCAAACTTTCTTGACAGACACGCTAACTTGGATTTTCTTAAAAGCTTCATCCAAGAACAATACACAATCCAATACCTCAAGGCTTATGGATATGTTCAGTACCTATGTCTTCCACAGTGTATCAAACCGATATAGAGGGAGACTTACAACCTAGAGAGCCAATGACTCTCAAAACCCTAAACCCTTATTTTTACACAAGAGAACTAGGTTACATTTGAGGTACATTCAAGGTACATTCCAAACCCTAGACCTAAGTCTCCTATTTATAGTCTTCTGCTATCTTGGGATTTCTATCTTTGGTCCTTGATCCACTCCTGCGATTGCTCCTTGAATCTTGCAACAGATATAAAACAGATTTAAATTAATCTATTATAACAGTCTAGGATGTCGAGTCTTCAAGTTGAGACATCTCCTTCGACATCTTTGTTCTTTGGCAGATTCTTCAGCTTTGGTCTTCATGTTGAAACATCTTCTTCAGCACTTAGTTTTACCAAAATTTTGTCCAAAACTTTTGAGCTTTCAGTTTCAGAGAACTTTTTGGTTTGAAAGAGAGAAAGTGTGGGAAGTGAATGTAGCGAAAGTGTGTGAAGTTGTGGGTTTAAATAGGGGTTTTTGCAATCATGGATAAAATATTGAACAGTGCAACAATTTTTGACAAGGGGTAAAGCGTGAAGATTTTACCTATTTCCAAGAATTATATTCACCCAATGTGTCACTCAGCCGTTTATAAGCATTTTAGTTTTCTAAGACAGTTGTCTTTTAACTGTTCCACATACCAAGACTGATTGACAACTCATTAATGCATAACCTATTCAGTATCCATAAGAGAAAATGTTTAACAAAACATGTTCTAAACTAGATACTTCTGAACTAATGAAACCTTCTCACTTCAGAAGACTCAAACGTTCAAAATCAAAATATCTCAGAGTCTTATTAAACCATTCTGAGAGAGTAAACATTCTAAGATAATCATATTTTTCATTTTTGACACAGATCCATGTTCAAAATTTTCAGAATGAAAACAAATCTATCTTCAGTAAGAGGTTTTGTAAAGATATCAGCCCATTGATGGTCTGTATCAATGAATTTTAAGTTTAAAATTCCTTTTTGAACATAGTCACATATAATGTGATGTTTAATCTCAATATGTTTAGCTCTAGACTGCAAAATAGGATTCTTAGATAAAAATATAGCAGAAGTATTATCATAAAGAATAGGAATGATACTCTCATATATATGAAAATCTTCTAGTTGACTTTTCATCCAGAGCATGTGAGTGCTGCATCCAGAAGGTGTAATGTATTCAGCTTCAGCAGTTGACAGTGCTATGGTTGATTGCCTCTTACTGGACCATGAAATCTAGTTGTCTTCAAAAAACTGACAGCTTCAAGAAGTGTTTTTTCTTTCAAGTCCGTCTCCAGCGTAGTCAGCATCACAATAACCCACAAGCTTGTACTCTTTAGATCATCTTTAACACAAGCCAAGGTTAATAGTACCTTTCAGATACCTGAAGATCCTCTTAATAGTTGTTACCTGGGATTTTCTAGGTTCTGATTATAAGTGAGCACAAAAATAGACACTAAACAAAATGTCAGGCCTAGAAGCAGTTAAGTATGAGAGAGAGCCAATCATAACCCTGTATACCTTTTGCTCTACCTTACCGCTTACCTCATCTTTCTCAAGGATACATGTACGATGCACATGAGTCTTTGATATCCTGCATTCTGACATGTCAAACTTGAAATTCTGGTATGCAGATATCAGATGTCCTAAGAGATGTCGATACATTGATATATGTTAAACACACAAGGACCAAGGTACACAAAGTTAAAAGCACAAAAAACAAATAAGACACAGAGATTTGTTAACCCAGTTTAGTGCATAACAACACCTACGTCTGGGGGCTACCAAGCCAGGAAGGAAATCCACTATTAGCAATATCAATTCAAAGATAAACAACCTAGTTTACAACTTCTCACTTAATACCTACCCAGTGCAATTTCTACCTAAGACACTCCTAGGTATGAAAAACCTCTTTCACTTTCTACCAGTCACCACAATGACAGAAGTATAACTCTATCAATGTTTTTAGAAAATATAATCCAAAAGACACACAATCACTCAATGCTTAAAATCTTAGGAGGGATTGACAAACCTTACAACTCAATAGAGACAGTCCAGTTCAAGCATCTAGGTGATGAATGAATGGCTCACAAAACAGTCTACCTCAAATGTCTCATCATTTAATTTTAGCATTTTGTGTACAGCTGGAGATACAAAACTTTGTTCCTGATAGCATCATCTTGACCTGCATAAATTACTGAGATATTTCCAAAAGAAATATAACAAAATTAAAACAAAGCAAATCTGTCAAGATTTTAAAACATTCAGAATAGATGTTATGATAGAACATGTTCCAACATTTGTTAGGACATCTGCTCTCAAGGTGATCTGAGCAGCATGTTACAACATCACACACGACATCCTGTAGTGAATCATGTTTTAGCAAAATTATTGCCAATCCATAAACCATGGAACCTTCAATCTCCCCCTTTGGCAAATTTTGGCTAAAACATCTTTTGCACAATAAACCCTGGAGACTATGTGTGTACATGAGAAAGAAGATAACCTGAATCTTCGGGAATATCCACAACACTCCCCCTAGACCCCAGACCCGGTCCTTGTCACTAAGGAATAAATCTCCCTCTTAAATCGGAAGAAGAAATTTTTCCGAAGCAAAAGAAAACCAACCTGAAACACAAGAAAACCAACCTGAACACAGGCTTGAACTAAACTAGTTCAAGTCATTAGAAACACATATGGCAGAAGCCAAAGTCATTAGAAACACATATGGCAGAAGCAAACACAACAGATCCCAAAATATGTCCATAACATCTTGATGCATCTGCCAGTGCACGGAAATATCGAAGTAATATAAATGATTGTCGAACCTACAGAGACCAATGTTAACCTACCTTATCTATTGCTGTGATGTAAAGTTAAGGCTAATGATTACATAGTTTAAACGGAATTAAAATAAAACCTAAAATGAAACTTAGAAAATATATCGATAAGGAGAGGCCGGAATATGGATTCCGTGTTCCTAAGGGACTTTGTAGATTTTTAGGCACTAATTACAATTAAACTACGTTCTGTAGAAAATGTCAATGAAATTCTGGTATGACAGATCCCATATGTCCTACAGGATGTCGAGACATCTGGTCTGTTACAGATAACATGGCAAGATATAAACAATAACAGTACTAAAAAGCTTAAACAACACACAAAATTTGTTCACCCAGTTCGGTCTAACAACCTACATCTGGGGGCATACCAAGCCAGGAAGGAAGTTCACTATTAGCAGTATCAATTCATAGACCCTACAATCAACACACCCGTTGATGATCTACTCAGTTAATCACTACCCAATGACCCTTCTACCTAAGTTCACCCTAGATAAGAGACTCCATCTCACTTCCAATCATCGCAATAATGTCTAGCAGTCAATACCTCAGCCACTGCATCAACATCTTGATTTCCAACAACTCTTCAATCACAAAAAAGTAGAAGACACACTTCAATGACAATATCTAGACATGACACACATGACTAAGAACAATACTTAGAGTTGCTTAACAGCTTCCTCCAAGAACAATACATCTCTTACCTACAGGCTTCGAGATAAACACGATGACCATCCCACAAATCGAGTGGTTCATCGACCAACATAACCCTTATAATTTACATGATGGCTGGCATCTTTTTCTATGTTACAATGCTTCTATTTATAACCTAAACCCAACTGGATTTGGGCTTCAAATCACAACATATCAGCTACTACTAATCTGCAAAAGATTCTCCTACAAATTAGATCTTCAATCAAATCTTCCTAAAATATCTCCATATTTAAATACTCAATCTTCTCTTGATTTTATCTTGAATCTTCCAGACCTCTAAATCAGCTCCATAAAGCAGATTTATTCTCCAAATCTCTTCGCCCTAAAATAGTAACAAAATATACTCCACAAAGTAATAGGAATTGATTGTATCAGAATAAATCTTCTCCAATAAATTCTCCTGCAATCTCTCAAACAAAATCTCTCAAAACAAACTGATACACGCAGCCCTAACAAAACAAACTTATACACGCAGCCCTAACAAAACACAACAGACTGATGTTCTGATATTCTGTCAACTGATGTCAAGACATTATGTTTAACATCAGCACACAAAACTACATTCCTAAATAACTTAACATAAACGGAATGTTAAGAACTCATGTTAAGACATCAGACAAATGACATCTTCAACAACAACACTGTTTTACCGAAATTGCAGCCAATACAAGAACTAACAATCTCCCCCTTTGGCTAATTTTGGCTAAAACAATCTCAGCCAACATCAGAGATACCAGCAGAAACAACACCACAAACAGCACCACAACCATATCTAACAAGCACACCACTACGCATCTCCTCTCCAAAGAATTAAGGTTACTCTCCCCCTTTTTAGCCATAATTGGACAAACTCTGAACATAGAAGCAAGCACAAAAAAATTCCAACCAATATATCATCCAACCAATATACTCAGACCAGAACAGACTATTCTACATTTCACAATAGCTGAACAAACCAACTTCTCTCCCCCTTTTTGGCCAAAAATTGACAAGCATTGGGGTAAACTGTCATGTCTAAACTTCTGGTTCCTTGACACACCAGGTCTAAACTGTCATGTCCACCATGAACTTCACCAGTAACACAATGTCACAACATCTTGTCTGACATAACACCCTCACCAGAGCCACAAACAACTGCACTACTTCAACAACAAAAGTTCAACTCCCCTTATCTAAGATAACTAGTGCTCCTTTGCAAGATGAACACCTTAAATGAATGGAAAACATAAGACTCATCTTCATGTCTTCAAGAGCGCACCTTCTGTTCAACACACCTGTTGAACGTATTCATATAATGCTTGATCCTCAAACAACACTAGTAAATTTAACAAGAACCACCACCAAATCACCCACAAGTTCTGAAGCACAAATACACTGCCTTCCACTACACTCTAAGTAAAGTCCTCTTACTTTGAATTAATAACACACACCAAGACAAGTGTGACATCTCCCATCAACCAAGACCCTTATAGAGTTCTTCCATAAAAAACTGCAGAGAAAAATAAATTCTCCCAGACACAGTAAGGAGTTCCACATCTTTTCAGCAGCAGCAATCACGCATGACAGATAATCATGCTCCCCCTAAATAGTTGCACAAGTTCAGCAACAAAAATGTAACTACTCTTCCTAAGCAATAGTACACACATTACATAAAGTCATGACATCTGATCTGACATCATAAACATCAATCAAAACACCACTTTACTCCCCCTGAGGCACACAACAGAAACAAAAACACCAATCCTCAGTTCAAGCACATGAACATCTTCATGCTCATACAGACCCCACGAATTCTCAGCTTACTTAAAAGCTTTACTGAGATCCAATCTCTTCAAGAGATACTTGCAGCAGAAGGAAGAACAACCCTAAAAAAACTTTCTGATCAGATCACATCATATGACACAATTCCTCTGCCATTACATTCACTAGTAGTTGTTGATACTAGTGAAGTCTTCAAAATTAGTAGTCATGCTTTGCCAGAACATACTACTAAAAACAGGCTCAGAATCTCCACATTCTAATCCACATAGTCAAAAACACCTCTTCTGACAATAATGCTTGAGCATCCAACTCCACATGAAGTTAAAATTAGGCTATTCGTGAGGAACATAAGAAACACCATCCTCCTTCAAACAAACTGTTAGATAAGGATCAAAGTCACATAGATCCCCCAACTCTCCAAAGGCAGTCATCCCCTCTCATACTCTTCATCTTTAGACTTCCAATCAATCAATACCTGATCTACTTCAGTCTTCTCTACATTCTCCATCCAAGGCAGACCTTCTACTTCATCATTCTCCCGTATGACTATGTAGACGCTCCTTAGGCATAATGTAGGCACCACGCTTCTGAACCAGAGCATAATCATCCTTCACCAAGGATATCCAACCAGATAATGTCCCAACACAAGTTAGAACATATGCCACACACCAAGACATCATCACCATGATTCTTGATATGCTCCACCAACTGGACTAACTATAGCATAGTAATCCAAAGAACTAGAGAAATAAACTCTCATCCACCTTCAAGAAGAATAATCTCCTTGAGTCTTCAACTCATCACCCTTCTGCCCAAGAGTAACTTGTTCCAAGACCATCCTCAATAATACCAGCTGCCACACTCTGATTATCTTGATTCTTCGAATCCACTTCTGAGATCAACCAAATGCCACAGTTTGATCACCTCATTCATGAACCCTCATATGAAAACAACCAAATGCCACCTTTTGACCTTTTTCACGTTTGTCAGAACTCTCACAAAGATATCTTGATCCACCAAGGAAACTTGATCTTCAAGTCACATGTTCCAATTGCTCAATAGCAAACACACTTAGACTCCTTAAGCCATGGTCATGTAACATCTTCTCCTTCCTGCAGCTCCCAAAAACTACCATGAGAACGATCTTTTTGAAACATTCTATTATTCATTCATTCCTGTAGATCACCCTATCATAAGCTGATGTACCACATCACCAGCTGAGACATCTGATGTTAAGCTAGATGTCAGAACATTATGACATCCAACTATTGAATTCAGCTCTTCCTTCTGCCACTCAGAAGAACCTCCTCCCTTTGCAGAAATAGATTTCCATGCTCTCATAGACTTGATTCAACAATCAAGTTTAAGTAGACAACCTCCATCCTGCTTAGAAACTCCAAAGACTTCAAATCTGCCATATCTAAATCTTCAGAAAATAAGTAGTCCAAGACTACCCCATAGCCATACAAAAAAAATGCCACTTCTAAATACACTATAGAACACACAATCTCATCTTTATAATCCCAAGCTTCTTTTAACCACCATGATTATTTCAATATCATGTAGGACATCAACACAGAGTTCCTTGAACCCAGGATGATCTCCAAGGATCACACCTTCAGCAGCTAATTCAGGTCGTCACACACCAACACACCACGAAGAGAAATAAACAGCCACATAGAGAAAAGTAAATTCACAACACTTCAGCAGTCCTGCACTTTTACATCAGATATACACATAGTCTCCCGTCAATGTATTTTGTCATTAGTTGAATGCACAACATCTTAGATAAACGCTCAGCTCCCGTCAGAGTATTCACTATTGGTTAGATGCACATCCTTATCAAAAGCAGACAAATACTCAACTCCTGTCAAGGTATTTATCATATGTGATAAGGTAACCTTCCCACACAAGGTACAAAATTTGGTCTGACATTCGTTTCCTGCACACTTGTGGAACTAGCTGATGCACACCACTGATCACTTCAGATTAGGTAAGTGGCTTGACCTGATACTCCACCATGAGCACAACTAACTTCCTTGGCTGAAAACTCAACACCTTTGAGATACTGTTCCAACATCAGATCTGACAACAATCTCAAACACATGGATTTGAAACTTACTATGGTTTTGGAGGTAACATCCGTAGTAATCCATGTACAAATCTTTGCAGGGGATACAAGAGTTCACTAGTAGCTGATCATCCTTTCTGATCAGACCATAAATACTTGTATGATACACACCATCAACACGTCTGCATCTTTTACTCTTCCAAGTGTTCCATCATGTGGGGGACATCACATAGCTGAACTTAAGCTAGATGAAGACTTCCCTTGATCATCTTAAAGGTCTTTAAAACTAATCCAAGCTCCAGCAAAACTAAACAACAGCAAGACTCAGAGTCATTTTCCTAATTAGGTCAAGTATTAGAAAGACTCTTCTAGAGACCAAAATAAATGGCTCTATCCTTTCTTCAACAGATTTCTTGAAGAGTAATTCAACCACACACTATAGTGCCTTTAAGAGTGGACTTGAGAAATAAAACTCAAGTATCGTTGGCAACTTTACACAGTTGGTTGAAACAGTCTTGCATACACTACATCATCACACATCAACTCTTCTGAGGAGACCAACCCTACTGCCTTTCCTTTACTAGCGACACAAGGACCCCCAGGGTTCCATCAGATACCATGTAGCGGAATACACAACAATCACAACCTCCTCAACAGTCTTCAGGTACAACATATTACACAAAACCACCACTATCCAGGTGCAAACGAAATTCTAGGTTTGAAACAAATCAAATAAAATCTCCACCATGATTTTCACCAGGAATCTCTCATCAGGAAAACCCAAAGAATTGTA